>ML780311.1:1680979-1701254 GCA_009831015.1 Picea engelmannii | reverse complement strand
AGTGATGATATATTATTGTATTGTATTTCCTTGTTTGTTGGCAGGTTTCCGACCGACTGTTCCTTGTTCCCTACACACACTCGACAAAGTATTTCAGCTATCACTATGTTCTAACTTCATACTTTGGGGGGATCTCTGTTACAAATTATTTTCATCATCCCTATGATCGTTAATGATGTAAACCTATCTATAGTCTTTAGAGGGGTCAGTGGCCTGAGTTCCTGAAGAAGGAAGGGAGAAGAACTTTTCCCGAGAAAAAAGTTGCAGTTCCCTTTGTAAAAACCCTATAAAAATGGAATTTCGTAGGTTTCTATATAGACAGGGTGCGAGAATGACTAATTCTCATAGGTTGCACCATAGTTGTGTTGCGAGAGGTTCATAGGTTTCTCTATAAGTAGGGTGCAAGAATGCTTACACGTGGGAAAAACGTGCATTTTCTCGAATCTTCTAGAAGGAGAAAATTCCATGGTGAGGTGGCATCTGAATGATTTGGATCTTACTCTCTTTCATGATTTAGTGGGATCATCCTAGCCTCCTCACCTTATCCTCTTCAACTTATAAAAGGAGAGGAGATATCATGGAAAAAGTTATCTTTGGTTAGCTTTTGAGCTTTGTATCTTTTTGGCTTGGGATTGTTAGCTTGGTTAGAATGGCTTTGAGATTTGCTTTGTCAAGATAGATTGTGAATATTATCAGATCTATGATCTCAAAATTCTTGGTGTGGAAGTGTGTGGGGAATGAAGAACAGTTGGAAGGGGCCTTACGACATCAAGGCCATGGTTGTAATCTCTCTTTCACATTTAATATGATACAGTAATATGATTCTTTCCTATAAATCTTGTTGTGTTTTATTGTATGATTCCTTGATCACATACATAGGTTTATATTGAGTTTATGCTATTAATATCACTTTGGTTAGTTGCGTTCTTTTGCAGGATCATCATTGTATGAGCATTGGAAAAGATCTAGGATGGCGATGGTGAGAGGAAGCGGCATTTAAACGGTATGTTACCCATCCCTCTTTGGTTAGTAAAGTCAATATCTAAAACTTAAGGAAAGCGTCATGTTCTGGTGTGTTTTGTTCTAGATCTAGGTGGATCTAGAGAGATTAGTTAGTGTCTGCACCTACCGATTAGTCCGATAACACCCCCTCTTCTTTGGTATAGTAGGTGGTACCATAGAGGCCATAATCTTTTAGAATTCCTACACAAGGTGACAACACATGGAAGGTGGTGTTGTACCTTGGATCGATGTTGGCTAGACTCACTTGGACTCCTTGGAGGGTTGCCCACTGCTCGGTGAGGTAACTTGAACTAGGGCATTAGTTCATTAAGAAGGTTTTCCACGTAACTTTCCCACCTTCCAAAACTCATCCCCTTTGTGCATCGATTCTACGATGTTGGATTCCATCACCAACTAGCGCTTCTTTTTGAGAAGGTTTGTTTCAATGCTTGACTCCTAGATTAATTAGCGTGTGTTGTTTTTTCTCGTTAGTTGGCCTTAGGATTGAGTTTGTGTCTAATGGAATTAGTTCTGGGTTAATTCCTCATTTGATGAATACAAAATATGGATACCATTAAAATAAAAGGTAATAAAGATGTAACAAATAGCTCATACCTAACTTATGTCTTATAATTCTCCAACATTGTTCTTTACACTTAGTGCAAAGAACAATGTTGGAGAATTATAAGCATATTATACATGATTTTTTAGGCACGGAATAGGTGACCACATTGTGCATCCTCTCCCGAGGCATGGTTTCGTAAATTGGACCCTTAAATCCAAATGTTGCATTTCTTCTTACTCAACAAATCACTAGTTATCGAAGTTGATGAAAAAAACAACTTTCGAGGGGTTGGAACTAGGAGAGAAGGGTTCTCTAGATAAAATCCTATGCCAATAATCCAACAGAGATGACAGTTCCTCAATCCGACTCTCGGTTTTCATTTTATTCCTAGTTTCAAGCCGCATCCCCAACCATTTCGGGGACTCTTGGCCAATTCTCGCTCAGGGCATAAAAGACTAACAGAGAAACATTTTTGAGTTCTATAAGATGTTGCAATATTGTTTAGGCATGGACTACATGACCAAATTATCCATCCTCTCCCAAGGCATGGTTTCTTAAATTGGCCCCTTAATCCAAATGTTGCATTGCTTCAAACTGAGCAAAACACTAGTTATCGAAATCAATGATTAAAGCAACTTTCGAGGCATGGAACCCATGAGTGAGGGGTGATATAGATGAAATAATATCCCAGTAATCCATTGGATTCGATGGTTCCTCAATCTGAGTCTCGATATTCATTATATGCCCATTTGCAAGTCACATCCCAAACCATTTCAGGGACTCTTGGCCAATTTTTCCTAGGGGCATAAAAACGTAACGGAGAAACATTTTTGAGTTCCGTGAGATGATGCAAGATTTTTTAGGCATGGACTAGGTGACTATATTTTCCATCCACTCATGAGGCATGGTTTTATAAATTGGACCCCTTAATCCAAATGTTTGTTTGCTTCAAACTGAGCAAAACGCTAGTTCTCGAAATCAATGAGTAAAGAAACTTCCTAGGCATGGCACCTAGGAATGAGGGGTGCTCTAGCTGAAATCCTATCCCAATAATCCATTGGAGTCAACGATTCCTCAATATAAGTCTTGATTTTCATTTTATGCTCAGTTGCAAGTCACATCCCAAACCATTTCGGGGACTCTTGGCCAAATCCTCCTCAGGGCATAGAAGCCTAACGGAGCAACATTTTTGCGTTCCATGAGATGTTGCATGCTTGTTTAGGCATGGAATAGGTGACCACTTTATCAATCCTCTCTTGAGGCATGGTTTCATAAAATGGACCCCTAAATCCAAATGTTGTATTGCTTCTTACTTAGCAAAGAACTAGTTATCGAAATCGATGAAGAAAACAACTTCTGAGGGGTTGGAACCAGGAGTGAGGGGTGATCTAGCTAAAATCATATGCAAGGAATCCAACAGAGATGATGGTTCCTCAATACAAGTCTCGTTTTTCATTTTATTCCCAGTTGCAAGTCACATCCCAGACCATTTCGGGGACTCTTGGCCAATTCCTGCTAAGGGCATAAAAGACTAACAAAGCAACATTTTTGAGTTCCATGAGATGCTGCAAGATTGTTTAGGCATGGAATAGGTGACCAAATTTTCCATCCACTCCTGAGGCATGGTTTCGTAAATTGGCCCCTTAATGAAAATGTTGCATTGCTTCAAACTGAGAAAAACAATAGTTCTTGAAATCAATGATTAAAGCAACTTCTGAGGCATGGAACATGTGAGTGAGGGGTGATCTAGATGAAATCCTATCCCAGTAATTGATTGGAGTCTAAAGTTCCTTAATCTAAGTCTCGATATTCATTATATGCCAAGTTGCAAGTCACATCCCAAACCATTTCAGGGACTCTTGGCCAATTTATCCTCAAGGCATAAAAACCTAACGAAGCAGCATTTTTTAGTTTTGTGAGATGCTGCAAGATTTTTTAGGCATGGAATAGGTGACTAAATTTTCCATCCTCTCCCAAGGCATGTTTTAATAAATTGGACCCCTTAATCCAAATGTTGGTTTGCTTCAAACTGAGCAAAACACTAGTTCTCAAAATCAATGAGTAAAGAAAATTCTGAGGCATGGAACCCTGGAGTGAGGGTTTCTCTAGCTGAAATCCTATCCCAGGAATCCATTGGAGTTAATGGTTCCTCAATCCGAGTCTCATTTTTCATTTTATGCCCAGTTGCAAGTCGCATCCCAAATCATTTCAGGGACTCTTGGCCAATTCCTCCTCAGGGCATAAAAGCCTAACGGAGCAACATTTTTTAGTTCCATGAGATGTTGCATGATTTTTTATGCATGGACTAGGTGACCACATTGTCCATCTTCTCCCAATGCATGGTTTCATAAAATGGATCCCTAAATCCAAATGTTGCATTGCTTCTTACTCAACAAAGAACTAGTTATTGAAATCAATGAAAAAAACAACTTCTGAGGGCTTGGAACTAGGAGTGAGGGGTTCTCTACCTAAAATCCTATGTCAGGAATCCAACAGAGATGATGGTTCCTCAATATGAGTCTCGATTTTCATTTTATTCCTAGTTTCAAGTCGCATCACAAACCATTTCAGGGACTCTTGGCCAATTCCCACTCAGGGCATAAAAGACTAACAGAGCAACATTTTTTAGTTTCGTGAGATGCTGGAAGATTTTTTAAGCATGGAATAGGTGACCAAATTATCCATCCACTCCTGAGACATGGTTTCATAAATTGGCCCCTTAATCCAAATGTTGCATTGCTTCAAACTGAGAAAAACACTAGTTCTCGAAATCAATGATTAAAGCAAATTATGAGCCATGACACTCATGAGTGAGGGATTCTCTAGATGAAATCATATACTAGTGATCTATTGGAGTCAACATTTCCTTAATATGAGTCTCTATATTCATTAAATGTCGAGTTTCAAGTCGCATCCCAAACCATTTCGGGGACTCTTGGCCAATTTCTCTGCAGGGCATAAAAACCTAACGGATCAACATTTTGGTGTTTCGTGAGCTGCTGCAAGATTGTTTAGGCGTGGAATAGGGGACTATATTTTCCATATTCTCCCAAGGCATGGTTTCATAAATTGTACCCCTTAATCCAAATGTTGGTTTTCTTCAAACTTAACAAAACACTAGTTCTCGAAATCAATGAGTAAAGCAACTTCTAAGGCATGGCACCCATGAGTGAGGGGTGATCTAGCTGAAATCCTATCCCAGGTATCCATTGGAGTCCATGGTTCCTCAATATGAGTCTTTGTTTTTGTTTTATTCCCAGTTGCAAGTTGCATCCCAAACCATTTCGGGGACTCTTGGCCAATTCCTCCTCAGGGCATAAAATCCTAACAGAGAAACATTTTTGAGTTCCATGAGATGTTGCATTATTGTTTAGGAATGGAATAGGATACCATATTTTCCATCTATTCCTGAGGCATGGTTTCATAAATTGAACCCCTAAATCCAAATGTTGTATTGCTTCTTACTCAACAAAGCACTAGTTATCGGAATCGATGAAAATAACAACTTCCGAGGGGTTAGAACTAGGAGTGAGGGGTGTTCTAGCTAAACAACTATGCCAAAAATCCAACAGAGACAATGGTTCCTTAATCTGAGTCTTGTTTTCAATTTTATGCCCAGTTTCAAGTCGCATCCCAAACCATTTCGAGGACTCTTGGCCAATTGCCCCTTAGGGCATAAAAGACTAACGAAGCAACATTTTTGAGTTCTGTGAGATGCTGCAAGCTTGTTTAGGCATGGAATAGGTGACAAAATTATCCATCCGATCCCAAGGCATGGTTTCTTAAATTGGACACCTTAATCCAAATGTTGCATTCCTTCAAACTAAGCAAAACACTAGTTCTCGAAATCAATGAGTAAATCAACTTCTAAGGCATGGCACCCAGGAGTGAGGGGTGGTCTAGCTGAAATCCTATCCCAGTAATCCATCGTAGTCGACGGTTCCTCAATACAAGTCTATGTTTTCTTTTTATTCCCAATTTCAATTCACATCCCAAACCATTTCAACGACTCTTGGCCAATTCTTCCTCATGGCATAAAAACTAACTAAATTCTACATGTCTCTGTCAACTAACTACTATATCTTGCTGCCTTGAAAAAAGACTACACCAATTTCAACTGCCAATTGAGTTTAACAACCACTACTTCCTACATAAAAATGTGGGTTGCACTATTGTTAACCATATCCATAACTAACTTATTCTTCAACTTGGATTGAACAAAACTAATATTTGTATAGTTCTACTCTTGGCTTGAACAAAACTAATATTTGTATAGTTCTACTCTTGTATTGAACAAAAGTAATATTTGTATAGTTCTAATATTGGATTGCCTTAGACATATTTCCAACTAAAGCACCCAATATTTGCAACATACCAGCTGATGGTTGAAATTATTACTCCATAGCATTGACCCTCATCTTCAATGGACATTTTTTATAATAATTATAATTTTCACAAATCCAACAAACAACCTTACTACTATTTTTTTCTTAGATCCATATGATAAACTTATCATGTCCTTAGTGTTATCACATTAATATGTCCTTAATATGTCCAAAATCAAGAGGGATATCACATTAAATTAGGTGGTTGACCATTAATATTGGTAATTGCACCCTAGTCTAATTGTCCATCCAAAACTAAAGATATAAAAAATTTATTTAGAACTTTGAATATAGAAAAAAAAGTTCATAAATTGGAACTAGGATGATGATGGAATAATCACTAACACATGCACATGCAACTGAAGGTACAACCAAACATGTACCTATCATATATTTCTTCTTCGAGTGAGGAAATCTTAGGAAAAATAGAGGGAAATGCAACTGCATCTAGTAGATATGATAAGCAAACAAGGACCAGAGGTGGAAAAGTCAGAAGAAAATTTTGTAGACGCATGAAATAGTTTCTTGATGAAGAAGGATCATGATCTTATGATGATGAGAGCATAGGATATATAGAGGTGCCACTCAGGTATAAGCATATGGTGAAACAATGGGTACCTAAGGAACTACCTCCTATATATGTTGACTTCATTGTCAACAATAGGACATATCGCATTGCACCATCCTCCTAGCATGGATTGGGGCTATTTTCCATTGATGGAATAATTGTAAAATACAATACAATAACTGAATTGATGAACTATGTCAGATCGTGTTAAAATTATAATGATTGGATGTGGTTTGTTCAGTACATGCGAAGTATGCGAAGATATGCACTCGCCACAAATTATATACAACTAATAAGAAATGATAAAAATAAGGGAGAGACTATCTATATTGATGGAAGGCCTAAAGCTTCTGGCAAAATCGTAGGGTTTATAAAAAAACACACGACCTGGGACAACAAACAAACAATCGAATTGCATATATGATGGACGTGAAGAGAATCGGGTAGTCCCGTGTCCAATAAAAAATATATCTCCCGGGGAAGACTTATTAGTGGATTACAATTTGAATTGAATAAAAACATTGACTAATAGTGTGTGGGTACTTATGTAACACCTCTTTAAGAAACCTCTACTTATTGCATTATATATTTTTATTATCTTTAACATTCTTGTAAATATTATCTTTAACACTGTTTTTTTGTTATCGTTAACCATTTTTTAAATATTTGTGGGTTCTAATTATATTATAATGTGGTTGGATGATTGTGGAAAAGGGCCAGTCGTAGAACATGTAAATGATTATCAATTTCCACTTTCATTTTACGTGAATTTTATTATTTACTTATATACTTTTATTGAAATAACATCATTTTTGTTGAAGTTATATGTAGTCCACAGGCCATGGTGATCATGATTCTGCTGATGATGAGGGGTTTTATTCATCCCCTGATCCGATGGTCTTAATAAAAAAAAGATCATTAAAGCGAACAAGGAACTTGCTAGCTTCTTAGATCATCCAGATCAAACTCCCGATGTCCTAGCAAATATCAATCTCCTTATGTCACAACTTAACACATATAAGGTAATAACCATAATTTAAAGTGTTTTGTTTAAATGTACTCATATGTTTATTTATGAAACTTTGTTCTTTAACTTTTACATTATCTCATGAAAAAATATTTTCTTCTTTATAAAGAGATTTTGGAGCCTGTTCAACCTGGTGTTGGTAGTAGTGGCTCTACAGAGACACTAAAGAGTCCTGATGCAGGCGTTCATACAATTTCTAGAGTACTATTTACTTCTCCATCTTCCACACCTAATTTAGATAGGATCCATGACACGCATCGCCAGACATCCACACCTCGATCAGAGTCTAGAGATGGTGGCAGAGATGAGGCTCATGGTGATGTGGTTGACATGGTTGCATTTCCTAGAGCTAGATGTGTGACAAGCACGGGGACCCTTCTATGCACATATTTGGTCAACGATAATGGACTTCCATTAAAACAATCAAGAATCCCAGGTAGTTTTAATTCATATTTTAATCGTTTAATGTTGTCCTTCTCATACACAAATCATCTATATTATTAATTTTAAATTAATGATCATATCTTTTTATGTGTAGGAGACGACCATTTTTATAGACACCTAGAGAGCAAGGCCTTGTTGATTTTTGGGGAAACCTTGCACATGAGGTGGAATTTCTAAAATTCCAACCTCAAAAAGGAACTTATGGATTATCTTGAAGGCCTCTTTGGAGTAGACGTGTTCAATAAAAAAGCGGTCACCTCTGCAGTGGGTGAATATTTAAAATATATGTGAGATGTTTATAGATGAATCTTGGTAGGAAATCCTAGGTATGAGCATACTCCCTCAATTCTAGAGAGGGAGTGGAAGGCGATCATTGATGATGCAAAAGAGAAGATTTTTGAAAAAATCAGGAGAACAAAAAACTGGTACACCAAGGTAAATTACAATATTTTGATTTCAATACGAGCTTTATTTTTCTTTAGATCTAAATAAAAGTGTGGTTATATATAACATACTTGAAATTTTTTATGATAGGTTTCCTGACACTTCGAAGGCAACCAAAGCAAGGATTGCCAAACATGGCCAACACAAGCTAGGCTAGGAAGGCTACTCGAGGTTACAATCACAAATCATAAGTACCCAAACATCTTAAGAATATTAATTGTACTGTCTTACAACTTTCAGGTAATTGCAGCCAAAAACATTATAAAACCATACCCTTATGCAATGCAGGGCGACAAATTTGGAACTGAAGCCATGGAGGAAGACCTCCAACTTGGTTACAAGTACGGTTATAAAGCCATGGTTGATTGTAGGAAAATCATGGGCCAGACCCCAAAATCTAGTTTGCGGGATAAGTTAAATAAAAATCAAACCACATTAACCTTTCATTACTTATAAAATACGTAAATGTTTGATATCATCCATAATTTAATGTCTTTCTTTTTTTTTTAATCAGGGGAGCATCACTATCAACGAAACCATTAGTGTTGGACAATAGATCATTGATAGTGCAACACATCTAGAAGATCATGGTTCTCCCCAACAACCCTATCCCAATGAGGTGCAGCCCCAAGATGTTCCTATCACTGAGGCCCATGATGGTAAAATGGCAATATATTAATCATATACTTAATAATTCTGTACTCATAAATTTTGTACTTATAAATTTTGACGTTTCAATGGCAGAGAATTTCATAGTTGATCCTCCTTGATGTGAAGATCGGGTGAACAGGCCGACAACCATTCCAACGGTGCCAAATAGAGGACCAAGTAAATAATTACATTGCAGAGTTTTTTTTAATATTAATGAACTACTTCAATGTTATTAAAAAATTGGCCATATAAATTTAATATCTTTGGTTTTTGTAGGTGATGGCCCCTCACAGTAGCATCCACGTTGTGGGTACGAGACCAAATGTATGCGGCGTGAAAGGATTGAAACAACATCAATTGCTAAAGAGCACCCAGTAAACGAAGACATGGAAATGGATGAATTACTTATGACCTAGAAAGCACAAAAGAAGACTAAAAGAAATTCATGATGTGTAATAATTTTATAAGAGAATTAGATGTACATTATAGAGATGAACATGTAATGATGCATATAATGCATTGACATTGTGGGTACTTTTTCATATGATAATATACACAAGGCTATTTATGTGGCTTGTATATATCTGTGAATGTAATTTTTTTATACACTTAATGATAATTTTAGCTTCTCTTATAAGACTTGGTATATATTGATTCAATACTCCTTGGTTCTATTGACCTTGACATACAATTTCTGCATCAATTTGTGGCTCCATGGATATCATCCTAGTGATTTGAAGGCATTGGTAAAAATGAAATTTAAGAGATTGAATTGTTCAAGTTTGGATTTAAATTTTACATACGTGTTTGTTTGTGGGTTTCAAGAGTTCCAAACTTGTATCTCTTTGTCTTTTAAGAATGACAATCTCTTTGTATTTTAAGATATAATGTGAGAATCCAAGCAAGACTTGGTGCCTTTGTCTTGGGATATGGAGTCTAGGCAACAAATAGAACTTGAATATGAAATATTCAACTTCCAAAATCTTGTGACATGATATATGCAAATTTGAAAGTCTTGTGACATGTGACATGTGGAAAGCATATTTTCCAAGCGCAATGTGCAAACTTTAAACATGGTGCAACATGCAAAAAGAATTTTTTGGGAAGATGCAATAATAAGTTTTAAGGATGAAACATGAGGGGTTGGAAATGGTCATGTCAAACATTTTATAACATTTTTTCAGAGAATTACCCTGCTTTTCATTGTGTCTCACATGACAAAGAAACAAAATCACATTTCCATTGTCAATTTATATGTGGATGGTTATCCAAGGTTTCAAGACTTTCTTCATATTTTCCTACTTTAATCGTCTCATGGTCATGTTAATCCATATAGAGGTCCATGATATAAACACTCATTTTTATAATGTTGACATAAATTCCAATCTTCACTTTGTCGATTAGAGGGCACAATTTTGGCAACAATTTAGTGTTTTTAGTTCCATGAAATTTCTTTTGTTTCTTCAACAACATTAAGGATTAAACATGAGGGGTTGGAAATGGCGATGTCAAACATTTACTCTTTCACACATGTGCATCATATCAATCTTCATGACTACAATATGTAGAAGGTTATTCAAGGTTTCAATACTTTCTTCATATTTTTCTACTTTAATCTTCTCATGGTCATGTTAATCAATATAGAGGTTCATGATATAAACACTCATTGTTCTAATGTTGACATAAATTCAAATCTTCACTTTGTCGATTAGAGGGCACAATTTTGGCAACAATTTAATGTTTTTAGTGCCATGAAATTTCTTTTGTTTCTTATACAACATTAAGGATTAAACATAAGGGGTTGGAAATGGTGATGTCAAATATTTTATAATACGTTTTCATAGAATTGCCCTTCTTTTCATTATGTCTTTACATTTTATAATCCATATAGAGGTTCATGATATAAACACTCATTGTTATAATGTTGACATAAATTCCAATCTTCACTTTGTCGATTAGAGGGCATAATTTTGGCAACAATTTAATGTTTTTAGTTCCTTGAAATTTCTTTTGTTTCTTCAACAACATTAAGGATTGTTTATTCATGTATTTTGTTTCACATGTTCAAATATAGATGTAACAATTTGACCTCGAAATCTTAGGTTGAGTTTCATCCATATACATATAGATAGAGATGAATTTGGGTACCTTGGAATTCTAGTGAAATACAAAGGACCAACATCTTTAAGGGCTCCTTCTTTAATATTATAATTTTATTTTCTCAAAACCTAGTGTTGCATTTTTATTTAGGTCATCATCATATTTTTCTTATAGTTTCCTATGCAAACCTATTATTTCAACCTCCTTTGTTGGTTCCTCATGGACAAATTTCATAATTTTGTCATTGATGAGAGAAACCAATGTTATGGCCTTGATTACTTTCCACTCATGTTCTTCAACATCATACTTGATTCACATAACATCATTAAGCATAGATGAAGGATAATTTCCTTTCATTTTGATTTAGCACCAATAATTTGATTATCATTGAACCCATGGTTAGTGTTAGATGCAATATATCCTCAATTTTGTACTATAGTTGAATACAAAGAGAGATCAATGCTATCATGAAGTTCTAGAGCATCACATGCCATACCATTTTTATCTTTAAACATGCCATGAACATGTTCACATTATCCATTTTATATTTCAATATTGGGATCATTAGTATCCCATTCATTACTGTAAATTCCCAAGGTTTTTCCGCACATCTTACAAACCACTACTAAAATAGAGGGAACCCAACACCATCAATGAAGAAAAAAAATAAACGACAATGAGAGAGTTTTGACCATATGTCAACTAATTTGTCCCTTTAAAAAAACTTCATTGATGTGCAAGGGAGGAATGTTTCTATGAGAAAAGACCCATTTTATCCCCCACATATATTCAATAAGGGGTGTGGGATAAACACACCCTTAAAACAAAAAACAAAAAATCACAAGAAGTGACCTAAAACCCTAGTATCATGCTTAGAGATTAATTTAAATGATTTGAGCCAACACCTTAGGCACATGAACCAATACCAAGATAAAGGGAACCCAACATCATTGATGAGGTCAAAAAAATAAACTACAATGAGAGAGTTGTGATAGCAGGTCACCTAAGCTACAATAAGTAAGAAACTAATGCAACTTTTGTGGATAATAAAAGAGAGCATGAGATGTCATCATCTTATCCAACTAACTCCATTCCTCCACTTGGAAATTATAGGCATTTCCATACAAAAACAGGAGAACCAAGTAGCAAAAAAAACCACCATGAATATAGTGCAAAACTTGTAACCAAACCTTCAATGGAAATATTAGGAAAGGAACCCACTATCAAAACAATTATTATGGTTTTTGAAGCCCCACGATATGCATTAGATGTGTTTAATATGACCTCCCATACCCATAACACAATGTTAAAATTCATCTCCAAGAAAAATATCAAATTATGATGTTTTTCTTCATAATCATGCAGGTAGTAAATGTCATATAGAGGATCCTCATATAACTCTCCATTGACAATGATTTTACAAAGAATCCCATTCTTAGGGCTCTATCCAATTCTATTATTTCAATCCTTAAATATTATGCTCACCACCCCCATCAATATCTCTTTTGTGTTGCACAAAACTATAGTAGTCAAGATCTTGATCCTCCTGGACTAGAGAAAACTTATCCATAAAAATCAAAAGGATGTGCTCCATAATTGGACTTACCATGTGAGACCTTGAAATGTCTTGCATACCATTTCTTTCTCTCACCCTCAATACAAGCAACTGTAAAGTAATGATTCAAAGAAATATGACTTCCCAACACCATGCTATACCAGATCTATTGAATCTGGGGAATAAAAAATTTTCGACCCTGGTAACAATGCCAATCATCAACATCCAAAATTTCACTTTGAAATATGAATTCCCACATAAAAATCAAGGAAAGCTCGATTCTACTCAAGAGTTCTCACTACCACCAAATTTTCTCAAACCAAATACTACTAATATGCCAAAGGGATCATCTACTAATATTCCAAAGGGATCCACAAGGGTAACATTGTTTCCTCCTGCATCCCACACTAAAAACACATAATACTAATATGCCAAAGGGATCTTAGAAAGTGGATCCATTTCCCTCACTAGTTCCTCCATCATTTCTACATATTGCATATGATACATAACATGTTAGTATCTCATCTTCAGTAAATTTTGTATAGGACACTGGTTGTTCTTTTAATTAAAATCCAATCCAACTTATATTCCATTAATTAAACATAAATGATATGTCACACAATGAAATAATGTTTACTCTAGAACCAACCCAAATGGGAAAAACAAATTTCAATGGTTACTCAATTCTCATTTTGAGAATGTTTGGTTACAATGTAACTCATGGATCTTTGTGCATACTTTCTTCTTTGGCCAAAATACCCTTTCAGATTCGTGTCAAAATGATGAATAGGAGATCTTGGGGGTAATGGGAAGGCCAAGAGACCAACCTTTTAGTTCCCATTTCTCTCTCTTTTTTTTGCTCCTATTTTCATTTTTCTATTTTCTTTTGTTTTACCTTTTTTTCTGTCTCATTTAATTTTTTTTCTTTGTCTCATGTAATTTTTTGCTCTCTCCTTTTGCTCCCATTACCCTTATCATTTGATTCTTACAATCATTCATGTGTTCAAATCCATTTCAAATCAGACCTCCCTATTGACAGTGTTTCATGTTCTCCAAAATATTAGAGGACCAATATAGAACAATGTGTCATCTTTCTGTTTCTCTTGATCATGGATCTAACTATGAATGTTGGATTTTTTTTTTGGCTCGAGTTCTTGCTATGGATTTATCTCTAGTTCCTAGCTATGCTAGCATGTAGAAATTACACAAGAGGATGTGTGAATGACCTCCTTCTACTAGGACCAATTGGTTCCTAGCATGGAAACAATTTTCTTATGTTGCACATGCTTACCAACACTCTATCAATGCAAAAAATTCACTTGGATGGCCTATTTAGTGTGCAATCATAGCACCTTGTATAATTGGCTCAAAAATCAAATTTTAAATTTTTTAAAAATAAATTGTTTTCGTCGCAATTACATCGACCCCATAGAAATATTTCCATGAACTTGCTATACAAATCACAAAAAATTGTATAGCAATTTCATCACAATATACCCTGTTTTCATTGCTATTGAGACGACGCCTTCAAAAAATGATTTGTCGCAAACTTTCTTACGCTTGTAGATCTTGTGACAATCTAGCTATATTGTTGGGTATGCGATGATCTCCATTTATTGTCTCTCTTGCGACGATATCTCTACATTGTCTCATTTGCGACGATATCTCTACTTTGTCACTCTTTCAAGGATTTCCCTACTTAGTCGTTCTGGCAACGATATTTCTTCTTTGTCACAATTGTGACAACTCCCTAGTGTCGTTGCTCTTACGAATTTAAGTCAGGTTCTTCACACATGCCACATCATGTGAAGAGACATTTGGGAGACCCAATATCCATCGCAATATCCATGACATAATGTCGCAAGAGTGTTGAAATAGTCGTCGCAAAATGACCCAAATTTGCTAGTGGAGGTAGATGAAATTTTAAGGAAATTACTCAAAATGTCAATCCCAAGTAAGAAAAGGTGGGAAAAATTGTGAGAGTTACTTGAGTAAATATGGTTTCTACTTTTCATCATAAAGGACCAACAACTAATAAAAAGTCAAAGGGACATATCATCAAGAACTTCCATCAAATCAGCACCAGAAATTTGAGCAGATCTGAAAGATTCCCATATTTTTGTAACTAGAGATATAGTTAGTTTAGATATTCATAAAATATAGCTTGGTCATTTATGACATGATATTTTTCAAATAAATGTATAAATACTTCTCATTTCGATGTATGTAGGGTTGATTTTTTCATCCAAGAAAATTATTTTTTGTAAGATTCAAGCGGATTAATCAATAATAAAAAGGATTTTTCATAGGATTCTCATGTCAAACTGTTGGTGAAGTGAATATACCTTCGTTTATGTTTTCCTTTCTCAATTATCATTTTATGTGTTTCTAATCCTAATTATTCAAAAGAAGGTTGACAAACATAATTTATTTCAATATACTATGTTTTTTTCTTTGAATGATTTCTATGTTTTCAACTGAAATTAACTAAAAAAAATTCTTAATTGTTCTTTTACTTGATTGAATTCCTTTCACTTATTCCTATTCACTTCATCCAAATTTACCATATCCAAACATTTTAACTACCTTTCCCTGTGAAAAAACCTAATACAAGGTTGAAACAGATTCCTATTTTAAGAGATAGACCCCATAGCCCAATGGTAATTTAAGAATTCAATCAGCCAAACAATTCAAAACAAACAAAAAAATATTGAACTGTCATAACTAGCCTAATATTTAAATCTAAAAAAATCTAAATCTTAGAGAGAGATCCCTCTCTGAAGCTGGTAAGGCTTGATCCTAGCTTCCAAAGTGGTTTTTGGGTTACCTCTGTCCTTTCTTCTACAACCTTTAGAAATTACAGAGTGATAACATAGTGGCGACCATACTAGGGAAGAACAAATTTTCAATTTCTACAGATTATTTTCCCTAGTAAGAAAACTTTATTTCTGGACAATCAAGGATTCAAATATTTAGAAATAAATGTGCATAGGTTGTAAACTTTGTAAATAATTAAGTAGTGTGTTTAAATTTTTAGTTGTGGCTCCAAAAATAATTCACACCAGATCTCATCCCAATCCAGAACCTGTAAAAGTTGTAGATGACCCTGAAAAATTGATTAGGAAAAAAAGTTTAGCAAAAAGTCAAGGGAGTAGTAGTCCCCCACCTAGGGCAACCTCTCTCCCAGAGAAATTTTTCATAATCCAGGATATTTAGTTTGATCTACCATTTGAGCATAGTTAATTCAGAACTAAGTCTAAGAGTTTCATGGATGAAACAGTATTAGATCAAGCTATTATACAACCTGATACATCTGAAAGATAATCTCTTGAATCATATCTTGATCAACAAATCCTCCAAAAAATTTAAAAGTTACAAGATATAGCATCAGAATTCGATAAAGATTTACATGAAGCCTATATTCACCAATATGTTGAACTCTCTTCCATGACCATTTCCACATCATCTATTAATTCTCAATTGATTCATCCTACATCTACCAGTCTTGCTTCTTCTATATCTTCCACTACTTCTCCAATAAATTCATAGGCAGTGATCCAGCCTATTATAGGAATTCTTGCATCTACACCTTCCACAAGTTCATATGCTATCCATCCTCTTATACCAATCATGGAAGCAAGATGTTCTCCTCTCATTTTGGCTTCTCCTTTACGTAATATTCCCCGAGACTATCAAACCGGGATTCCTCAATTTGATGGTACTGGGACTATGATTGGAGAGTAACATGTTGATAAGATGAATGCCTTTTTTTACCTACAAGAAGTAGACGAGGAATATTTCAAAATTAGATTGTTTGCCCAAAGCTTAAATGGAAAATTCAAGAAATGGTTCAAAGCCTTACCAACTTCTAGTCTAAATGAAATTATTGATTTTCACCAATCATTCCTCAATAGATGGGAAGTTAAGGAAAATCTACTTTAGATTTTATCTGAATATGAAAGTATTAAAACATCCCCTGGGGAAAGTGTGCAGGATTATTGCACTAGATTTAACAATATTTATAATGCAATTCCAACAAACATTAAACCCCCTCAAGGATTATCTTTGATTAAATTCCATGATGGTTTTGATTTTGATTGTCTTATAAATTGAGAGAAAGAAACCCTGCAACCTTGGAAGAGATGCAGAGATATGTTTTGAGTGTAGAGGCCAATTTGTTAGCTAAGAGAGCTAGACTTAGAACATAGAACAAAGAAACTATAAAAGAAGAACCGACTACATCTTCTGCTAATGCAAAAATAAACTCTTTAGTTAGAACCATGGAAAGGATGATGGATAGGCTAGAAATTGTTGATATAACTCCTCCGAGAGAAAATCAACCTGGCCCCCAAATAAAAAATCCTAATTTTAGGAGAAACCAACCCCAAATAAACCAAAGAGAACAAAGAGGTCTAGATCAAAAGATCAGGCCTCCTTTTCAAGAAAATTAGGCTAATGAAGGGGAAGAAATAGTTGAATACCTTGATGATGTTCATATCAATTTGATGGGAATAAATGATAATGAATTTTTTTTTCTCACTCAAGAAGAATATGATATTTTACTGCTTTCACAAACTGAAATCGATCATGAGGAATCAATAGATTATAAACAAGGTTTTGAAAATGAAATTATGGAGGTCCATAGGCAGTATAATCTAAGGAGTGAGAAATCAAATGATAATCCTACCAAGAAAACTCTTGATAATTCCACTAAAAAGATAGTTGACACACTTGCTAAGAAAATTCTTGACATCCCTCCTAAAAAGAACATAGAAGTTCCAAAAAGAAAAACATATGATATTGTCTCAAAAACAAATCAAATTGATATTCCCTCTACCATCCAACCCAAAGATATTTCAAAAAATGATGTTGTTAAGAAACAAGATGTCCCTAACCCAAATAAAACTCAAAAATCATTCAACATAGTAAATGAATTAGCAAAACTCAAGATACTCATTCCTCTGACAGAGCTCGTGAATAAGAATGCATATAGATCAAAAGTGATAAAAGATTTGAACATAGAGGAAGGTGCATACATAGTAAATGTTACTGATGATCAACTAGAACTATTATTTTGGCCTGAAGTAAATGGAAAACCTGAAAATGGAACTATACCCCCATTCTATATCATTTTAAACATTCATGAAAAAACTTTGCACAATGCAATCCTTTACTCTGGTGCTTCCCACAAACTTATGACTAAAGTTTTTATGGAAAAATTAGGAATTTATATCACTAGACCATACAAATATTTGTATTCTTTTGATTCAAGTAAAGTAAAATGCATAGGTCTCATTAAATATTTGTGTTACTTTAGCACAAATAACAACAAAGAGTTTGGTAATGGACATAGTTGTTGTTGATATACCTCCTAAATATGGCATGTTATTGTCTCTCTCGTGGGAAGCCACATTACAGGGAACACTACAACCGGACATGACTTATGCTACCATTCCATTGTTTGGTCAACAAAGGATATTATATAGGGAAACATTGATGAAATACATGGTTAGTAGTCAGGATTGTTGGATTACTGAGAGGGAGGGTGAATCAGTAATAGAGCAATTTAATACTTTTTAACCATATAATCCAGGTGTTATATCAACGTATCATTATCATCCAATAACTGCAGAGTAAATAAGAAATGAAAAAATGAACAATCATACACATACACAGTACACTAGTGTTTTACGTGGAAACCCAAAGCGGGAGAAAACCATAGAATGCTTTATCTTATATGTCTTGAAGAATTACATTCATTGGAAGCACCAACTTCCTTTGTTTTCCAGTTGCAACTGGAAGGAGGCTCCAACCCCCTTGTTTCTCAAGCTACAACCTGAAGGAAGCTCCATCTCCTCTATTCTCTGGCTACAACCAGAAGGAGGCTACAACCCCCTATGTTCTTCGGCTACAACTGGAAGGTGGCTACAACCACCTGTCCTTGCCCTGTCCAACCTCCCTATAATCAACCTATACCATAAACAAGTGCATCAACCATGCACCAACCTGTACCTCAACCTGTAATCAACCTGTACCATAAACAAGTGCATCAACCATGCACCAACCTTTACCAACCAGCCTGTAATCAACCTGTACCATAAACAAGTGCATCAACCATGCACCATCCTGTACCTCAACCTGTACCATGAACAAGTGCATCAACCATGCACCAAACTTGTACAAATAACCTATCAAAACAACCTACCTCATCAATTTTATTAACCAAATCAGATCTACTCACCAATATCAATCACCAAGACAATTCTCAAATTTGTGCATCAACCAAGTATAACACAACAACTCATAATCATCACCAAGATCAATATGTGCTTCTAATAATACAACTATGTTGCATCATCCATAAACCATGTGTCAAAAATACTACTAAAAAGTTCCTCCAAACATGTACCAAGTATGTACCAATTGTGTATCAGGTACTCATCAACTATGACAAATCAATATGTACCAACATTATCAACTATACACCTCATGTATGTGCCAACTCATCAAGTACTTGTCTCAACCATGTACCCAACTTGTACCTCAACCAAAGTCCCTCATCAATTTTATCATCCAAATATGATTTGTAACTCTATAATAGAACTGGTGTATAGGATCACATACCTGCAAACATTCCTTAACTTCAACAACAAGAGACTATCATTTTCATCAAACTTTTCTTTAGTCTCACAAGACTAGTTTTGGATTAGTCAACAACCCTAAATTGAAGTAATCATAACTTTTTTCCTGTAATGAATAAAGATATAAAATTGATACACAATTTTATTCAATTTTTTTAATGAAATTCCTCCATGTTTCACTACTTGGAACCTCTTAGAAAAGAAGTTATAGAAAAAATGGCATACCTTGCTGAATTCTGTCTTATTCTAGAGAGATACCTTGTAGAGTGTGCCCCACAAGGTTAATTGATGTGAAACTGTTACAAAGAATAATAGAGACTTTAAACTAACCAAAAAATTGTGTCTCACTAAATTTTGATCTTTCATGAAGAAGTTATGACATTTTTAGCCGAAACACCTATTTTTGACTAGTTTCAGGACTAGCCACAAACCCTATTTTCCACAGAGTGTAACTCCCAAAATACAACGACCCACAAGATGAATTTTTTACTAAAGATACTTGGGTATTTTTCGCAATGGAATATTACTTTCAATTTCTAAATAATTATAGAAAAAAAGTTATTGAGAAAATGGTGAGATGACCTGTAAATAACATACCTTAGAAAGCACCATCAAAAGAATTTGTCCTTCCTTGCATTTCGGCCTTCTTTTCTTCACCTTCCCTCAGAATTCTGGCTTAGATACCCTTGGTTACCTTAGAAACCTATAGATATTCAATATTCTCAAGTTTTATTAAAATCAGAGAGCCTCGCCTCTTATTTATACTCTCCAAGTAGCTTCCTTAAAAACATCTTCTAGGTCACTTGGCCCAGTTTCCTTATTTTAGGGTTAACCCACTTCTAATTTCTCCATTAAATTTATTATTGAAATAATTTATTTTGTATTCACTTTGA
>ML780311.1:1658493-1680929 GCA_009831015.1 Picea engelmannii | reverse complement strand
TTTATTATTTACCTTTTAAAATCTCTTAAACCACTTTGACTACTTTGACCTTTTGGGGCTTCTAGATGACATATGAGGGTCCTCCAACTTCGTAAGGCCATAACTCTCAAAACGTGAGGAGTTATGTGACATTACACATACCACAAGAAATGGAATGACATGTACTATCCCTCTAGAATAGTATTACCTTCAAATATATAAAAAAGAATATCGTTATCCATCAAACAAACTTGGGTCCATTACCCAAACCTGGGTTCTCCAACTTCACATGGTCATAACTCTCTAACCATGAGGAGTTATGTGATGTTATACATACCACCAAAAATGGACTGACAAGAAATATCCATCTAGGATAGTTTCCCTGACAAATTCACTATCCTTCATCTCATTATTCCACAATTAATCATGGGTTATCTTACTCCGCAAAGCATCTTCCCGTGAGGGATTTCACCATAAGGGGACCACTTTGGAGTTCATCCATATTTACTTCTTATAAAACATGAAAAAAAAATAATGAGTCATATAATCAAATAATATTGTGTCTATTACCCAAACCTTTGTGCTATGGGGCTTTCTTCAAGAGTTGACATCAATGAAAACCAACCTTAATCAACAATGTCCCCCTTTGGCATTGATGGAAACACTCTGATGCAATACTGAAATCATATCACTCATGCTCCCCCTAGAACCATGCCTATGTCCTCTACATATAATAAATCTCTCCCCCTTTGTCATCAATGGAAAAGTTATATTTCCATCCAGGGCTACTCCCCCTGATTGAACTATCCTCTTATGGTGCTTCCTCATGTACATCTAAGACATATAAGATAAGCATTCAAAAAGCATTCAAAAAACATTCATTTTGGAGTAGAAATAACTCGAAGTCTTTGGCAAAGATATTCAAAGGCTTCCCATGGAAATGGTTTTGTAAATATGTCTGCCACTTGTTATTTTGTGCCCACATACTCAACTCTGGTGTTCTTTTCTGCAACCTGTTCTCTTAGAAAGTGATACTTGATTGGAATGTGCTTCATATTGGAGTGCATCACTGGGTTCTTCGAGATACTGATGGTGCTTATATTATCACAATAGATTGGAATGGGCTCATCATACTCAACCTGTATATCTGTTAGAGTTTGTTTCATCCAAAGTACATGTGTACAACATGATGCTTCTGCAATATACTCTACCTCAGCTATAGATAAAGATACTAATGATTGTTTCTTTCTTAGCCATGATACTAAATAATCACCCAAGTAGAACATTTCTCTACTAGTGATTCATTGGTCATCAATACAACCTTCCCAATCTACATTTGTGTAGGCAATTAGTGATAGATCCTTTCCTTTTGGATACCATAATCCAAACTTTTATGTTCCTTTGAGATATCTAAAAATCCTCTTCACTGCTAATACATGTGATTGCTTTGGCATTGCTTGAAATTGTGCCACCTATCCAATTGCCTGCATTACATCTGGTCTGGATGCTATCACATATAATAGGCTGCCAATCATTGACCTATATTTCCTCTAATTTGTAGACTTCGAATCATCATCTTTTCTCAACTTGCAATTGGTTTGCATGGGAGTGATAACTGGTTTGCATTCTTCCATTCCGAACCTCTTCAACATTTCTCTGATATACTTGTTTTGAGAAATAAAAAATCCTTGATTGCTTTGACGTATCTGAAGTCCCATAAAGAAGTATAGTTCTCCAAGTAACGACATTTCAAATTCATTTTGCATATCTTTTGCAAATTTCTGGCTTAACCTGTCATCATCACTACCAAAAATAATATCATCAACATAAACTTCAATTAATAAAATATTACCTTGACTTACCTTGATGTAGAGGTTGTTGTCTGCACTTCCTTTCCATAGTTTGTAGGGAGTTTTGTCATTGTTATTTATGAGCATTATCCTGTTTTGAATGTGAACTAATGTATGCACTGTATGTGTCCAAAATATATCTGTCAATTTGGAATCCATTAGCATTGTTTGAGTCATTTCCTGTGTAATTATCATCCATTATGATAATGTTCCTTTTTTTTTGAACCACTCTCTGAACCAATCTATGAATCCATGGTCTCGTCACTATCATATATCTATCGAAACCTACTAAGTATTCTTACAAATCCATCTCTATCTATATTGTCCAAGACTCTACTTGTGAAACTATCCATAATGTTGACCCATTTATCACTATACTATCATGAAATCTTGATTAATCTATCAAATTGTACTTCTACTAATTGATTTCTCTGAATCTATCTTCTCAAAATATGCAATATGCTCGAAGGATGGTTCTTTAGTCTGTCACAACTATCACATAGACTCCCCCTATCTAATATTCATATTACTTGGGAGTATCTAAGTCGGATGGCTCAGAACAATTCCTGCTCTGATTTGTATTCATCATCATCTTCATTGGTAGATTCATCATCATCTTCATTGGTGGATTCATTTTCTATTTGAGCTCTGACTTCTTTCTTTCTGTGTGTGGCATCTTTCACTACAATGCCTGAAAGTACAATCTCTTGAACATGTTCCTTATTTACCTGACCTTCCTTTATTTTAGTTATTTTCCAAACCTTTCTGTATCTGACATCTTTTCTTTTCTCTGTAGAATTTTCTTCATCTCATTTTATTTCCAATCTTGCTATCTCTGGTACCTGGTCTTTGTTCACCTATTCTTCTTGTTTTCTTATCCATACTTTATTATATCTGATATCATTATTCTCTTTCATGGAAGTATCGATCATGCTTCTACAATCACTGGATATGTTTCCATAGTTATGACACTTGTAACACTCAACATTACATGTGACCACATAGGCACTTATTGCTTGAACATTTCTTTTATAATCCCTGCAATCTGCAACCTTATGTCCAAAGTTAGTACAATAAAAAAAATTACCATAAAATAAATTTGCATACTTGGGAGTGAATGATTTTCTTTGTGGCGTAGTCCTTCTAAATTTTTCCCTTGACTGATCATGATCATTATTGAAGCTTCTTTGTGGCTTGAACATGGATGGTCTTCTTGAAGATGTATCTTCAATAGTTTTCTTAGATTCTGGTTGACCATGATTCCTTCCTTTGAGTACTTCTGCATAACTCTTTGTATTTTCTTCATTCTTCTTTTCTAGCAACCTAGAGTGTTTCTCTTCATTCTCTATAACTGATGTGGATCTTTCTTTCTCTTCAACGTTCTTGTTGATCTTGACGATTTTACTTCTCAATGTGACAACTTATTCTTCAAGATTCTCAACCTCTTCTTCTTTCTTCATTATCTAAGACTTCGTAACTTATGATGTTATTTTCGCTTCTTCAAGATGAATTTTTAATTTGATTATTTCTTCTTCAAGTCCTTTCTCTTCTTGACCAAACTCTGCCTCAACCTGGTTTAGATCACTAGTTCTTTCCTTAAGATGATCTGTCAATATCTTCTCTCTCATTTCTACTTCTTCATTCTGTGTTTCTATGTTGGTTTCCAAACACTTCTTTTTATATTCAATATTTTCTTCGATCTTTCTAGCTTCTTCTAGCTGAGTTCTTAAGTTCTCAATGACCTGTTGGGCTTCTTAAAAAATGTGAACACTTTCCTTTTGTTTCATCAATTCTTTCTTGAGTGAATTGTTTTCTTCTCTTATTTCATCTAAAGAACTAATCCATTCTTCTTTATAATTGCCTTCCTTTTCAATTAGTTTTTCTGTCTCATTTCCTTCACGGAATTCTCTTTCAAGATGTCCACATTTTTCACAATTAAAACAAAACAACATACCTCTGGTGATTATGTACCCTTCATCTTCTGAATCTGCTTGACATGGTGAACATAATTATTCTTGATTTGTATCTGCATCTTCTTTGACATTTTATGAATATGTGATGGGTGAAGAATATATGTCATGTAACTTATCCCAAAGTTCTTTGGCTCGTGAACATTTACCAACCTTTTCTCTTACCAGATTAGGTAATCCTTCCCATATGAAATCCATTTCTATTTTGTTATTCTTCTTCAATTCCTTCTTGGCTGTAGTCTTTTCCCTTTTTTGAACTATCATATCCTGTAACAACTGATAGCCAAATATAATTTCCCTATGCCTGTAAAAATACTTTCGTCCTTCTGCTCCACATCTCATACTTAAAACCATTCTGACCATTAAACATTGGTACTCCATTCTCAGAATAAGCCATGATCTCCTTCCAGTGGTTAAACTATTTCCTAAAGGAACTGGATCTGATACCAATTGTTGGATTATTGAGAGGGTGGGTGAATCAGTAATAGAGAAATTTAATCCTTTTTAACCATATAATCCAAGTGTTATATCAATGTATCATTATCATCCAATAATTGTAGAGTAAATAATCAATGAAAAAATGAACAATCATACACATACACAATACAACAATGTTTTACGTGGAAACCCAAAGCGGGAGAAAAAAACAGAATGATTTATCTTATATGCCTTGAAGAATTACATTCATTGGAAGCACCAACTTCCTTTGTTTTCCAGCTACAATTGGAAGGAGGCTCCAACCCCCTTGTTTCTCAGGATACAACCTAAAGGAAGCTCCAACTCCCCTATTATCTGGATACAACCAGAAGGAGGCTACAACCCCCTTTGTTCTCCAGCTACAACTAGAAGGTTGCTACAACCACCCATCCTTGCCCCGTCTAACCACCCTGTAATCAAACTGTACCATAAACAATTGCATCAACCATGCACCAACCTGTACCTCAACCTATAATCAACTTGTACCATAAACAAGTGCATCAACCATGCACCAACCTATACCTCAACCTGTAATCAACCTGTACCATAAAAAAGTGCATCAACCATGCAGCAACCTCTACCAACCAACATGTAATCAACCTGTACCATAAACAAGTGCATCAACCATGCACCAACCTGTACCTCAACCTGTACCATGAACACGTGCATCAACCATGCACCAAACCTATACAAATAACCTGTCACAACAACCTATCACAACAACTTGTCCAAAAAACCTATCACAACAACTTGTCTCATCAATTTTATCAACCAAATCATATCTACTCACAAATATCAATCACCAAGACAATTCTCAAAGATGTTCATCAACCAAGTATAACACAGCAACTCATAATCACCACCAAGATCAATATGTGCTTCTAATAATGTAAGTATGTTGCATCATCCATAAACCATGTGTCAAAAATACTACTAACAAGTGTATCCAACCATGTACCAAGTATGTACCAATCATGTTTCAAGTACTCATCAACTATGACTCGTCAATATGTACCAACATTATCAACTATACACCTCATGTATGTGCCAACTCATCAACTACTTGTCTCAACCATGTACCCAACTTGTACCTCAACCAAAAGCCCTCATCAATTTCATCATCCAAATATGATTTGTAACTCTGTAATAGACCTGGTGTATATGATCACATACCTGCAAACCTTCCTTAACTTCAAAAACAAGAGACTAGCATTTTCATCAAACTTTGCTTTAGTCTCACAAGACAAGTTTTGGATTAGTCAACAACTCTAACTTGAAATAATCATAACTTTGTTCCTATAATGAATAAAGATTTGAAACTAGTACACATTGTTATTCAGTTTGTTTTATGCAATTCCTCTAGGTTTCACTACTTGGAACCTCTCAAAAAAGAATTTATAGAACAAATGGCATACCTTGCTAAATTCTGGCTTATTTTAGAGAGCGACCTTGTAGAGCATGCCCCGCACGAAATATTCATTGAATTGATCTAAAAATGTTACACCGCATACTAAATGCTATACCCTAACCAACACATTTGTTCTCACTAAATGTGGATCTGTTATGAAGAAGTTATGACGTTTTTACCCGAAACACCTATTTTTGGCTAGTTTCAGGACTAGCCACAAACCCTATTTTCCACAGAGTGTAACTCCTAAAATACAACGACCCACAAGATTAATTATTTACCTCAAATACTTGGGTATTTTTTCTCAATTTCATATCAATTTCAGGGTCTGAATTATTATAGAAAATAATTTATAGCGAAAATGGTGATATAACCTTTAAATAACATACCTTAGAAAGCACCATCAAAAGAATTTATCCGTCATTGCATTTCAGCCTTCTTTTCTTCACCTTCCCTTAGAAATTCGGCTTAGATATCCTTGTTTACCTTAGACACCTATAGATATTCAATATTCTCAAGTGTGATTAGAATGAGAGAGCCTTGCCTCTTATTTATACTCTCCAAGTAGCTTCCTTAAAAACATCTTCTAGGTCACTTGGTCCACTTTCCTTATTTTAGGGTTAACCCACTTCTAATTTCTCCATTAAATTTATTATTAAAATAATTTATTTTGTATTCAATTTGAATTATAATACACTCATCACTTCACTTTATTTTTTACCTTTTAAAATCTCTTAAACCACTTTGACTACTTTGACCTTTTGGGGCTTTTAGATGACATATGAGGGTCCTCCAACTTCATAAGGCCATAACTCTCAAACCGTGAGGAGTTATGTGACATTCCACATACCACCAGAAATGGAATGACATGTACTATCCATCTAGAATAGTATTACCTTCAAATATAGAAAAAATCATACCGTTATCCATCAAACAAACTTGGGTCCATTACCCAAACCTGGGTTCTCCAACTTCACATGGTCATAACTCTCTAACCATGAGGAGTTATGTGATGTTATACATACCACCGGAAATGGAATGACAAGAAATATCCATCTAGGATAGTTTCCCTGACAAATTCACTGTCCTTCATCTCATTATTCCATAATTAAGCATGGGTTCTCTTACTCTGCAAAGTGTCTTCCTGTGAGGGCTTTCACCATAAGGGGACCACTTTGGAGTTCATCCATATTTACTTCTTATCAACCATGAAAAAAAAATAATGAGTCATATTTACATCAAACAATATTGGTTCCATTACCCAAACCTTTGTGCTACGGGGCCTTCTTCAAGGGTTGACATCAATGACAACCAACCTTAATCAACATAAACCACACAATTATCCCTTATATTCTATTCATTTAGACTTTGATTCTTTCATTTTATACAATGATGAAGACATGGTAAAACAAATTTCCAATTTAGACACTGATGATAAAATTGAAGAAGACAAAATAGTTATGGTGGAACCTGATAAACAAAATGAACCTATGTGGAAGTTAGATTTTGATGGGGTTGTTAGTAAGGAAGGGTCTGGAGCAGGTGTAATGGTATTAAATTAATAAAGAAACCACTATTATTGGATTAATTGGTAAGTGTGGACATAAACATATCTCCCTAGTTTCACCCTGAAACTAGAACAAAACAAGACAAAATATAAAACATTCCCTAAGTTTTAATTATCAAGCATACTAACTAACAAGAGACAAATGGCATACCTTTTAAACGTCATTTTTTCTTGCTAGTGTCATCCTCTCTCTGTTCCAAGGATTATGGGATGATAAACCTGTAAAAATACACAATCCAACGAAGTGAAAGAAACAACGTATACTCAAAAAAACCTATGTATGTGATCAAGGAGTCATACAATAAAATAAGACCAACTTACAGGAAAGAAATATATCACTATATTAAAGATATGAAAAGGAGAATAAAACCAATGCCTTGATGTTGTAAGGCTCCTTCCAATAGTTCCTTTCTTCCCACACACTTCTTCTCCACAGATTCTGAGATCAACAATCTATCTTGACAAAGAAAATCTCAAAGCCAACATACAAGCTCCAAAAACTCCAAGCTAAAAAACTCAAGAAATTTCAAACTTTTCCAGTCTAACTTTCCCCATGAAAACTCCTCTCCTTTTACAGGCTAAAAAGGATAGGTTGAGGAGGTTAGGATTATACCATGAGATCATGGATGTGACTTATATCCAAACCAATCGGATGCTACCTCACCCTCGAAGCTTCTATTCTAGAACTTTCGAGAAATTCCTCTTTTTCCTTCGTACGAAAATCGTCGCACCCTTAACACTGAGAAAATTGCGACGACATCACAGGACATTATGGTGAAACTTGCAACGATCCTAGATCATCGAACCCTTAATAATAAGAAAGGTGCGGAAATCCCTTTTTATAAGTTTTTTGACAAAGGAAAAGTATAATTTCATCTCTCTCGGAAAAAGTATCGTCATTCTTCTTCAAGGATTAAGGCCATTGATCCTTCTAAAGATGAAGGATAGGTTTACATCATTAACGATCATAGGGGTGACAAAAATAATGTGTAACAGTGAGCCCCCCAAAGTATGAAGTTAGAACAGAGTGATAGTTGAAATACTTTGTCAAGTGTGTGTAGGGAACAAGGAACACATCGGTCGGAAACCTGCCAACAAACAAGGAAATATAGTACAATAATATATCATCACTAAGGTAGGCATCCCCATACTCATAATAAAAATGACTCAAATCATAAATGTTGACATGCAAATATCCATTTCAAGTAATACAAGTCATGTTCACCAAACATATACTGTGTATCCATTCCATTATGACCCAAATATGAACATAACCACCAAAAATACATTGTGGATCTATGTGTTAAAGACTCAAATTTGACAATAACCATGAGACATACACTGTGGATCTATGCAACATTACAATCTGAATATACTCTAATGCAACTTGAATCTATCAAAAAATATTTTGGGTCTTCATCTCCACCACTCTATAGTACGAATCTAACCATGTGAATACATGTGTTGAAGTCAAACATGGTAGAAACCACTTGATTACTGGTCATTAATGAATATCATTAACAAGTGTGAGGGAAATCACCATTAATGTCAATGATTCCTAAGGTACACTAGTACAATCAAACGGGTGTGAATTTATGAGTTGAAAACGAACACTCGGCAAAATCTCCTTATCAGGGGTCAATAATGAAAACCCAATGTCGAAAGAGAGGAAACCTGCCATTGAGGCATGCAAGTTCAAAGGTACCAATTAGTTTCTAATTATAATTATTGGATAATGATTTTAAGTCAACAGTAAAAGACTGGTCGCATGAGGGCCTTAATGTATCCCCCATGAATGACATGAAACATATAACAATATTTGAAGTAGATCAGAGTAACAAGTGATTCAGGACTAACTCAGAGATGGTCGACACAATAGAAGGCTTAAGGACTACAGAAATGGTCGAAAAAATAGAAGGATTTCCAGGTTGAACTTATTTTTTAACATATTTATGACACGACAACTATCTTGGAAACACTAACTCAACAACAGGGATCACAGAAAAATGGGTAATCCTATAAAGGAGTATGACCAAGAGACAAGTGGATTTTCCAACTTAGACAGAAAGAAAGTGAAAGGGTGTCATGTTCAAAGGTGAATATTCCATAGAATATAGGTGATCTAGATGGATATCGATGGCCACCCACCTTTTCCAACTGGCTCAAAACAATTTTCTAACAATTTTGGCAACTTACTATTTATAGCAGTTTTAACTTTTGGGGCCATTTTGAGGGTCTAAATGAAGGTTTTTAGGGATAGATATCCTCAATGATATATTTTGGCATGATTGAGCCTCCAAAATGAATCTACTCGATGATACCTTTCCAACGGGCTATCACACACCTAAAACGGAGATCGTATGCAAATGTTACGAACCCAGGAAGTTGATGTACTAACTTACCCAAACAGGGCCCACATGACTTTTGGCGCTTCATTTCCTAGGGTTAGGTTTTTGGATGTCTAGGGTTTTTGGAATTCTTTTTTATTGTAAAAATGCCTTCAGAGCCTCATTGTAATCTTCTTCTTGCGAATGTGTGCAACCATCACATCTCTTCTCAGAGATAAGCCCCCACCATTCCAACAATCTTGTTTCCGCTGCATTTTACAATTTCATCTTATTTCGTTATTGAATAGAAAACTAGTTTTACTGTATCTCTATTAGTTTTTGTTAAGAACCTATTAATGATATGTATTCATTTCATTATCCTCATAAAATCTAGATCAGTGGTATCAGAGCATTCTTCTCCTTGTCATCTTAATGCATGTCCCCAACGAGGTCGGAGTACAAAGAGTTGGGTCTCGAGCTTGTTTCTCTTGAGGAAAAAGGCTCTCGCACGCCCAAGCGACCTCTCATGGAAGGATAAAATAAATATGATGGGATAGGATATCCTTTCAAAATATTAATTGAGGTATCCCTCATGCAACATAGGAATGCGATGATGGATAGTTTCGCGCAAATCCTTCGGCGACTACCAACAGGCGACGCATCTTCTCCGAACGGAGGCGCCGCCCCCTTCAAGGTACAAATAAACTTTGATATTCCTATATTTGAAGGTCAGATAGATGCAGATGTTGTAGACAAGTGGTTGAATCTACTAGAAGGGTATTTTTCTGTCCATAACGTTTCGAATAGAGAAAATATTACTTTTGCGCTCCTCAAAGTCGTTCCCCATGTCAAAGATTGGTGGGAAACTTTCTGTGAGCAAAAGGAAATAGAGGAAACCTCATTATTTTCAGCCACAACCATCTGGGAATCCTTTAAGGATGATATTAAGGAACAATACTACCCTGTTGGAAGTTATGACGACCTGTATACCAAATGGAACACACTGCGGCAAGAAATATACCAAGCAGTGTCAGATTTCACAAATATCTTCCATACCTTGCGCACCAAGATGGGTATCAAAGATTCAGAGTGACATCTTGTGCTCAAGTATAGAGGTGATTTGCATAGATAAATATAAACCTAAATGGAATTTCTATACATCTCATCCTTGGGTGCAGCCTACCGATATGCCATCAAAATCAAGAAGAAGCTCAAACAAAAGATGCGACAATTTGGGCCTAGGAACCCCTCACAACAAAAGACAGGAAAGGGTGGCCCCAACCCAAAGAACAAAGGATATAGAAAAGATGGAAAGTATCAAGACTACCATTACAAGCCATAAGCAAAGAAGGACACCAGAAATACAAATAAATATACCGGGAAGTGGTGCGGCTTCCATAAGAACCCTTGGCATAAAATTGTCGAATGCTGCTCAAAATAGTCACTGGTGGTCGAAGTGAAAGCCTCTGAATCAAATGCAGATTTTGACTCTGAGCCAGAACCAGAAAGGAGAAGATGGATCATTGATGCAGAACCCAATGCCACTGTTGCTACCACCAAGCTCTAGCTTGGTGAAACAGACAAGCCAAAAGAAGGAGAGCACCTCTTCCATTCACAGATGTGGGTAAAAGGCACCCCACTGCATTTCATCATTGATAGTGGTAGCCAGAAGAACCTCATCTCAGCAGAGGTCATCAAGCATCTAGATCTGCCAACAATGCCACACCCACACCCCTACACCATTGGATGGCTCTGCTAAGGGAACGATATCCACATCAGCCAACAGTGTCAACTGTCGTACGACATCAATCCCTTCAAAGAAGAGGTATTGTGTGAATTTTCTCCTCTCGAAGTTTGTGATGTTCTTTTGGGCCAACCTTATTTATGGAAACATCATGTTGTATATGAGTCTAGGCCTCATAGTATTATTATTACTTTGAACAAGAAATTGTATAGGATAGCCGAGCCAGTCCCACCTAGTGTTATTTCTCTACTATTTCTCTGATCTTTGCTAAGCAATGCAGGAAGGTCATCTCTCAGATGGGGAAGTTTGTCTTCTTCATGATTCGCTCTCAAAATAAGCGAAAGATCATAGCCACATCCAGGTTTTTTTTGGTCGACCTCTCCACACAACAAAATCAAGTAGATAAGGTCATGGAGGAATACTCGGATATCTTCTCCTCACCTACAGGGGTACCTCTGCACTGCCAGGTCAAGCACCCCATCGATATAACCCCTAGTGCACCGCTACCCAATGGACCAATCTATCATCACACTTTGTTAGAAAATGAGGAGATCAAGCAATAGATCCAAGAACTTCTCCACAAGGGGCACATCCACCCCATCTCATCACCTTGCAGGAGCCCAATCATGTTGGTATAGAAGAAAGATGGAACCTGGTGACTATGTATTGATTACCGATCTCTGAATAAAATCACAATAAGAAACCGGTACCCGATTCCCCGAATCGACAACCTCCTTGATCAACTCACGGGGGCCAAATACTTCAGTAAGATTGATCTAAATTTTGGTTACAACCAGGTCCCAATAGAATAGACAGATGTATGGAAGACTGCCTTCAAGTCAAAGGACTTCCTTTCTGAATGGTTGGTTATGCCCTTTGGTTTGACAAATGCCCCAACCACTTTCATGAGGATGATGGATGATATCCTATGACCATTCACCAATACTTTTGTAGTGGTGTATCTAGACGACATTCTAATTTATAGCAAGACTTGGGTCGAACACTTGCAGCATATTCAATAGGTTCTGCACACCCTGTGGCAGCACAAGCTATACGCCAACTTGGAAAAATTCTCCTTCGGCATGGACCAGGTCCATTTCCTATGCTACATCATTGAACAACATGGTGTACATGTGGATCCAGCCAAGATCCAAGTCATCTGTGACTAACCAGCCCCAACAACACTCATTGAGCTTCGAAGATTCTTGGTCCATGCCAATTTCTACCACAGGTTCATGTTGGGATTCTCCCATATTGCATGGGCCTTTAGCCAAATAAAAAGGGGTGGTGGTAAGGAGAAATTTGTGTGGGGTTGGTCCCAACAAGAAGCATTCAATGATTTGAAGTAGCGCTTGTGCTCAGCCCTAGTACTTTCACTACCAGATGTGCAACATCCCTTTGAGATCGAGACAGATGCTTCTGATTATGCCGTGGGTGTCATTCTCACTCATCATGACCACCCCGTGGCCTATCATAGTGAGACATTATCAGATACTATCCATAAGTACCTTACTTATGACAAATAAATGTACTCCATTGTGCAATCCTGTCACCAGTGGAGACATTACATTCTTGGGAAGGAGAAAGTCATCCACATTGATCATAAGACACTATAGTTCATGTAGACATAGGGAAAATTGCAGAATGACCACCATCAAAAGTGGTCCACATAATTGCATCAATTCCACCTCAACATCAAGTATATAACAGGAAGCACCAATCACTTCATTGATTTCCTGAGCAAACCGCCATTCGTAGCACTCACCACAGTGCTAGACTCTTGCGGCCATGAGACATATGGATGGTCCCAACACTATGAGATAGACCCTGACTTCACCACCACCTACCAAATGTTGGGTGCAAACACAATTGTCAATAATTTCCATCTTTAGGATGGGTTTTTGTGTCTTCTGGGCCATATCTATGTTCCATCAAGTGAGCGAGTGAAAATGATCTAGGAAGCCCACTACAGTCTGGTGGTAGGACACTTCAGGGTTGAAAATATAGTGGTGATGCTACAAAAAGATTTCTATTGGCTGAAAATTCAACAGGAGGTCAGAAAGTATGTCAGGTCCTCACTGCCTACGCTATTGCCCAACTGAACACTAAGAAATAGGGCCTATACACCCCTGTTCCTACTCCTAACAAGCCATGGGAATCCATCTCAATGGACTACATGTCGGGCCTCCCATCCACCAAGCAGGGAAATGACTGTGTTTTTGTGGTTGTTGATTGCTTTTCTAAGATGGCGATTCTGGTTGCCTGCAAGAAGAGCATCACAACAGAGGCCACTACCAAGCTCTTCTTTGAATGATTCTAGGTACATTTTGGAATCCCACAAACAATTGTCTTATATCAAGACAGTTGATTTCTCATTACATTCTAGTCGATCCTCTGGTCACTTCTAGACACCAAGCTCACCAAATCCACGACCTTCCACCCCTAGACAGATGGCCAAACCAAGGTTGTAAATCAAATGATTGTGCATATCCTTTGCATGTATAATTCAAAGCACATTCGCACATGGTATGAGCACATTCCCTATGTCCAACATAGCTACAATCAAGCCGTGCATAGCTCAACCGGCCACAGCCCCTTTCAGGTGGAACTGGGATTCCAACCATTGGGTCCCATAGATGTTGCACTTCCCCTTGTGGTCACCTCGACTGACTCATCTCCTTATCCAATTGAAGTTGATAAATCCACTCGATTCATTGAGAGGATCCAACACATACACCAACAGGTTCAGGATATCCTACAAAATTCCAATGACAAGTACAAACAACGCCATAATCAACATTGGGTGGCACATAAGTTTCAGGTGGGCGACAAAGTTTGGTTGCATTTGCAGAAAGAACGCCTTACAGGACCCCATAGAAAGATTATGCCACTCCGTTATGGGTCATACACTATCACCAAGGCCATGGGGGATAATTATTTTGAGCTCAACATTCCTCCTTTCCTTGGCCTGCACCCAGTGTTCAATGTGGATCTCCTTCGCCCTTATTTCCCACCATTATTGGACACCTTAGAAGTAGAAGAACAAATGACACCAACAGAGATAAAACCTGACTAGATACCAAAGGAATCCAATGATCATATTGTGGACACACATATCTAGGGCACTCGACAACAAAGGATCCATCTTTAACGAGTCGTCAAAGCAGGGCAAATCCTTCACTAAGGCAAGTGGCTCACCCAGGGCCAAATTCAACATAAATTTTCTCATCTGATGGGGGACCTCAATGCAATGGATACCATTGCTTCCTAATGAGGTATTATTTGTCCATATGGATATCGGTGGCCACCCACCTTTTCCAACTGTCTCAAAACAGTTTTCTGACAATTTTGGCAATTTACTATTTTTAGCAGTTTTAACTTCCGGGGCCATTTTGAGGGCCTAAATGAAGGTTTTCAGTATCGATCTCTTTAATGATAGATGAAGGAATTATAGAACCCCCAAAATGAATCTCCTCGATGATACCTTTCCAATGGGCTATCACACTCCTAAAATGGAGATCGTATGCAAAAGTTACGACCCCGAGAAGTTGATGTACTAACTTACCCAAACGGGGCCCACATGACTTTTGGCGCTTCATCTCCTAGGGTTAGATTTGTGGATGTCTAGGGTTTTTGGCATTCTTGTTTATTGTAAAAATCCCTTCAGAGCCTCATTTTAATCTTCTTCTTGTGAATGCATGCAACCGTCACATATCTTCTCAGAGATAAGCTGCCACCATTCCAACAATCTTGTTTCCACTGCATTTTACAGTTTCATGTTATTTCGTTATTGAATAAAAAACTAGTTTTACTATATCTCTGTTATTTTGTGCTAAGGACTAGTTAATAATATGTATTCATTTCATTCTACTCATAAAATCTAGATCATTGGTATCAAAGCAGTCTGCTCCTTGTCATCTTAATGCATGTCCCCAACGAGGTCGGAGTACAAAGAGTTGGGTCTCAAGCTTGTTTCTCTTGAGGACAGAAGCTCTCGCACACCCAAGCGACCTCTCATGGAAGGAGAAAATAAATATGAAGGGATAGGAGATCCTTTCAAACTGTTGATTGAGGAATCCCTCATGCAATAGAGGAACGAGATGATGGATAGTTTCATACAAATCCTTCGACGACTACCAACAGGTGACTCATATTCTTCGAACAGAGGTAATGCCCCCTTCAAGCTACAAATAAACTTTGATATTCCTATATTTGAAGGTCATATAGATGCAGATGCTGTAGAAAAGTGGTTGAATCTATTAGCACTCTGTAATTTTCCCAAGGCTGTGGAGGCAGTCACAGAGGCAACATCAAAATTGCTTCGAGTCAGGGATCTAGCCCTCCAAGACTCAAAGAGGGATCTCTCTGTCAAATTTAGATTTGTTTGAAAAAGGATATTAGGCTAGCTATAAAAATTAGGGTTATGTTCTTGGAGTTTTCTGTAGGTTGGTTGAAAAAGGTTTCATGCTTCCAGTGGGCTATGGGGTCTGTTCATAAGATAGAGATCAAAGAACAATTTATAAGAAGTCTTTTCACAGGGAAAGATAATGAAACTATTGGATTCTTTGGGAATACATGATGTATTAGAAGAAAAGGTGAGATTATCAATCACAGTAAAGAAGCATTTAAGAATTTCTTCACCACAACATCAGAAGACAAACATTTAGATTTTTTAAAAGTCAGAAAATAGGGTATGCACAGATAAATCCTGTAACTTTAACTCCTTTTAAAAGATCAGATAGAAAAAAAAATGATAACAAAGGAAGATACACATTCAACGATGAGGGGAAAAAATCACCAATATCTAACATACATGAATCCTGTGAAACGTTTCTTTATGTTTATGGAAAATCTCTTGATAGAAGTTACAGTTCTCCCATCCTTCCTGGGCGTGAGATAAAAAACCTTTACACTAAAAATCATCTCTAAATAAATAGGGGAGATCCCCCAACAATTTTTGTGAGTCGGTTTTAACCGCCTCGGCCAGAAATAGCCACAAATCCCCCAAAATCTGGAATTGTCTGCCATGAAAGACGCGCCTAATTTCTGTAAACAAGGGGCCTGAACAGACATATTTTTCTCTTCAATTATGATAGCTGGGAAAACAATGAAGGAGGTTATTGGATATGGGCATGTTCTAGACAAAAACCTCCTTCGGTTTCTCCAAATTTTCCTCCAGCGCACTGTAACAGCTCCTGCAAGATCGAGACTGTAACAGAAAAACCAAAAATCTGAAAACTGAGGCTGAAAGACAACTTTGATTCTCCCTTCTCATGGAACCTGTGAAAAAACTGAGAGAGGTTTTCGTTCATCAGGCCGTACGGAGAAAAAAATCTCTCAGTTTTTAAAAATTCGTTTTCATTTGCCCAAAATCGGCCTCGGAAGAAGACTGGTCGAAAAGCTGTGAAAGTGGTTTTTTTGGTGGTAGAGTGGTATTCCAAACCCCCCCTAAGGTGGTAAGCGGTTTTGGGGGGGGTGGGTCCGCTGGCCTGTGGTCCCGACACCTGTCCAAATGGTGGTAATGTAAAACAACTATTTCAGACCCCCCCTCTCGTTAAACTCCAGATGGTGAGGGGGATCCAGAAACATTTATAGTATTTGATTTATTTGTTGATGTGATGAATGTACGGGATGGGTAGGATTTAGGATAGGTTTAAGTTTTGTTTTATTGTTTTTTTATGTATTTTATATGTTTTTCTTTTTATTTATTAGTTTTATTACTATGTTTTGTTTTAATTTTTATATATTTTATTTATTGTTTGTTTATTATAATTTTTGTTTTAATTTGTTTTATTTCTAATTTGTTTATTATATGTTAACATTTTAATTCTATAAACTAACTTAACTACTAACTTAATTACTATTTTAATTAATTAACAATTGATTAATTACTAACATGCTATCTCAAATATTAATTAATTAATTTATCATTAACAGGTCTAATCATAACTATTAACCTAATGTTTTTATCCCGAGTTTGTTTATTCGTGGAGGGGTAAGATTGGCGAAGGGGTGAAGGAATGAAGGATGTAGCATGGAGTAGAGGAGGCCTGATGCAATGGATGGGTGACACGTTGGGACATGGCATGCCGAGAAAAACCGCCTCATTCCGGACCCCCCCCCCACCGTTAAAGGAAAAATGATCGGGGGGGTCCGGAATTCAATATCAACCGTAGATCTATTCAGATGCGTGCCTTCTTTATACTTGATTCCAGACCCTCCCTGCCGTTAAAGGTAGAAAGGTCGAGAGGGTCCAGAAAATCTTGTGAACCATAGATCTCAGCGCCACCCTCTCAACTGTTCATTTATGCGTTGTCTTTACTCTGTGAGCGCAAAGTCATATTTGCTCCAAAACTTAGGATAAGTGCATTATGTGGATTTTTTGCACTACTTCCCTTGATTTTGTCTCCATGGGGTTAGGAAAAAACCACTCAGCATCAAAAATCATGAATTTTCCTTTTCCTTTCCTTTCCTTGAAACTAATTTGCAGAAATGAAATATTACTTTCAAGCCGAAATACACCCAGAGTGAAAAAGTTTCCAGTCACCAGATGATACTATGAATTATAGGGTTATAATAGTGGCTCCACCTGGGGGTGGCATCTTCTTTCAGGAGGTGTCAAGAACCACAAACCTCTGAACATGTAGATCGGTGCTTTATCCATTGGGTTGATCCCAAAATCTTATTCTGCAACCTGTACCTGTTTTGATCTTGCAACTGAAACCAAATTAAAATAAACACTGCTGAAAAAGAGATGCTTGGAATGCTGAGCTTATTCATTTTTTCCTACCTACCCTATGCTACTGATAATTTTGTCGTTCTAAGTGATACAATAATTCCAATTCAACCAATCAAGCAACTTCTCTAACAACTCTGCTCTTTCAATGTTTTCAAACAATATCAGAAATAGAACTTGCATAGGAATCATGAAATGCTTCCCATCTTGATCTTCATCACAAGGGGCTTGATAAACATGATATATAACATAAATACTTGGAATTCATTGTGGCTCTGTGATGAACAATTTATTCATATAAATAGACACTTGATCAAGATAAACTTGACCTATTACTAGATATTCAAATTTAACCAACTCAACTTCATGATTTGATGTCGTAGTTATGTTCTTTGCCTCCTCATGCACTTCCTGACATGGCTGCAACTGCTCTGATGGGATTTGTAATGTGAATTCTTCTGAAAAATACAATGAAGCTAACTGCCTGATCATGTCAATATCATAACAGTGTTTTATCCCATAACTGGATGATGGAAAAAAACTTTGACAACACAAGTCATCCAACACATCTGATATTGGATCTTGTAGAAATTGAACTAACTGTTGCATTGGTTCCACTGCAACTTCTTGATTTTTTGTGTATTTATCCTTTAGCATATACTCAAGATTATTTTTCAAAAGCTAAAATGAATTAAAGCATAATGGTACAGATTTTTTTTGGATTAACTCAGAATTTTCCTCAGGCTTTAATATTTCCTCTGAAATTTGAAAATCAAAGTTGGTAAATGGCTGCAACTCTGGATTTAGAACAACCTCCACATCAACAATGAAATCTCCACCTAGTTGATTAGAAAATTCTCCCTCTCTACTATTGACAACTTGATTACACTTTCCTCTCAAAAATTGAAAAGGAGAGAAACATAAGGGAAAATATTTTTCTCTTACTTTGAAATTTTCTGCCTCTTCCTCATCACTGTCATGATTGTTGTGCAAGGGCTGATTGTCATATCTGAACTGTAAATGATCTTTTTCCTGCCAACGACATGCTGCTGATTTCTTTGAACAATCCACATCTATTTCATCCTCATGCTCATCATCATACTGATCACACTTGGGTAGATTATCCAAGAAGGGAATGCCATCAAACATGCACATGATATTAGCTGGTTGTTCCTCTGCAAGTTGAGATGGAGCTTCATCTTTGACTATGTTGTGAATTGAATACATGAAAGAATCATTATCCAAACCATGGTACCAAGGATGAACAACAAATTTTTTGGGAACAATGACCTTTTCTTTCTCTGAAATCCATAGAACATGATGTCTTTGGACAACAAGCTCATCATTCATGTTGATCCTTTGCATCATCTCTTCCATGGCACTGGCCAAAATGTCCAGTTTAGCTTCTGATGACTTCAGCTGCTCCTTTTTTTTGTTCTTTACCTTTGAAATTTTGATCAGCAAGTTGGCCTCCACATCAACTGCAATGTTTTGCATTTATTCAAGGCTTGCAGTGTTCCTTTCTCTTAATTGGAATGCCATCTCAGGATCGAAGGCATCTGGGAAATGCAACCGTGCTGATCCCGGGGGTGGTCTTATATTAGAAGGCATTGCATGATATATCTTATTGAACCTTTCTAAAAAATGTTGTACTGTCTCCCATGACTTTCTTTTCAAATGGTCATACTCTTCCAAGATGAGAAAGACATTTCTCATGATCACCCATCGATCCATGAAAACTTGTACAAACTGATGGAAATTGTTAATGCTTGTAGCTGGGAGTTTTTTAAACCAGTTCTTGACTTCACCTCCCAATGATAGGGAAAAAATTTGTATGTAGACATCATCATATTCTACCTCAAATAGGTCAATAAAATCCTCAAGACTTTGGATATGCTTTTCAGTAGTAATATTGGCATTCTCTCCATCAAACCTGGGCATATTATTGGTGTAATTGGCAGGGAGGTCATGGAGGATAGGAGGAAAATATAGGGGTTTGTATCTATCTGGGATTTTGGAAAGTACATAAGGTGAAGCAAGAGGCTTACAACCATCTGGAGGTTTAGCAAGAATAAGAGATAACGCAGGAGGCTTATGTCTCACTAGGGTTTCTACAGGTGCATCTGGGATGTGCACAGGTGTATGAGTATGTACATATTCTACAATTTGGGGTTTAGTCTCTTGAGGCTCTTCAGGTTGAAAATGATCATCTTGAATTTCAACAATATACTCTAGACCAGGATCATGATAAGAGAGAAAGTAATTGCAGATGAAACCAGTAATAACATGAATACAATTTGAGCTTGAGTACTTGGTATTTCTAGTCTGCTTGGCCATGCTTTACGTTCTTCCTCTAGTGGAGTCTTTGAGTTGGCACTGTCTGGAGTTGATTGGAGTCACCAGGTGAATGATCTCAACCTTCTTTTGTCTGGTCACTGTCCACCATCAGTGATCAGATCTAGAGCTTTGAAGTGTACTACTATGGAAAGTTCCCCAGTATGGTCGCCATTCTGTTAGCACTCTGTAATTTGCCCAAGGCTATGGAGGAAGTCACAGAGGAAACATCAAAACTTATTTGAGTTAGGGATCTATCCCTTTGAGACTCAGAGAGGGATATCTCTGTCAAATTTAGATTTGTTTGAAAAATGATATTAGGCTAGCTATGCAAAATACGGTTATGTTCTTGCGGTTTTCTATAGGCTGGCTGAAAAAGGTTTCACGCTTCCATTAGGCTATGGGGTCTGTTCATAAGATAGAGATCAAAGAAAAGTTTATAAGAAGTCTTTTCACAGGGCAAGATAATGCAACTATTGTATTCTTTGGGGATAAGCAATTTATTAGCAGAAAAGGTGAGATTATCAATCACAATAAAGAAGCATTTAAGAATTTCTTCACCACAACATCAGAAGACAAACATTTAGATTTTTTAAAAGTTAGAAAATAGGGAATGCACAGATAAATCCTGTAACTTTAACACCTTTTAAAAGATCAGATAGACAACACAATGATAAAAAAGGCATATACACATTCAACAACGAGGGAAAAACTTCACCAATAGCTAACATACAGGAATCCTGTGAAACGTTTATTTATGTTTCTGAAAAAACTCTTGATAGAAGTTACAATGCTCCCAGCCTGCCTAGGCATGAGATAAACAACCTTTACATTAAAAATAATCTATGAATAAATAGGGGAGATCCCCCAACAAGTTGTGTGAGTCAGTTTTAACCGCCTTGGCCAGAAATAGCCACAAATCCCCCAAAATCTGGAACTGTCCGCCATGAAAGATGGGCCTAATTTCTGCAAAAAAGGGGTCCGAATAGACATTTGTTTCTATTCAACGCTGACACCTGGGGAAAAAATGAAGGATTTTATTGGATATGGGCATGTTCTAGACAAAAACCTCCTTAGGTTTCTCCAAATTTTCCTCCAACTCGTCGTAACAGCTCCTGCAAGATCGGGACTGTAACAGAAAAACCAAAAATCCAAAAACTAAGGCTAAAAGACAGCTTCAATTCTCCTTGCTCATGGCACCTGTGAAAAAACTAAGAGAATTTTTTTTCTTCGGGATGTTATGGAGAAAAACCTCTCTTGGTTTTTAAAAATTCATTTTCATTTGTCCAGAATCAGCCTTGGAAGAAGACTGGTCAAAAAGCTGCGAAAGTGGTTTTTTTGGGGGCAGAGTGGTATTCCAGACCCCCCCTGAGGTGGTAAGTGGTTTTGGGGGGGGTTTCCACTGACCTGTGGGTCTGAAACCTGTCCAAATGGTGGTAATGTAAAACAACTATTTCAAACCACCCCCTCTCGTTAAACTCTGAGTGGTGAGGGGGGGTCCAGAAAAATTTATGGTCGTTTGATTTATTTGTTGATGTGATGAATGTACGGGATGGGTAGGATTTAGGATAGGTTTAAGTTTTGTTTTATTGTTTTTTTATATATTTTATATGTTTTTCTTTTTATTTATTAGTTTTATTACTATGTTTTGTTTTAATTTTTATATATTTTTATTTATTGTTTGTTTATTATAATTTTTGTTTTAATTTGTTTTATTTCTAATTTGTTTATTATATGTTAATGTTTTAATTCTAATAAACTAACTTAACTACTAGCTTAATTACTAATTTAATTAATTAACAATTTATTACTTACTAACATGCTAGCTCAATTATGAATTAATTAATTTATCATTAACAGGTCTAATCATAACTATTAACCTAATGTTTTTATTCCGAGTTTGTTTATTCGTGGAGGGGTAAGATTGGCAAAGGGGTGAAGGAATGAAGGATGTAGCATGGAGCGGAGGAGGCCTGATGCAATGGATGTGTGACACATTGGGACATGGACCGCCAGGAAAAACCGCCTCATTCCGGACCCCCCC
>ML780311.1:1573844-1645207 GCA_009831015.1 Picea engelmannii | reverse complement strand
TATGTTCAAATTTGAGTCTTTAACACATAGATCCACAGTGTATTTTTGGTGGCTATGTTCAGATTTGAGTCATACTGGCATGGATCCACAGTGTATGTTTGGTGGCCATGACCTGTCTTACTTGACATGGATCTTCGCATGTCAACATTTATTCTTTGAGTCATTTGTATTCTGAGTATGGGAATTCCTACCTCAGTGATGATATATTATTGTGCTGTATTTCCTTGTTTTTTGGCAGGTTTTTGACCCCTTGTTCCCTACACACACTCGACAAAGTATTTCAGCTATCACTCTGTTCTAAATTCATACTTTGGGGGGCTCTCTGTTACACATTATTTTCATCATCCCTATGATTATTAATGATGTAAACCTATATGTTTCCTTCAGAGGGGTCACAGTGGCCTGATTTCCTAAAGAGAGAAGGGAGAAGAACTTCTCCTGAGAAAAGAAATTACTTTTTCCTATGTAAAAACCTTATAAAAAGGGAAGTTCGCAGGTTTCTATATAGGCAGGGTGCGAGAATGACCCATTCTCACAGGTTTCACTATAGCGAAGGTGTGAGGTGTTCGTAGGTTTCTCTATAGCTAGGGTGCGAGAATTCCAGCACGTGGGAAAAATGAGCGTTTTCGTGAATCTTCTAGAAGGAGAAGCTTCTATGGTGAGGTGGCATGTGAATGGTTTGGATCTTACTCACTTTCATGATTTAGTGGGATCATCCTAACCTCCTCACCTTATCTTCTTCATCTTATAAAAGGAGAGGAGTTCTCATGGAGAAAGTTAGCTTGAGCTTGGGTTAGCTTTGTTGAATCTTGAGCTTGTTAGATTTGGCTTGGTTAGAGTGGCTTTGAGATTTGCTTTGTCAAGATAGATTGTGAGTAGCTATCATATCTATGGTCTTAGAATCCTTGGAGAAAGAAGTGTGTGGGGAACGGAGGAAAGTTGGAAGGGACCTTATGACATCAAGGCAACGGTTGTAATCTCTCTTTCACATTTAATATGATACAGTAATATGATTCTTTCCCATAAAGATAATGTCACTTTATTGTATAACTCCTTGATCATATACATAGATTAGCTATTGAATCGTGCTTTCTTCACTCCTTTTGGTTTGTGTTGTTTTGCACTTTACTGCACGAGATCATTGGAGCAAAGCGGGAGAAACAAAGACCAATGGAAGCGATTATAAGGTATGATCCCTTGTTCTTGCCTCCATTTAATTCAATAGTCTAAATCTAGGGAAAGAGTATTATTCTGTCCTGCTTTGTTCTATATCCAGGTGGATCTAGGGAGATCGGTTTGTGTCCACACTTACAGATTAATCTTGAAACACCTACGATAGGACAAGCTATACGCCAACTTGGAAAAATGATACTTTGGCATGGACCATATCCATTACTTGGGCTACATCATTGATCATCATGGCGTACATGTGGATCCAACCAAGATCCAGGTCATCTGTGACTGGCCAGCCCCAAAAACACTCACTGAGCTTCGGAGCTTCTTGGGCCTTGCCAATTTCTACCACAAGTTCATGTTGGGATTATCCCATATTGCATGGGCCCTCAGCCAAAAAAAAAGGGGTGGTGGTAAGGTGAAATTTGCATGGGGTCAGTCCCAACAATAAGCGTTGGATGATTCGAAGCAATTCTTGTGCTCAACCCTAGTACTTTCACTACCAGACCAACAACATCCCTTTGAGATTGATATATATGCTTCAGACTATGTCGTGGGCACTGTCACTCATCACGGCCAACCCGTGGTCTATCATAGTGAGACACTGTCAGATACTGTCCATAAGTACCCTACTTATGATAAAGAAATGTACTCCATTGTGCAAGCCTTCCGCCAGTGGAGAAATTACAATATTAGGAAGGAGAGAGTCATCCAAACTAACCCTAAGCCACTGTAGTTCATGCAGACACAAGGGAAATTGCAAAATGACCACCAGCAAAAGTGGTCCACATACTTGCAGCAATTCCACCTCAACATCAAGTATAAAATAGGAAGCACCAATCGCGTCGCTGATTTCTTGAGCAGACCGCCAGTCGTGGCACTCACCATGGTGCTAGACTCTTGCACCCATGAGACATCTGTATGGCCCCAAATATATCATACAGACCCTGACTTCGCCACCACCTACCAAATGTTGGCTGCAAACGCAGTTGTCGATAATTTCCATCTTCAGGATGGGTTGTTGTGTTGTCTGGGCCATATCTGTGTTCCATCAAGTGAGCGAGTGAAGATGATCTGGGAAGCCTGCTACAGTTGGGTAGCAGGACAATTCAATGTCAAAAAGACAGCGACGATGCTACAAAAAAAATTCTACTGGTCGAAACTTCGACAAGAGGTCAACAAGTATATCAGATCTTGCATTACCTGCACTATTTCCAAACTGAACACTAAGAAATAGGGCCTGTACACCCCTCTTCCTAGTCCTGAAAGGCCATGGGAATCCATCTCAATGGACTACATGTCGGGCATCCCATCCACCAGGTGGGGAAATGACTATGTTTTTGTGGTTGTTGATCGCTTTTCTAAGATGGTGATTTTGGTTTCCTGTAAGAAGAGCATCACAGGAGAGGTCATTGCCAAGCTCTTCTTTGAATGAGTCTGGGTACATTTTGGAATCCTAAAAACCATTGTCTCAGACTGGGACAGTCGATTTCTCAGCACATTCTGGTCAAGCCTCTAGTCATTGCTAGACACCAAGCTTACCAAATCCACAACCTTCCACCCCCAGACAGATGGCCAAACCGAGGTTGTAAATTGAATGACTGTGCATATCCTTCCCTATTTCCAACATAGCTACAATTGATCCCTCCATAGCTCAACTGACCACAACCCCTTTCAGGTGGGTTTGGGATTCCAACCATTAGGTCCCATATATGTTGCAATTCCCCTTGCGGTCACCTCAACCGACTCATCTCCTGCTCCAACTAAAGCTGACAAAGCCACCCAGTTCATTGAAAGGATCCAACCCATCTTCCAATAGGTTCAGGATATCCTACAAAATTCCAATGACAAGTACAAAAAATGCCATGATCAACATCGGGTGCCACATAAGTTTCAGGTGGGCGAAAAAGTTTGGTTGGACTTGCAAAAAGAATGCCTTACAGGACCCCATCAAAATATTCTTCCACTCTCTTATGGGCCTTACACTATCACCAAGGTTGTGGGGGATAATTATTTTGAGCTCAACATTCCTCCTTTCCTTGGCCTGCACATAGTGTTCAATGTGGATCTCCTTCACCCTTATTTCCCACCATTATTGGACACCTCAGAAGTAGCAGAACAACTTACACCAATAGATCTCAACCCCGACTACATAAAACATGAATCCAATGATAAAATTGTGGACACATAGATCAAGGGAACTTGACAACAAAGGATCCATCTTTAACGAGTCGTCAAAGAAGGGAAACTCCTGCACCAAGGCAAGTGGCTCACCTGGGGCCAAATTCAGCAGAAATTTCCTCATCTGATGGGGGAACTCAATGCAATGGATACAATTTATTCTAAAGGAGGGAGGATTGATCCATATGGATATCGGTGGCCACCCACCTTTTCCAACTGGCTCAAAATAGTTTTCTGACAATTTTGGCAATTTACTATTTTTAGCAGTTTTAACTTCCGGGGCCATTTTGAGGGCCTAAATGAAGTTTTTTCAGGATCGAGCTCCTCAATGATAGCCAAAGGCATGATTGAGCCCCCAAAGTGAATCTCCTCGATGATACCTTTCCAATGGGCTATCACACCCCTAAAATGAAGATCGTATGTAAACATTACGACCCCAGGAAGTTGATGTACTAACTTACCCAAACGGGGCCCACATGACTTTTGGCGCTTCATCTCCTAGGGTTAGGATTTTGGATGTCTAGTGTTTCTGGAATTATTATTTATTGTAAAAATTCCTTCAGAGCCTTATATTTATCTTCTTCTTACGAATGTTCACAACCATCACATCTCTTCTCAGAGATAAGCCGCCATCATTCTAGCAATCTTGTTTCTGCTGCATTTTACAGTTTCATTTTATTTTGTTATTGAATAGAAAACTAGTTTTATTGTATCTCTATTATTTTGTGTTAAGCACATGTTAATAATTTGTATTCATTTTGTTCTTCTCATAAAATACAGATCAATGGTATCAAAGTGGTCTACTCCTTTTCGTCTTAATGCATGTCCCCAATGAGGTCGAAGTAGAAAGAGTTGGGTCTCGAGCTTGTTTCTCTTGAGGATAGAAGCTCTCGCACGCCCAAGAGACCTCTTATGGATGGAGAAAAGAAATATGATGGGACAGAATATCCTTTCAAAATATTGATTGAGGAATCCCTCACGCAACAGAGGAACGAGATGATGGATAGTTTCACGCAAATCCTTCGGCGACTACCAACAGGCGACACATCTTCTTCGAACGGAGTCGTCGCCTCCTTCAAGGTACAAATAAACTTTGATATTCCAATATTTGAAGGTCATATAGACGGAAATGCTATAGACAAGTGGTTGAATCTACTAGAAGGGTATATTTCTATCCATAACTTTTCGAATAGAGAAAAGATTACTTTTGCGCTCCTCAAATCCATTCCCCATGTCAAATATTGGTGGGAAACTTTCTGTGAGAAAAAGGAAATAGAGGAAACCTTATTATTTTTAGTCATGACCACCTAGGAATCCTTCAGTGATGCTATTAAGGAACAATACTACCCTGTCAGAAGTTATGATGACCTATATACCAAATGGACCACACTATGACAAGAAAGACACCAAGTAGTGCCAGATTTCACAAATATCTTCCATACCTTGCACACCAAGCTAGGTATCAAAGATTTAGAGTGACATCTGGTGCTCAAGTATCATGGTGCTCTGCATAGATACATACAAAATGAAATGGAATTTCTATACATCTCATCCTTGGGCGAAACCTACCGATATGCCGGCAAAATCAAGAAGAAGATCAAACAAAAGAGGCGGAAATTTGGGCCTGGGAACCCCTCACAAGAAAAGCCATGAAAGGGCGGCCCCAACCCACAGAAAAAAGGACAAAGAAAATATGGAAAGTATCAGGACTACCAGTCCAAGGCACAAGAAAAGAAGGACACCTAAAAGACAAAGAATGATACCAGGAAGTGGTGCGACTTCCATAAGAGCCCTTGGCATAACACTGTCGAATGCCTCTCAAAACAGTCGCTAGTGGCCAAAGTGAAAGCCTATGAATTAGATGTGGATTCTGACTCTAAGACAGAAAAAAAAAAGGGGGAATATGGATCAGTGACATGGAACCCAGTGCCACCATTGCTACCACCAAGCTCGAGCCTGGTGAACCAGATGAACCAGAAGAAGGAGATCACCTCTTCCATTCACAGATGTGGGTAAAAGGCACCCCATTACATCTCATCATTGATAGTGGTAGCCATAGGAACCTCATCTCAGTAGAGGTCATCAAGAAGCTGGCCCTACCAACAACGCCACACCCACAACCCTACACCATTGGATGGCTCCACCAAGAGAGTCATTTCCATGTCATCCAACAATGTCGATTGTCATACAACATCAATCCCTTCAAAGATGAGCTATTGTGTGATGTTTATCCTCTTGAAGTTTTTGATGTTATTTTAGGCCAACCTTATTTATGGAAATGTCATGTTGTATATGAGTCTAGGCCTCATAGTGTTATTATTACTTTGAACATGAAATTGTACAGGATACCCGAGGCAGTCCCAACTAGTGTTATTTCCTTTATATCTGATAAGAAATGCAGGAAGGTCAGCTCTCAGATGGGGAAGTTTATCTTCTTCATGATTCGCTCTCAGAATAAGCGAAAGATCACAGCCACATCCAGGGTCTCTATGGTCGACCTCTCCACATAGCAGAAGTAACTAGATAAGGTCGTGGATGAATAATCAGATATCTTATCCTCACCTATAGGGGTACCTCTGCACTTCTAGGTCAAGCACCCCATCGATATGATCCCCAATGCACCTCTTCCCAATGGGTCAGTCTATCTTCTCTCTTTGTTAGAGAATGAGGAGATCAAGCGATAGATCCAAGAAATTCTCCACAAGGGGCACATCCACCCCAGCTCATTACCTTGCGGAAGCCCAATTGTCCTGGTATAGAAGAAAGATGGAACCTGGCGAATCTGTATTGATTACCAGGCTCTGAATAAAATCACAGTCAGAAACGGTACCTGATTCCCTAAATCGATGACCTCCTTGATCAACTCATGGGGGACAAATAATTCAGTAAGATTGATCTGAAGTCTAGCTACCACCAGGTCCTGATAGAACATACAGATGTATGGAAGACCTCCTTCAAGTCAAAGGAAGGCCTTTTTGAATGGTTGTTCATGCCCTTTGGTTTGAAAAATGCCCCAACCACTTTCATGAGGATGATGGATGATATCTTGCGACCATTCACCAATAATTTTATAGTGGTATATCTAGACGACATTCTAATTTACAAAAAGACTTGGGCCAAACACTTGCAGAATATTCAACAGGTTCTACACCCCTGTGGCAGTACAAGTTATATGCCAACTTGGAAAAATGATCCTTCAGCATGGACCAGGTCCATTACCTAGGCTACATCATTGATCAACATGGCGTACATGTGGATCCAACCAAGATCCAAGTCATTCGTGATTGGCCAGCCCCAAAAAAACTCACTGAGCTTTGGAGCTTCTTGGGCCTTGCCAATTTCTACTGCAAGTTCATGTTGGGATTCTCCCATATTGCATGGGCCCTCAGCCAAATAAACAGGGGTAGTGGTAAGGAAAAATTTGTGTGGGTTCAGTCCCAACAAAAAATGTTCGATGATTTGAAGCAACGCTTGTGCTCATCCCTAGTACTTTCAAAACCATACCTGCAACATCTCTTTAAGATTGAGACATATGCTTCAAACTATGCCATGGGTGTCATTCTCACTCAGCACAGCCACCCCGTGGCCTATCATAGTGAGACACTGTTAGATACTATCCGTAAGTACCCTACTTATGAAAAAGAAATGTACTCCATTGTGCAAGTCTACCGCCAGTGGAGACATTACATTCTTGGGAAGGAGACAGTCATCCAGACTGATCATAAGCCACTGCAGTTCATGCAAACATAGGTAAAATTGCATAATGACCGCCATCAAAAGTGGTCCACATACTTGCAACAATTCCACCTCAACATCAAGTATAAAAAAGGAAGCACACCACAGTGCTAGAATCTTCATGACACTCACCACGGTGCTAGACTCTTGCAGCCATGAGACATCTGGATGGCCCCAACTCTATGAGACAGACCCTGACTTCGCCACCACCTACCAAATGTTGGGTGCAAAAGTAGTTGTCGATAATTTCCATCTTCAGGATTCATCGTTGTGTCATCTAGACCATATCTGTGTTCCATCAAGTGAGCGAGTGAAGATGATCTGGGAAGCCCACTACAGTCGGGTGGCAGGACACTTCAGCGTCAAAAAGACAGTGGTGATGCTACAGAAACATTTCTACTGGATGAAACTTCAACAGGAAGTCAACAAGTATATCAGGTCTTACACTACCTGCGCTATTGCAAAACCAACCACTAAGAAATAGGGCCTATACACCCCTCTTCCTAGTCCCGACAAGCCATGGGAATCCATCTTAATGGACTACATGTTAGGCCTCCCATCCACCAAGTGAGGAAATGACTATTTTTTTGTGGTTGTTGATCACTTTTCAAAGATGGCAATTCTGGTTGCCTACAAGTAGAGCATCACAACAGAGGCCACCACCAAGCTCTTCTTTGAACAATTCTGGGTACATTTTGGAATCCCACAAACCATTGTTTCAGATTGGGACAGTTGATTTCTCAGCACATTCAGTTCGAGCCTCTGGTCAATGCTAGACACCAATCTCACCAAATCTATGACCTTCCACCCCAAGACAGATGGGTAAACCGAGGTTGTAAATCGATTGATTGTGCATATCATTCACATGTATAATTCAAATAACCCTCTCACATGGAATGAGAGCCTTCCCTATGTCCAGCATAGCTACAATCTATTTGTGCATAGCTCAACCGACCAGAGCCCCTTTCAGGTGGGGTTGGGATTCCAACCACTAGGTCCCATAGATGTTGCACTTCCCCTTGCAGTCACCTCGAACGAATCATCTCCTGCTCCAACTGAAGATGACAAAACCACCTGGTTCATTGAGAGGATCCAACACATCTACCAACATGTTCAGGATATCCTACAGAAGTCCAATGAAAAGTACAAACAATTCCATGATCAACGTTGGGTGCCACATAAGTTTTAGGTGGGCGACAAAGTTTGGTTGCACTTGCAAAAAGAACACCTTACAGGACCTAATCAGAAGATTTTCACACTCCGTTATGGGTCGTACACTATCACCAAGGTCATGCGGGATAACTCTTTTTATCTCAACATTCCTCCTTTCCTTGGCCTGCACCCGGTGTTCAATGTGGATCTCCTTCACCCTTATTTCCCACCATTATTGGACACCTCAGAAGTAGTAGAAATACTAACACCAATAGAGCTCAACCCCGACTACATACAACAAGAATATAATGATCAGATTGTGGACACAGATATCAAGGGCACTTGAAAACAAATGATCCAACTTTAACGAGTCATCAAAGCATGGAAACTCCTGCACCAAGGCAAGTGGCTCACCCGGGGCCAAATTCAGCAGAAATTTCCTCATCTGATGGGGGACCTCAATGCAATGGATACCATTGCTTCCTAAGGAGGGAGGATTGATCCAGATGGATATCAGTGGCCAACCACCTTTTTGAACTGGCTCAAAATAGTTTTCTGACAATTTTGGAAATTTACTATTTTTAGTAGTCTTAACGTCTGGGACGATTTTGAAGGCCTAAATGAAGGTTTTTCAGGATCAATCTCCTTAAATATATTTGAAGGCATGATTGATCCCTGAAAATGAATCTCCTCTATGATACCTTTCCAATGGGATAACACACTCCTAAAACGGACATCGTATGCAAAAGTTACGACCCCGGGAAGTTGATGTACTAACTTACCCAAATGGGGCCCACATGACTTTTGGCGCTTCATCTCCTAGGGTTAGGTTTTTGGATGTATATGGTTTTTGGAATTCTTTTTTATTGTAAAAATTCCTTTAGATCCTCATTGTAATCTTCTTCTTGCGAATGCATGCAACCGTCACTTCTCTTCTCAGAGATAAGCCACCACCATTCCAACAATCTTGTTTTCGCTACATTTTACAGTTTCATCTTATTTTGTTATTGAATAGAAAACATGTTTTACTATATCTCTATTATTTTGTGTTAAGCACCTGTTAATAATCTATATTCATTTTTTTCTTCTCATAAAATCTGGATCAATAGGTTAGATACCTTACTTTCCCAATTTTTCCCCACCTTTTATGGCGAGTACCTCTTTATTTTCTCGCAAGCTTGAGGAGTGTTATCACCAAAATTTTGTCCCCAAATGGTTACAGGAATCTAGCATCTTCAAAACCCCCATTAGTTCACTCATGGACCAAAAATTCATCTCCACAAGGTCCAAAACTATACAACCAGTTATAAAATCAGCATGCGCTAAGACTACACATGGAGCACGCACACATGCACCAGCCATAAATGCAAGAAAAGTGCACATGTGCATGATGTGCGACTGTGGATGAAAAAAACTACACAACCTGCAGAATGGCGCATTTATGATATTGTTCGGCATTCCACCCACTTCTGGTTCAGCTTCCAAGTCGATTTGACACCCAAATCTTGGTTTAATCCGACTGGGGGTTGCTCAAAGACCTAAAGGTTCCCTAAAGGGCCCCTTGTTCACACTAAGAACTAGTTGCATAATGCCTCAAATCTATGTTATAAAAGGAGTCCATGGGTGAACTATATTTTCAAGGAATTCATTTGTATTGTTATGTTGCTTATATTCTCTTGGAGAATCCTCTTTTCTCATCAAGAGTATACAAGAACCATTTCATTTAGACATTCATATCACCTCTTGAGTGAATGTGCTTTAGATTCGCTTCACCATTTCATTCTAGTTTGTTACTTGTAAGAAGAGCTCAATATTTGGGGTTCCAAGAGCCCTCGCTTGGAGGAAGAGGGGACCCATATATCTCCCTTTCTATTTTGTGTTTTTCCACTAATACAATCCTATCCATTGGTGGCATGAGTGTTGTTTATTTTTTATTTTAATGTTCTTATGCACTCTAGTTTAGTTTCTTTTATTGTTCTTAGCTTAGGTCTTTGTTTATTATTTATGCTTAATATTTCCAACTCTTTCCTTTATTGTTGTCTTTCCTAGCTAACCCAACTAGGCTTGTAAGCATCCTTATTTTGCTCATTTAGGTGACAAAAGGGGTGGAACAGATTGACGACTCGATTAGGGAAAGGTATCAGTTTCCTCCCCCATTTGGGCTATTTTATCTCTTCTTTTTGTTTATTTAACTTGCAGGAACCATAACCGGCCCAAACCGGCCTGCAGAAAGCCAAATTCAAAGCTGAGTTGAGAGAATTTCATCCAAAATTTTCTTCTCAGCCGTGTAACAGAAGTGCATGGGTTTTTTGACCCACATGCGCATCTTCAGCGCATGTGCGCTCAACCCACTGTTCTGCTCAGCATATTCTACGCACCTGCACCAAAGGGTCATTTTTTAATTGCGCATTGGCACCACATGCGCCTTTGTCTACTCTGTGACCCACACATCTGCTCATAAATTCACACATTGTAAGGGTTTTTGTGATTTTTGGAGGGCCCATAACCTTCTTAAGATTTATTCTATGTAAATTGTAATATGAAACACACTTAGATTCCCTCTCCACATGAAGGGATAGTCAAAACATAGGCACTTAGGGGGTTAAAATCATTATTTGTCCTCTTTTTCTTTCATATTGCCACATGGATGGCTTGGTTTGATTAAAGTTTAAGTTGGAATCATTTTATATCACATATAAAACTTGCATTGGGACCAGAAATTGGATATCAATCATTGAGTATGCTCTTCTCTCGCACCCCAAAGCGATATTGAGAATCAGAAAGATATTGAGGGGAGATTTCATCTCCCTTAAAAAGATAAAATCTTTAGGAGAGGACAACAACCCCCTCAGGACTCCTCTTAGTTCATTTTTCAAAACACATCTTAAGATTGTAAGGGCCCATACATGCCCACATGCTACAAAGATAGGATAGTGTTGAAAATTTACTTTCTTAGATTAAATCACTAGGGAAGTTTAAAGGTTTTTGTAATGGGCCCATACATGCCCACATGTGCACAATCTAGGACAATTTTGAAGCTTTCTTAGAATAAATCACACTAGGGAGTTAAAAGGATTAGTAAGGACCCACATGTCCACATGCTAGTTTCTTAGGGACTTTAAAATTCCGCAAGGTTGTACCAATGGCATTTAGTAATTAGGTAATCAAGACTTGTAAGGACCACACGAAGTCCACATGGAACAAGGTGACACCTATTTTATTAAAAATTTGGCACACTTTCACTTTTTCACACACAAAGTCACTACTCACTCACATGGTTTTCATCTCGAAATGTGGAGGTTGAAGTAAGTTTCCTCCAAAGGGATTCTGAAACACCCCACCCTTTTCTTGCCGAAACTATCCACTCCCACTTAATTTCAACGAGATTGGCCCACACCCCCAATCTCTCAAACAACCACATCTAAAAATTTTCTAAAAAATCACTAAGTTTCCTCCAGAGGAGGTGCCAAAAGAAATTTTTTAGTCTATGTAGGATATCAGGGATAGGCATCCAAATAACTCCTCATTATCTAGTTCTCACATCTTCAAACAGTAGAAGTTGTCAAATAGGGAACTTTAAAATCCTCCAAGTCAAGTGTTCCTAACACCATAAGGCAGGGAAATATCCATGAAAGGTCGAAGGCCAAGGTCCAGTTGTTCTATGTGTCCCCCCTTGAGGCACCCACCTCTTGGACGAGATGACCCATTTCTTAGGCTGAAAATCTAAATGTCACACTTTGACCGAGGTACCTAGCAACCAAATTTTAGGACATATACCCAGGTGGAAATTGTGGGCTTCAATTGCACCTTGATTTGATTTTTTGTGGCTATTGGGAAATATCACCAACTCTTTCGAGATATTCACCCTCTACTCCTCATTATAACTTATTACTTCATCCTTCACTAGTTCCTCTTCTGGTGGCTTCAGACCCCACTGTTGAGTGCTATTGGAAGGTCCAGTGCTATTTGAGAGGAAGGATGTTACGTCTTTTAGGACATGAGAATTTGTTTTACTTTGTTCTCCCACACGGACAAAAACAACCTACCCACATATATTCTTATGTATCAATTGATTTATGTATGATGCTCTTGTTATTACATACGATTGTGAATTATATTGTGAAGGTCCAAAAATTATAAATGTTCTTGTTCATTTATTTGCTCTCATCACCATCTGCACACATCCACTTTGCTAGTCGGACATCATAGGGGAGCCACATAATCCTTTTCATTCCAGACGCTTGCTAAATATCCATCCCATTCTAGGGGGAGTTCCTAGTCTTGCCAACTCATCGACTCCACCTTCTCACACTCTTGTCAGTGCTACTATCTTAGGATCTGCTTTTCTTGGTTCCAGTTTAATTGGGTCCACTTCCCAAGATCAACCATCCACCCACTTTCCTGTACAAGGAAGTGGGGGGCACACTTCTTCCCTAGGAGGAAGCACAACCCCACCTATTCCCCCTCATTGGTTAGGGACACACATCACTCACACCATGGTCGGGACAAACCCTCTTTCAAGTTCAAGCACAAAAAACATTCCCACCATGGCTAGAGATAATCCTCCACTACCACCTCAGATGCCATACTTGGCTTCCCTCAACATACCAGATCTAGCTAAGCTCACCAATGATCCTATTTTTCACAACCCCACATCACCTGCAATGCTTACCAAACTTCCTTCAAACATCCCCAAGTTTGAAGGAAAGGTGAGAGATGATCCCACCAACCATATCATGACCTTTCACTTATGGTGCTCTTCAAACAACATAATGGGAGACTCCATCCGATTGAGTTTATTTCAACACACACTCACTGGCCCATCAACCAAATGGTATGTAGAAGAAAAATTAGAATCCCATACGACCTTTGAATCTTTGGCCAAATAATTTTTGACCTTGTTTCAACTCCCAATCCATCATGATAATGTTCTCTAACTACTCTTAGAGTTTAAATAAACTTCCGCCATGCACATCGTTGACCACATTCATGAATGGCACTAGTGACGTAGTCTCTACAAAGCTGAAGCCACCCCACAACAATGCCTTAACTGGTTTCTCAAATCACTTGTTTCCCTCCTTGTGAAAGATGTGGCCACCACCTTCCTCCAATTGGAACAAGAATCCATCAGCAAGGCCCAACATTTCAAACTCATTTATTCACAGTCGGGATATTTATATACAGTACTACCTGATGCCCCGAGACCCGTTCCATTTGGCTAAGAAAAACTTAGGATGTCTCACTCAATGGATGGATTCATTGGTACCACTACACACCACAATTCACACCCCCAACAACCACCTATGTATGGAACACCTCAATATCCACCAGCATATGGTGGACCCCCTTATTATCCTCCTCCCCCTTATCAACAACCATTCCCCTTGACCTTTCCTCCACCCATTAGTGGATCACTGCTGACATCCACTGTATGCCTAGCGACCCAACCGAGTTTTGGTACCCCATCTACCTATGCTTACACCCTAAGAACTAGTGAAAGAACCATGCCTTCCTATACACCCTACGGATAATTACCACAGAATAATCCTTACTTTCCATTTCCTAGTCCCCCCCAACCCATTAATTCTCCACAAGGACAACCACATACTGGGGTTAATTTTGTTCAACCCTCTCTTGTTCAGCAATATTAAAATTTTGAACAACTGAATATGGCTAATACTTCCCATCAGTCAAACAATGCTAGAAAGAAAGGAAAAAATTGAAACAATAACAATCCCAGACCAGGAGGACACCAAAACCACCCCAAACAGAGCCAACCTTCCAGGGGCAACTAGAATCAGGGGAACTAGAACCCCCAAGGGGGAAATAACAAAAAACGCCAAGGGAAGAACACCAAAAATCTTCGGGCCAACTTCCATTGTGCCCTTTATGGTGATTATGGTCATTATACTCACCATTTCCCTCAAATTTCTGATTTTAAATGGATGAAAGAATCCGGAAATGGACCATGTCCCCCAGTATCATCTTCTCCCCAACAGGCCGCACAACAATATGTGCAACAACCCCTCCCCAGATGTGTTACAAAACCCCATACCACACCAAGGGGTAATGAAAACCCAACAGGAGATGCATCCAGCCCCACCACAGATGGGACAGTATGCCAACCCAGGAACTCCTACAGATCACACTATCCTCCTCACTAGTGAGGAAGAAGTCCTTCTACAAATGTGTAGTCGTCAATACAACACACCCTCTAACCTTACTCCCACTACCTCAGAAGCCATGCTAGTCACAATTGTCCCACCTTTGATGATCCCTCACCCTAATACTGACACACCCCTCTGTATTCCTTGCATCCCATTATGAAGGAATGTCACAAACCCTCAGGCTAGGGCGGCCCACAATTATGGTCTGGTCGATGACTTGGCACAATCCCCCACTGCCATGTCAGTCTTAGAAGTTCTTCAAACCTGTCCTACTCAACGAAAGTCATTACTTTCCTCTTTTGGGGAAGTTGAACCTACTGATACTTGACTCATCACCTTTGATCTCGATAGTGGGGAACCTCATCTCCCCACTTTGGTCGCTTTCCAAATACCGGTTAAAATATGGAACATCACAGTTCATCACTACATTATTGATGAAGGTGAATCCACATGTTGTCTGGAAGAAACTTGGCTCTCCTAAGCTCATACCATCCATCATTACTCCGAGGGCTTACGACAGATGACCCTCCTCTCCCGAGGGACTCTTCCAAAATGTCCCCATTGAACTCGGGGTAAAAACTATCCTCATTGACATTGAAGTTATTGACACTCCGCTCGACTACAACATCTTGTTTGAATGCAGCTACATGTATGTGATGAAGGCTGTGGCCTCTTCTATGTTTCACAGAATGATGTTTCCCCACAATGGGAGGATCGTAACTATTGAAAAAGTGTCACATTACGAGCCCAACCCTTCCTCCAACTTCGATAACATAGTACCTCTCGTTCACACTAATCATAAGGCCTACCCACTCATCAAAATGGGTCCCAAAATTTTTAAGGACCCATCATTGCTAGGGACATACCATGGAACACCTCCTCTCATCCATCCCTCAGCATAAGTATGTGTCATCTCATCCAACGGAACAAAAATTGGAGATACCCTTCCTCCCACAGAGGCTTCATTTATGTTTGACATCCCACTAGTCGCAGAGCTCCTTCCTCAGGAATCCCTTGAAAAATACCTAGTTACCCCTGTTCTTGACTATACCCTCCCCAAGGGCCACATTCTGGTTTGGGAGACAGTTCCCCAAGCCATCACCCAAATCCCCTTCTTTTAACCCCCACCGGGCATATAAGCTTTCCAGGTAGCCACAATGCTTACCCTTCCCAGTATGGCATTGGAAATTCCAGTGTGGTATCTACATCCACCTAAGATGGTCCCTCAACCATCCCTCCCTCCCCAAATAGAAGGAATCTCAATGAATATTCCAATACTTACCCCCACCATCCCACCCACACCCCCACTCACTAGCACCCCTACTATAACTGGGGGAAGACGGAAGAAGAAAGAGCCTGTCACTTCACCACCACCATGAGTTCGACCTCCTTGTGCACTATGAGAGAAATATGGAAACCCTACTAATAAGTGCCCATCTCTCCCTAAGCTACGCAATTTAATTCAGCTCCCATGGGTACCGACGTCGATCGTCACTTCCTCCAATGCTACCACTGTGACCACTAACATAGGTAGCAAAGGGTTGCAAAATAAATTTTCATGTGCCATCTGTACTGAGTATGGACATTACACCCACCATTGCCTGGTGTTACCTCAATTTTGACACACTCTAGCGATCATCCACCAGAGCTTCTAGAAAGAACCTCCTCCACCTGCATCATCTAACACGCATGTCACTGACATCCACTATATCATGACATCGGTCAATGAACGTATGAGATGTCCTTTCTCTCTATGCAAATCACTGGATCATTTCACATATTAATGTCCTATGATCATTGAATATAGGCATCACCAAATGGCCCTTATTCAAAACCCTACACCCCTCCCTCCAATAGAAAAAATAAATACCCCTACCCCATCACTTGATGTGGTTCATATCTTCTCACTAGAACCTGAGGCACTCCCTACTCCCCCATGGTTCCTGGATGATTTATATGAGGATTTTTCCCCAAATCCCCCCAATTATCCAATCCATTTCCCCACAGAAATTCTACGCTCGACTACCATTTTCAATCCATAGTATCTTGATATTTGGTTCATGTCGAGCGAACCATCGCAACCCCCTTACATCACCCTCCCTATCTCTTCACCACCCGAATCCAACCACACGATGACCGTTACCAATGTTGTTCCCCCGGATCCACTATATTCTTGACAATTCCACTACGACGAAGACATCCTCGAGGAATTAACCACCCTCGATTTCCCATGGGATATTCTCTGTCACCGAGCACTCTTTCTCTCACAAGATGCCTTTGGGCCTCTTAGCCAAAACTCCATATACGCAATCGAAGACAAAGATTTTATCCCATCAGGGCATATAGACTGGTTCAATCACCCTATCCCTGCCCCCGATGCTTTTGAGGAAGGTAATATGGCCAACATTTCCCCCACTACCAAAATTGATATTTCCATCAAACCTAGCATCACAAAGGAAATCACTATCCACGTCGCATGCTCCCGTGAAGAACTCATCGCTTACAAATCTCTCTTCCGGGAATACCGAGACATTTTTGCCTAGTCATACACAGAGATGTTCAGCCTCAATCCCTCTATTGTCAAACATCGTATAGACACATACCTGATATTACCCCCGTACAACAAAAGAAATGTCCATTACACCCATCCAAAGAAACAACCATCAAAGATGAGATTGATAAATTATGCGTTGCAAGGTTCATATACCCCATCGCATATACGTCATGGGTCTCCAACCCCATCCTGATAAACAAAAAACAGGTCATTATTCATGTTTGTACGGATTTTCATGATCTCAATCATGCTTGTCCCAAAGGAAATTTTCCAACACCCTTCATTGACCAAATTATCGATGATTGTGCCGGCCACGAGGTTTTGTCCTTCATGGATGGCTTCTCTGGCTACAACCAAATTCAGATCCACCTAACCGATCAATACAAAACCACATTCACTACCCCTTGGATTACCTTTGCATATCATGTCATGCCTTTCAGCCTCAAGAACACGAGAGCCACTTTCCAACATGCCATGACATACAATTTTCATGAACTGGCTCAAATTATTCTCGCCTACTTGGACGATCTCACCGCTCGATCAAAAAAATGCACTCAACACCTAGATGACTTATGTATTGTATTTCACAGGTGTTGTCAGTACAATATTTGATTGAATCCCCTCAAGTGCATATTTTGCGTCACTGTTGGACACCTCCTTGGGTTCATCATCTCCCAACATGACTTCACAGCCAACCCCCTCAAGTTCCAAACCATCACGGAAATTCCCCCACCACCGAATTTACGAAAACTGCAGAGCCTACAAGGCAAAGCTAACTTTTTATGTCTCTTTGTCCCTGATTACGCCACTCAGGCACATGGTTTCCTTCACCTCTTATGTCATGATATCCCAGTCCAATGGGACGAACATGTCCAAAATGCTTTTGATGATCTCAAATCGGCCCTCTCAAATGCCCAATTGATTAGTCCACCCGACTATAACCGCGACTATATCCTCTAATTATCATCTTCAACCATCTCCGTAGCAGGAGTTCTCATCCAATTAGGGGATGAAGATCGAGAGCATGTTATTTATTATGTTAGTAAAAACCTTTCAGGTCCACCCTTGAAATACAATCACGAAGAGAAACTCGCCCTTGCAGTTGTCCTCGCAGTCCAAAAATTGCACCATTACATCCTTCTTTGAACTACCAAAGTTGTCATAGATTCCAACCCAATGCACTACTTTCTTAGTCGTCAGTAAATTAATGGAAAATTTTCCCGATGGATCGTCATCCTTCAGGAGTACGACCTCAAATTTTCCACACCCAAGAGCAAGAAATCCATTGTACTTGCCGAACGCATTACAATATTCCCTTTCGATACTACCAGTACCCTCATCAATATCAAATTCCCTAACGACCATCTCTTTTGCATCCCCTCGGATGATCCTTGGCACAACGATATCCTCATCTACCTCTGAACACAGAAGTTTGGAAACCACCTCTCCATGGACGATCGTCAACATATTTGGCACCAGGCCCCCTGATACTGCCTTATCAACGATATCTTATATCGACAGGGGGTCGACACCATACTTCGTCAATGTTTGAGCATTGACAAAGTTGATCGAGTCTTGAATGACTGCCAGAATGACACATGTGGTGGCCACCTTTCTAGGATGTCTATTGCTCAGAAAATCATTCGAGCAGGATATTTTGGGCCCACATTGTTTCATGACTGCATCCACACCGTGAAACAATGTGACAAATGTTAGCTATATGCCAACAAAGCAAGAGCACCACCCTCTCTTCTACACCTAGTCATCATTGCAGGCCCCTTTTGCAAATGGGGCATAGAATTTATGACTTACAACCCTCCATCTAGAAATGGACACAAATACATCATCGTCGTAGTCGATTATTTTACCAAATGGGCTGAAGCCATGCCCACTTTTAACAACACCGCTAACACTGCAACACATTTTTTCTTTAACCACGTCATCTCCTGCTTTCATTTCCCCCTACAGTTAGTCTCCGATCACAGGAAACACTTCAAAAATGATATTTTCATTGAAATCTCCTATAGGTTAGGCTTCTCCCATGAGTTCAACTCCCCATACTACCCTCAGTCCAACGGACATGTAGAAGTAGTCAACAAGGTCCTCAAAACCATGTTGCATCACATGGTTAACAAACATAAGACCAATTGGCACCTTATGTTGTTTTCCGCACTATGGGATTATCGCACAGTAGTTAAAACTGTCACTGGTTTCACACCATTTCATCTAGTCCATGGGGTCTAGGCCACTCTCCCTATCGAATGTGAAATCCCCACATTACGCACCACTATTGAGCTATTACCCGACACTGCTCTGATGGAACAACGTTTGCTAAACTTAGAGTCACTGGATAAAGATTGTCGGTCTTCATTACAACACAATGAGGGAGCCAAAAAGTGATCGAAGACCACCTTTGATTGCCATGTCAACCTTCAATAATTTAGCGAAGGAAACCTCCTCCTTGTTTACGATATCGCTCATGATACCCTCGGCCGTGGAAAATTTGAGTTACTATGGCATGGACCTTACATCATCCAACATTGCCTCACTAAAGGCACCTACATTTTGGCCTCTCCTGATGGCCACCCTCTCAAAGAAGTCATTAATGGGTTGTACTTAAAGAAATTTTACGCCTAAGCGTAGACATTCTACACTAAGATTTTCCTTTTCGTACACTTTTTGTAGAGTTTTTAGTCTTATTTTTTTATGCCTTGCATCTAATACACCATTTGTGTTATTGACAGATGCCTCCTCCATCGGCCTACCACATTGGGTACGCTGACGGAGCTAGCCAACGGACATAGAATCTCACTTCAGTTGCTTGGGCCTTCTATTCTCCCTCACATGAACTGCTCCACTCCAGCAACATATGTTTGGGCTCCCCAACCAAAAACCAAGACGAATACACCATTGTCCTTGACCTTTTAGATGAGGCCAATCACCATCATATCCATCACCTTAGCATCTTACTCAATTCTCAACTCGTTTTCCTCCAGCTCAACAATGTGTACTATGTCTGCAATCCTTGCCTCTTCTACAAATACCTACAAGTTAGACTTTTATCTTAACATTTTGATTCCATCACATTTACACATATTCCATGACAATTCAATCAAATAGTAGATAACATGGCTAACCTAGTGTTAGATTTTCATTTATCACATCAAGATACCAGTACATACATAAATCATCAACAGTCTGTCACAACATATATATTAGACATCATCAAAAAACACATGTAAACACTACAAAGATCCCAAAAGTTATATCCATCATAAATATATATATCGGTCAAAAGTGCAATCAGTGTTTACAAAAAGTAGTACATCAAGTACAATACCCATAGGTAGGTGAACCACCTCACCCCTATAGATACAAAAGGTGCCACATCACCATATACAACATGGGCTCACTAGCCTATATAAACACAAAAATACATACAAAAATACATATATTGAGGCCCTCATGGCGCCTCTAGCACACCACCACTCTCTCAAGAGGAGGTGCCCCACCAGCTAAGGGTCCCTCGGGTCTTGGGAGTAGCCTGCCAGTCATCGTTTCCCCCACTACTGCTGCTCTGTAGATCAGCATCTGCAACTCTATTGGTAGGCCCACACACTACTCCAGAACTCCCTCATCCTAGATGTGTGTCCACATGCCCTCAGTTACTCCCTGCAGTACCGCCTCTAATTGGCGGAAAAAATCCTCAAAATCTCCCCCGGCCCCCGTCAAAGGAGCATGTGATGGTCTTGCACCCAGATCATCAAAATGACGCCTCTTTCCAGCTCTCTCGTCATCAACGGGCCTTGCCCCAACATCATCCCTTCACCGTCTCTCTCATGCCTGTGGCTCTCCCCGCAGAGGTCTCACAGCCCCCTAACGAACTGAAGCTCTAACCAGCTCAACCTCGCACCCACAAGGTATCATATCTGCACACACAACAAGAACACAATAGCATTAGCATCCACCCATACATAAAATACAATGTTATACTATCTAAAAGATAAAAACATCAAATCTAACATCATACCTCTATCATCGAACACCTCCCTAGAAGGTAGCACCATCTCAGGATCATCCCAGAAAATCCACCCCAAAATATGAATAGAAAAGTATGATCTGTGGCATCTGATGCAACACCCATGCAACCTCGATCATAAAGTAATGTCCCCCCTCCCCACCACCATGAAAAACCAAAATAGTCTCCCACCACCTCAATCGCATATCTCGCACACCAGGTGCATCCAAAAGCACTCTAGGGCACAACATCGACACCCTCTACAAGAAACATGCCACCAAGATGGACCCAAAGGAGAACTACCCTGAGTCAGCATCTCAACACCTGTCAAGTTTCCCCACCATCTTAGCATGAAACATCAATCCCCAGAGAAAATGCTCACACACCAACGCCCTCTGCATAACCCTCAACTGACCACCACTGATCTATTGAGTCGCAGGAGACCCATAGACTCTCACAACCATCGCTGCCACGCAACGATGTACAAGGGCATCCATCACCCCAATGCTAATCACAAAACCTGACAAGAAGTTCTCCCCCGAACAGTACCTCTGGCCTAAGGTAGCCAACTACCCATCCCTGGGTAACACGGGCTCCATCGATAAAGAAATTCCCTGAAAAGGGAGCCCAGTCAGAAAATATATATCCTCCACCATAGTGAAGGCCAACTCCTCACCCTGCAAAATGAATCAATCTCGATCCAAACTCCACATTGAAATCAGGAACTGCAATAAATACTCTTGTTCTCGAAGTAAAGAGCACTCAAAAAACTTCAGCATCCCACAAGCTTCCAAAGTATATCGAACCGCCAGATCCTTATCCCTCATTGCCTCCCTTAGGTGTGACCAATCCCTCTCTCTCCAATGAATCAGAATCATCCAAATGATCACTTGCATCCACATATAAAGTACTTGATCATCCATCACAACCCATAAAAACATTAAAATCTCCAAAAACGATAAATCTTTTTCCCCCCTTCAGCTTTGCCTCAATGGCGCAGCTGTCTTCCCCACAAGTGCACACATATGCATTCCTGTTCATCCTAAAGTCGCGCACTCATGTGTGACTGTAGGCTACATAGGGTCACACACATGCGCCCCTATCACACACACAGACGTGCCTTTTTGCGCGCTTGTTTGCTACACAGTGGTGCACACATGCGCAAATATCTCGAACACAGTTGTGCATGCATGTGCAACTGTGATTCGAATAGGCACGCACCCAATGCATGCCTATTTTCCTCACTTAGGCACCCCTGTGCACGACTATCCAAAATATAGCCGCACACTCATGCACGAGAGTTCTTCAATCGCCCAGGCACTCTGGGGCCCACCCTCATAAATCTCCCTGTATGGCCACCCATACATCCCTAACCAAAAAATGAAACCCTAAATCCTATGCAGGAGGATACGACAACTAACCTGGCACTCGCTGACATAGATGATTTTAGGGGCTAAATTTCACAAATGGGCTAATTTTCCATGTTTTCCACAAAAAAAGATTCATCAATTTCCATTTTTTCTAAAAACAATTCACCCAAATTCCATAGACTAAAATTATTTTACCTTAAAAATCACCAAAATTTAATAGAAACTATATAAAATCCTTAGAAATTGAATATTTTTACAAATCTATCGCCAAACATTTTACATTTTCCATATCAAGGACTAGTAATATTAGCCCAGGTTTCTACATTTTAATATAAATTCTCATCCTTAAAATCATCCCTGCTCGTTGATCCTAAATCAGTTGGCTTGATCTCCCGGAATCTCCAAATCTCCTCTGAAAACTCTCATCCACTCACTATGAAAGCAGGTACAAATGAGGTGGCATTGTGGGACCTATAGCTATATATAGTCCCTTTTGCCAAACTTCCAGACTCAATTTTTAGGAGCCCTGAACATCCATTTTTTGATCTGTCTTCAACCATGGGATCAAGATCCCACCACCTACACAATCATTTTCCCTGGGCCACCATCAATACTTGGCCCCCAGGGAGCCTTTTTTCTCATCCGACGCTCAGGTAGACATGCTTATATTCACACGTTATTGAATAATGGTTATATGTTATTCATCTTCAGATATTGTTCACGTTGGGTATTCCGTTTTCATGTGTACAGGTACTTGGTCATCATACATCAGCACTACCCCTTCAGGTATATACTCGGCAAGGGCATGTAATATTTCCCTCTGAGTCTCAATTGCATATCCAGTGACACCCTTTGACATTTGCCTTTAGGGTCCCTATATCTAGCTTTGCAATACTCTCACCTCCACCGCATTTTGGTACTATCACCCGGTAGCACTCTCCCCCACATGAGTTGTCCCATTCATAGTCCCCCTTGTCACTTTGACACTCATGCTTTTTTCACCCTTTAGGGATGGGAGTCCAGATAGTCTTACGCATCATCGAGAATCAGCCACATACTCCTTCTCCTCATTTTTCTAGCCAACCCAATGGACTCCCAGGTTACTTTATCATGGTTCTATTTTGACTGCACCCCCACATTATCATTAACCATCCATTTCATCCACAATCAATTTTCCCATCTGCAGATTTCCCTCCATTCATTTACCTTATACAGAAACCCACCTATGCCCCCCCCACCCTCCACCTATTCTCCAAGCAACTTGTGCCCTCACAAGCCAAGCCATATTGCACCGGGGCACCCGTTTCTGTATTTGAACACTCATCCCAAATTATTCTTTATTCATTTGGTAATTGTACAAAGTCTTTGTTTCCATCCTTTACATAGCTTTTTGTCGTCACCCTTGGAAACCTTCATTTTCCAGTAGATGCAACCCATGTCACCCTTGGTTGGGGCATTCATTACATTCTCCTCCTGATGACACCGTCCATAAACCCTGAGTATCCCACAGTCCTTATACCTTTGATCTTTGAGTTTTTCTACTTTGTCATGCCTCTGGCACAATTTAACCCACGTCTAGTCATCCCCCTAACAACTAGATTCAGTTTCATGGTTGTTGGCACTCATACCTCACATATATCCCCAACCAAGGACAGTCTTGAGTCTCACCACTTCTTGACTTCGTCCATGTTCCTCATTAGTTCCTGATCTCATCCAATGGATTTCATGAAGCCCTTTTCTTCTTGGAGTCATATCTCCCTTTCTATTGACGTCAGCACAGTTTCCAGAAAGGCGACAGTATCTTGACTCTCATTTCCTTTACAATGAGGAGTCTCATACGACACATAGAGAACCATCATTTCTCTCTACTATCGTTGACCCCCATGACATTCGACTTCAACACTTTATCATGTGGCAGTGGGTCTTACTTTGAAACTATTTGCAGTTATTTTTATATATGCCAAAGACCTCTAAAATCTGATAGACTATCAATGTTTACACATTATTGACACTTCTCACAGGTGTCCTTACCTTTTTCAGAGTTTGTTCATCATCAGAATTATCCCATGTTATTATCAAACTGGCCCGGAGGGCGCTGAAGTGATCTACATAAAAAAACAACTTCAGTTACTATCTTACACATTTTTGGGTTACATAACACAAGCATGGGGCATGCCCGCCTCATTTGTACACAGTTTTATTTTTTCACCCCTTGCGAAAGGTTTGGGTCTTACAAGTTCCCCTCTCCCTCCAATGGGTCTCCCTTGATACTCCCCACAACAATATTTCTTACAAAGGTACTCTCAGTAGAAGAAATATTGAGGTATTTCGTCTATACGTATGCTCCTAACCTCATACATTAGGGGGCATCTGTTATCACCAAAATTGTGTCCACAAATGGTTACAAGAATCCAACATCTTCAAAACACCCATTAGTTCACTTATGGACCAAAAATGCATCTCTACAAGGTCCAAAACTATACAACCAATTATAAAATCATCATGTGCTAAGACTATATAGGGAGCGCGCACACATGCGCCATCCAGAAATGCAAGAAAAGTGCACATGTGCACGATGCATAACTGGGGACGCAAAAAATCGTGCACCCCTTAGAACAGTGCATTTATGATATTGTTCGGTCTTCCACCCACTTCTGGTTAAGCTTCCAAGTCGATTTGACACCCAAATCTTGACTGAATATGACTGGGGGGATGGTCAAAGACCTAAAGAGCCCCTTGCTCACACGAAGAACTGGTTGTGTAATGCCTCAAAGCTATGCTATAAAAGGAGGCCGTGGGTGCACTATATTTTCAAGGAATTCATTTGTATTGTTATGCTTCTTATATTCTCTTGGAGAATCCTCTTTTCTCATCAAGAGTATACAAGCCCCATTTCATTTAGCCATTCATATCACCTCTTGAGTGAATGTGATTTGGATTCTCTTCACCATTTCATTTTAGTTTGTTACTTGTAAGAAGATCTCAATATTTGGGGGTCCAAGAGCCCTCCCTTGGAGGAAGAGGGGACCCATATATCTCCCTTTCTCCTTGGTGTTTTCCCACTAATACAATCCTATCCATTGGTGGCATGAGTGTTATTTATTTTTTATTTTAATATTCTTATGAACTCTAGTTTTGTTTCTTTTATTGTTCTTAGCTTAGTTCTTTGTTTATTCTTTATGCTTGATATTTCTAACTCTTTCCTTTACTGTTGTCTTGCCTAGCTAACCTAACTAGGCTTGTAATCATCCTTATTTTTCTCATTTAGGTGACAAAAGGGGTGCAACAAGGAGGATAACATATGCTTGTACATATAAGCTCATCCTTCGGACGAGTCCGTTGGAGTATGTTTAACGAACCCTAAGAAGGAGTGGTTCGATCCCATATGGGTCTTTTGATGCTTGTTTAATGAGTCCAAGGAAAGAAAAATCATGGGTTTTTCATATTTAGAGAGTTTGAAAAACACTTAAGGGAAACTTAAAAAAATCATTTTTCGTAAAGTAGTCTAACGAGACCAAAAAAGATATAATCTATTGGTCAAAAGACATTTTCTTCAAATACTTGAATGAGCGTGAAAATAACAAGATTGTTTGACAATATTTTCATGTTTAGAGACTCTGAAAAGAGCTTAAAGGGAACTCTAGGGGGTTCCTTTTTTTTATAACCGTTACGAGTCTGAAAAAGTGATAAAAGTTTACTCGGTTACATTCTCAAGTATTTACAAGCATTAAAAAGAACAAAGACTAAGCTTGGGATTGTTTTCATTTTTTCGCAAGCTTAAAAAAAAAAAAAACTATGCTTGGGATATATTTTATTTTTACACAAGCTTAAAAACTAAACAAAACTATGCTTGGACCTGGTTTCATTTTTAAAAAATCTTGAACCAGAGGAAACTATGCTTGAGATAAGTGATTTCATTTTTACACAAGCTTGAACCATAGAATACTATGCTTAAACTTCCCAACGCATAACACAGGGATGGTTGGTACTTATCCCCCAGCTTAAGAAACTAGTAGATTTAACTTCAGCATGAAGTCCAAAGGCTATAAGTATTTCCCCCCAAGCTTCATTTCGTCCAACAACACATGAGGATGAAATGAAACTTCAAATACTATACGTAAAAAAGTTCTTGACTCAATCAAAGAGGGGAGAAATCTATTTCATTTTTTAAAGAGCCTACCACAAAGAAGAAAAACTATGCTCGAGAATATAGGTTCAATCCCCAGGCCTTTGTTTCAGTTTTTAACATGCTTGACACAGAAACAGGGACTATGCTCATAGGATCTGTTTCATTTTTTAACGAGGTTCCCAAAGAGACACAAAAACTATCCTTGTAGATGGTTTCATTTTTTAACGAGCTTGAAATCATAAAACCATGCTCAATAACTTGCTTCTTGATCATGGCTTCCAAGAGGGTGATGCTCTAGAAGGAAACCATGTCATGGGACAACACTCAATCATGGATTCTAATAGATATTCACTTGATGGAAGAAATACACTCTAGAAGGGACACATGTCGAGGGTCACGATAGGGGTAAGGATGACAGGCTCCAATAGCCCTACCAAAGAGATCACCATGTAAAATATCAGATCCAATTCATAATAGATTGAGCGTACAATGAGAGTATCATCTTCATCAGAATATGAAGGCATGGGAGACAACGCCAGATAATTGACCTATGGTGGGGGCTATACTGACTGCATATATGAACTGTTCAGGGAAGTCATCGAGTTGACGGTGAAGTCAGGACCAAAAAACTAAAGTTGATCAATAATCACCACTTTTCCATTGTGTGAGAAAGATATCACATGAAAAAGAGTGGACATAATAGCTTTCATGGCATATACACAATCTCGCCCAAGGAGTAAATCGAAATCCAAGGGGTCTTGGACTACCATGATGTCAATAAAAATAGTTTTCCCTCCCAAAGTTACAGGAAACTAAGGAAGGGTCCCTAAAGGTTGATTGGTTCTTCTGTTGAAATCCAACAGATTTTACATAACTGGCACAAGATGATGATAACTCAAAGATTTCCAAGCAATAGAAGACAAAATACTAAAGGATGAACCTTCATCTATCAGTTTCTGAGGAATGTCCAAACCACAAGCCTTTACTGTAATCTTGAAAGGAATTTGAGAGGAAAGATGAGGTCTAGTTAGTGCACCCAAATAAAAAAGGATGGCATCATTACTTGGAGGAGGTTCCATGAGAGAAGGAGGAATTCCCCCTAGCATGGTAGATTCTATATCAACTAGAAAAATGTGGGCAATATTGGGTTTACTCTCTAGTGGGAGATTAGGATCGATCGATGATGAGATCAGATTGACCACTTGGGTTGCATTCTCCAAGGGCAGAATGGGGTCAACAGGTGGAAACAGATCGACCACTTGGGTTTCACCCTCTAACGGGAGAGTGGGATCAACCAAGGATGGGATCAGATCGACCACTTTGTTAACCTATTCAACTAAGGACGTGACCAGATTGACTACTTGATCATATGGACTAGCCGACGAAGGGACCGGATTGATCATACCATCAACTACAGGTGGGTTGAGAGTAAGGCTGCAATAAGAAGTTGGAAGTTGAGTCTGAGAAACAATCATGTCTTCTAGTAATTTTGAGGCTTCGCCCATACGAAGGAAAAGGTGATTTTGATGACTCCCTCCACATAACATACATGGGAACTTGACTCTACTTTTATTCTTCCCAACGGTATCCTGACTAGTTGACAGGAGTTCATCAACATGTTGTTCAGAGGCTAACGACATAGGTTGGTGGGGGTGAAGAGACCATGCTTCTATAACCTTGGATACACCAGGTAAATCCTTAAGAAGATGGCTACCCTTACAAAGCCTTCAAGGGTACTTGGGCTTACATGTTTGGGTTGTCTTGGGGTCATCAACATTCCCAACATGATTAACAGTAATTGGTTGTTTTCCAACATGTCCGATAGTGGTTGGAATTTTTGAAGCTCGCTTATTTTTCTTCTTCTTAATCTTCCTTTTATTCTTCTTCTTATCCTCTGAGTTACTAGCTTCAGAGATTTTACTCAGTGAAGAAGATGAAACAGAAGAAGACCTTGCAAGTGAATAAAGAGAAGGATATCTTACTGGAGAAGAAGGTGAAGGATCAACATGAGGTTGATTTTCTTGGGGGGAAGTGCTTACAACTGAAGCAATTGTTGCATTCGGGATTACCGGAGTGGAAAACAACCATACCGGTAATGCAATTGTGATACCTAAAAGGATCAAAGTAGTGATGTAAGGATGACCAACGTTTTTGTAAGAAGGAAAAACAAAAGTTTCCCTTGGAGGAGGGGTTGCTTCATTGATCGTGTCAGGAACTGATGCCATTAAATAAATATCCAACCTAGAGTCCTCTAGGGAAAACAAACAACACACGCTAAAAATCTAGTAAGAAAACAAGAAAACAAAACCTTCTTACAATGAACACACTAGTCAGTGATGAAATCCAACATTGTGGGAACAATGTATGAAGGGGTTGAGATAGAGCAGGTGGAAAAGTTATGTTGACGACCTGATTAACAGATTGACACCTTGGTGCAAGATCCCACACATAATTTTGGGTATACCCTCCAAGTATCATGAGTGAGTTTAGCCAACGATGATTCCAGGTACCATTAAGACTTTCCCCTCCATAGTCACGTTGTATGAATACCCTAAAGAGATAGGATACTAAGGTTACCAATTACAACAATGATTTCTGGGGAAATAGTTGACAATCTGATCCATCCACAAAGGTAGAGTATCTAAGCCCGAAATCAACTCGAGAAGGTCCCCACATGAGTTTCTTCTCAAGTGACCCCCAATAATATGCGCAATCTATACACTAAGACCAACAGAGCAGGGTGAGTAACTTTGTCGACCCTTTTAACACCTCCATCCATCAACCCCCTTGTTGGGTGACACTACTTCACAGAAAACATTCTCATACTTATATAATATGCATTTAAATGAAATTAAATGGCTTAACAGAGTAAACATATAATTATTGCTAAAATACAAAATTAATGAAATCAATAGTAAATATCATTGTAATGGAATACCTGATAATATTGCAAGCATCACAAACATGCATTTTAATTGAAATTATACACATGCATATACTTATCTTTGAAACTGTAGTAACTCCACCAACCACGTGCAGACCTTCCACGAACCTCCCATCCTTAGACCTCACTGCTCATCACGCTCAATAGTGGGTCAACCCCGAACTGGGACTAAGCTCCACCCAAGGCAAGGGAATCCTAGGCTAGACTAAGGTTACAGAAAAACTGCAAAGAGAAATAAGAAGGATTCTCTCCAAGATCCTTCTTACACCCACTACTAACGAACTCTTATTCCTCCCATGCCTATTCCACTTGGGAGTATACACCTTCACAAACACAGTCCATCAGTGCTTCACCTCCCTCTCTTGTCCTCAACAACAGGCTAGATCAGGAATTCTCAGAGATCCGAAGCTGGTATTGGAATCTCTCTGGGAGAAAACCACTTCCTAGCAGAATCTCTCACCTAGAGGGAGCTGCTCACAGGCCTAACAACCTACTTCTTCTACCACGGGCCTGAAAACCCGGTTCTTCAGTTAACTTCAATTCAATTTCTGCAAGGTGAATATAACAACAACAACAACAGGTCAATTCCACTCAAGAACACAGAGGGCGGTGACTCAAAGACAGTTTAGGTACAGTTCGATTCTCCAAGAGAGGATCGATTGGCTTACAAGGTACATAGGTGACATGGCTCAATCCTACGGTTTTCCACTGGTTTTCAGAGGGCATGAAAAGGAATCCACACAGAGGCAGGGATTATTTTAGGGGCTAAATTTTTCTCATGGGCTAATTTTCCATGGTCTTTCCCCAAAAAATATTCACTATTCTAAAAATGATTTGCCCAAATTCTAAAGGATAAAAAAAATTTCCCTTCAAAATCATCAAAATTTTATATAAACTATATAAAATCCTTAGAAATTTGAATATTTTTACAAAAATATTGCCAAAAATTTATAGTTGGAATATGAAGGATTAGTAAGATTCGCCAAGGTTTCTACATTTTAAAATACATTTGCATCCTTAAAATCATCCTTACACAGAGGTCAAACACAAACTCAACATTTTAGACATAGGGTGTATCGGTTTCTCAGGAAACATCATAGGCTTCGAGTCTCATAGTTGCATGAGGCATATAGAGGTCGGACGAAAATCACCATTTCAGACAACCGACGACAGAATGGAGGACGAACCCCCAACTCAGCTGACGCTTCATATTTTAACCACATGCACCCAAGTCGACACTTGTCTTCCTAGAGCTACAAGAGTATCATTTTGCAAACTTGGAGCTACATGTGTTGCCTCTCCTAGGACTTATGATAAAAACATGTTTGTCACATAGATTTTGGAATAATAATAAATTATTATTCCCAAGGACTTAAGCTCCTAAGCTTATCCCCTAGGCTCAACACTTAGCCTCTCTTTCCAGCCTTTCATCCCCCTTTCCCTTACCCACTCTGTGGAAGCTTAGTCCCCCATCACTCTTTCTTCATGATCGGTCTACACGCATCAATGTTTGTATTTTTTATTGATGTTCTGCATAATACATATACAAAAATAGGCATCTTGGCCTTAACACTTAGGCTCTCCATCCTAATAAACACATAAGTCTACCAACTTATCAATACTCAGCTCACCATCCTACAAAACATTATTTACAATTCATAAACATGATTACAATAGGGCTCGTCCTTGGGGATATTACAATATCGTCCCCTTATTTTTACAGTGTCCTTAGTGCAACTTTCACCCAACATCAACAAGATTTTTCAAAATCTTCAAAAATATGCAGGTATTCTGCCCGCATAGCATCCTCATGCTCCCATGTCACGTCCTTAGGACTGTACCAAGTCCACTGTACCTTTACAAGCCCTATGGCTCGATTCCAGATTTGTTTTCTTTTCTGGTCCAATATGTGCACAGGATGCACTTGCAGGACACCTTCTTTCTCCACCTAAATCACATTCCAATCAATTACATGATTAGCATCAGTTATATATTTCTTAAGCAATGAAACATGAAACACATTATGTGTACTCATGGATGAAAGTAATGTAATCATATATGCAACTGGCCCAATCCTTTCTAGGATTTCAAATGGCCCACAAAATCTGGCTGCCCACTTGGCTCAGTTTCCCAGCTTCAGAGAACTTCCATTGGATTTTACTTTCAAGAAAACATGATCACTCACTTTGAACTCTCTATGGGTTTTGTTCCTATCAGCATAACTTTTCTGCCTATCTTGGGCAACCTTTAAATTCTACTTAATTTTTAGCATCTGTTCTTCCATTTCCTTGAGCAACTCTGGCCCAACCATTGCCCTATCAGCTAGATTATCCCATCTTACTGGAGTATTGCACTTTCTATCATAAAGTGCTTCAAATGGGCTCATCTTCAAGGATTCTAGATACCTATTATTGTAGGCGAATTCTACCAAGTGTAGGTAGTCTTCCCATTTCGATGGTTTGTCCATCACATACATCCTTAGCATGTCTTCTATTACTCTATTCACCCTCTCTTTCTGTCCATCAAACTCAAGATGGTAAGTTGTGCTAAAGTTCAGATTCATTCTGAATCCTTTGAACAACCCTTTCCATAAATTTGAAGTAAATTTTGGGTCTCTGTCAGACACAATTGTCTTGGGAATTCCATGCAATCATGCCACTTCCTTCATAAATACATCGACGACATCCATTTCCTTGTGAGTAGTCTTTAACGGAATGAAATGGGAAACTTTCTTAATCTTATCCACCACCCCCATGATTGAATCGTGTTGCTTTCCAGTGATGAAATCCATTGTCACCACTTCCCACTTCCACTTAAGAATGGGTAAAGGTTGCAGCAACCCTGTTAGGTGCCTATGCTCAGCTTTAACCTTCTGGCACTCCATACATATGGTGATGTATTCAACAATCTCTTTCTTCATACTTGGCCAAAAGTAATGGCTCTTGACTGCTGCCATAGGTTTTTGATATCTAGGGTGCCTTGCATAAGGCACATTATGCATTTCATGCAAAATCATCAGTTTCACATCCTAGACATTAGGTACATAAATTCTATTCTTGTATAGAAGTGTCCTGTCAGTTTCCAATTTATGATTCTCCACTTTCTATAGCATCTTACCTTGTTGTATCTTTGCTACCAAATCCTTGTACTGCAAATATGTATTTGCAACCTCTAAAATTATGCTTTAATATTGGTTTGTACATGCTAATGGTTATTGCATGTAACTCATGTACTCTTATGCTGAGTGCATCAACTAATTTATTCTCCTTCCCTTTGATATGCTTGATATCAAAATCGTACTCATAGAGAAAATCCAACCACCTACTCTGCCTAACGTTCAAGGTTGGATTGTCAAACAAATACTTCAAACTATTGTGGTCTGTTCTTAGTTTGAACTTCCTTCCTATGAGGTAATGCCTCCATTTCTTTAGAGCATGAACTATGGCTGCCAACTCCAAATCATGAGTTGCATAGTTCTTTTCATTCTATTTAAACTTTCTGGATTCATAACAGATTACAAATCCATTCTGACTGAGGACTCCTCCCGTTCCTTCTTTGCACACATCATTCTACACCATGAAATCTTCATTTGGATCTTCAATCCTTAAGATTGGAGCATTGGTTAACAATTGCTTCAATTTTTGAAAGCTTTTCTCACAATCATCTATCCACTTAAATGTTTTCTCCTTCCTTTGCAAGGAAGTGATAGGGTGAGATATCCTCGAAAACCCTGCGATAAACCTTCTCTAATAGCCAGCTAGACCCATGAAGGATCTAACTTCTGTCACATTTTTTGGTGCTCACCATTCTCTAATGGCCTCAATCTTCTCAGGATCTATAGCTATCCCTTCCTTTGAAATAATATGCCCCAAGTAATGGATCTGTTGCTGATAAAACGAGCATTTTCTCAACTTGGCATACAAATGGTGCTCTCTTATCACTTGCAACACCGTCCTAAGATGATGTTCACGCTCTTCCTCCAAATTGGAATACACCAGAATGTCATCCAGGAAGACTATGACAAACTTGTCTAGATAGTCCTTGAATACACCATTCATCAGGCACATAAAAACAATGGGTGCATTTGATAACCCAAACGATACCATTGTGAACTCGTAATGACCATACCTTGTTCTAAAGGTGGTCTTACTGATGTCTTCATCCTTTATCCTTACCTAGTGATATCTCGGCCTGATATCTATCTTCGAAAAGATCATCGCATCCTTCAACTAATCAAAGAGGTCATCAATCCTCAGTAGAGGATATGTGTTCTTTACAATTACTTTTTTAAATTGTCTGAAATTGATACACAACCTCAATGTTCCATCCTTCTTCTTCATGAATAGGACTGGGGCACCCCAAGGTGACACACTTGGGCATATATACCCATTCTTTAGAAGACATTCAAGCTGCAGTTGCAACTCTTTCATCTTTGGCATACTCATTATGTAAGGATCTTTTGACACTGGAGTTGCTCCAGGAATCAAATTTACTTAGAAGAATATATCTCTTTCGGAGGTAGTTCAGGTATCTCCTGAAATATATTCTCAAACTCCTTTAGTACCACATGGTATTCAATCTTTGAAACCTTATCCTTAGGTGTTTCCTCCACTTGGGCTGCAAATAATTGATAGCCTTTTCTGTAGCACTTCTTCAACTACATTGATGAGATTTCTCTGATAGAAACAACTCTGGGAATTCCTTGGACTATTTTTCGGTTCCCTTTCTCATCTAGGCAAGTGAATGCCTTGTTATGACAGTCCAAGATGGCATGGTGCTTATCCAACTAGTCCATCCCAATTAGACAATCATAATAACCTAAAGGCAAAACATTCAATTCAACCTTTGTGCTCAGTCCATTCATGTCCACATCACAAGACTTAACCAACTCACTGAACTTCCTCTTGGTTCCTGTAGCCAGCTGCACTAACCAAGACATTTCATGTTTTATTCTCGACAAATGAAAACTTTCCACTACTCTAGGATCTATCTAACTATGGCTAGCCCCTGAATCAATTAAAATAGTAAAAGGTTAGTTGTTAATCATACCTTCCACTTCAATCATGTGCGACTGATATTCAACTTGCTTGTTGTCCAGGGCTGTGTAGATCCTTGGCATTCTACTTCCCATGTCCTCCACTATTTCAGATTGCTAAACATTATGGACAACTCTCACTTTGCCATTTTTATGGGGACAATCTCTGTACTTGTGGTTCTCTTCACAGCCCCAACACTGAATGGGTGTTTGTCTTGGCTTTTGTTCCCCTACATCATCCATTCTCGGCTTTCTAAATGATGGTTGCCCCTGAGGAATTTTTCTAAAAAAGGGAGGTTTGTTTCCCCTCTTCCTCTGATCCATATGGAATTTCTTCTTGTATTCCCAAGCCTTCTGGAAAGTAGGCTTCTCTCTTTGTTGCTCATATAATCATTTCTCTCTTCTTATCATTTCTTCCATAGTTTTTGGGTCATCATACTGGATATTCTCCCCAATGGAAGGTGGCATTCCACTAAGGTACCTTTGAATCTTGACAGTTTCATCCTTGATGAACAAAACATACTTCATTAATTCCAAAAATCTTCACTCGTATTCATCAATGGTCATGCTGCCCAACTTGAGTTCAAATAACTCTTTCATCTTTCTGTCGTAGTATCTTTTAGTCAAGTATTTCTTCTCGAAATACCTCTTGAATTCCTTCCAAGTGATATCTTTCTCCCTAAGGCGTTGGACCTACACAAGATGATCCAACCACATGGATGCCTTTCCCTTCAATTGATACATTGCAATTCTTCCTTCTGCATGAGAGGAATAATTCTACAGTTGGAAATATTTCCTCATGCGAAGCAACCATGTTTTGACATCTTCCTCCTTCTTATGCTCTCCATCAAATGTAGGTGGCTTAATCTTATTCATCTCTCCCTTCAATTCATCTACTCCCGATCTCATATTCTTTTTGGTAGGAGATGGGATAGAAATATTATGTGTCCTTTTCTTGGAGCAACCTTGGGAGTGATGATGATGTCTACCCACACTCCTTGACCTTCTTCCCTCAGAAGTCTGGTGACTCCCTATTCTGCTCGAGTCTCTCTCCTTCTCCAACTTCTTCTCTATTCTCTCCAAACTCTTTAACAACTTTATGTTAAATTCACCTTGTTTTTCCTGAGTTTTTTTTAGCTCTTTGCTATCTGCTCGACGATTTTGGGCATCTTTCTACAATTTTTCAACAATTTTCATCATGTTTCCTTCATTATCTATCTCTTATCCATGCCCATTGGAGTTCGATCCTTCAACTCCCAAGTGAAAATCCATTCCTTTTGTTGTTTCCTCTCAACGGGAATCAATTCATGCCCTTTCCATTTATTTTGCACTCAATGGCAATTCTACTCAGTTCTGAAACTTGCTAAGATTCTACAAACACAATGTCTAGACAACCGGAATTTGTCAAGTCATTAATCCTTAACAAATTCAAAAACACTAAAAAACAAATTGATTCAAGAAAACGTTCAGTTTCCATGAATTTTCTGAGCTCTTCTCATCTTTGCAGTACACTCAAGCCATAGCCGTTTTCCTCTATTTCCCCAACCCCATGTGACCAAGGGTTGTGAGCAAGCCCTAGATCTACAAGGTTCTCTAAATGAAACTTTGAGGTTTCAGGTTTTAAGGTTTCGTTCATGGAGGCTCTAACACTCACTTTCCTTTCCAACTCCTGACTTTTGAACTTCCGACCTTTCTCACCCCAGGGCCCACAAAAAATCTGTCACCAACCAAGGTGGTGACATGTGGTGTCCTTAAGAAGGTCCACATTACCTCGGGTGACGCCATCCGGACATGATGCATCTAATTTTTCCTTCGGGACTCACTGGAACGTGGAACACATCCCCTGTGTCCTTGTCAATCCCAGTGATGTCATCCTGATCCAATACTTGGCTCATCGATATTTCACGATTTTGGGCCTCGAGAGTTTGTGCATTCGCACATCTCACTTATCCCAACATTCGATCTCCTGAAATGATGACATTTCGGAGCTCCTAATATGATGGTCTTGACTTCCCCATGATATGATGGTTGAGATCTCGTTGGGTTTTTGCATGTCGAGGGGTTGAAATACCTCCCACCTTCAGTCTTTCGATCCCTAAAATGTTGTAATTCTTCCTGGACAATTAACGGTCCATATCTCTCTTTGATCAATGGTTTTGATATAATCACAAATTCTCATTTTGAAAATTCTCACAGACTCACCCTTTGACCATTTCAAGTCAAGAGTCAGCAAAAGGTTGATCGTTCTCCATGTGTCCCTCCCGATGGACAGTTCTAATGATGTTGGGGCTTCACATATCGTGATTTCCACACTCTTTTGCAACTCAAAAGGGTTTTAAACCTTGTGCACATTTCATGGATCCAATGGTTGTTGGTCCACATGCTCAAATATGATGGCCCAGATCTGATCTCTTCTGCACACTCTCCTTAGTGTCTGGAAGTGGATTCAATGGTCCAGATATTCTCTTGTACAAATAATCTATGGTTGCGGTTTTATTCTAGAGAAACTCCTCCTGAGATTCATAACACGATCAAGTAACCCATTGACACTCAGAAACATTCCAAGGTCTGAGATTAGTCCAACAGACACAAATTCCTCTCAAAAACTTGGGTCCAAAGACCACTTATCTGGCCCATCCAGGCTCAACGTTGAAAACATGGCTCTAATACCATGTTGTAATGCCCTCGGCCATCAACCCCCTTGTTGGCCAATGCAACTGTGAGAAAAACATTCTCATACTTATATATTATGAATTTAAATGAAATTAAATCGATTAATAGAGTAAACATATAATTACTGCTAACATATAGAATTAATGAAATCAACAGTAAATATCATCATAACGGAATACATGATAATATTGCAAGCATCACAAACATGCATTTTAATTGAAATTATACACATGCATATACTTATCTTTGAAATTGTAGTAACTCCACCAACCACGTGCATACCTTCCACGAACCTCCCAGCCTTATACCTCACTGCTCATCATGCTCAACAGTGGGTCACCCACGAGATGGGACTAATATCTAGCCAAGGTAAGGGAATCCTAGGCTAGTCTGAGGTTATAGGAAAACTTCATAGAGAAATTGGAAGGATTCTCTCTAGAAGCCTTCTTATTCCCTCTACTAATGGACTCTCATTCCCCACATGCTTGTTCTTCTCAGGAGTATACACCTTCACAAGAACAGTCCATCGATGCTTCACCTCCCTCTCTGGGCCTCGGTAATAGGCCAGATCAAGAATTCTCATAGCTCTGAAGCTAGTGATGGACTCTCTCTGGGAGAAAACCACTTCCCAATAGACTCTCTCACCTAGAGGGAGCTTCTCACATGCTTGTCAACCTGCTTCTTCTACTATGGGCTTGACAACCCGGTTCTTTAGTCAACTTAAACTCAATTTCCACAAGGTGAAGATAAAAACAACAACAACAGGTCAATTCCACTCAGGAAAACAAAAGGCAGTGACTTAAAGACAGTTCAGGTATGGCTTGACTCTACAAGAGCAGATCAGTTGGCTTACAGGATACACAAGTGACATGGATTAATCCACAGGTTTACCACTGTTTTTCATAGGGCGTGTCCAGGACAAGGAATCCACATAGAGGTCGAACACAAAATCAATAGTTCAAACAAAGGTTGTATCGGTTTCTCAGGAAACATCGCAGGCTTCGGGTCTCAAAGATGCGTGAGGAATACAGAGGTCTGATGGAAATCACCGTTTCAGACAATCGACAGTAGAATGGAGGACGAACCCCCAACTCAGTTGATGCTTCATCTTTTAACCGCATGTGTCGAGGTCGTCACTTTTCTTCCTGGAGCTATATGCATTCCCTTTTTCACACTTGGAGCTGCATGTGTTGCCTTTCCTAGGACTTAGGATAAAAAAATGTTTGTCACATAGATTTTGGAATAATAATAAATTATTATTCCCAAGGACTTAAGCTCCTAAGATTAACCCCTAGGCTCAACACTTAGCCTCTCTTTCCAACCTTTCATCCCCCTTTCCCTTACCCACTCTATGGAAGCTTAGTCCCCCATCACTCTTTCTTCGTGGTCGGTCTGCACACAATGATGTTTATATTTTTTATTAATGTTCTGCATAATACATATACAAAAACAAGCATCACGGCCTTAACACTTAGGCTCTCCAACCTAATAAAAACATAAGTATACCATCTTATTAATACTCGGCTCACCCGCCTACAAAACATGATTTACAATTAATAAACATGATTACAACAGGGCTCATCCTTGGAGATATTACAACCCTAATGCGACCTCGTGATTGACCCTTGTGTTAGAAGGGATTCCCAGGACAAAATGTAGAAAGTGGATTTAAACTCTCCCTATCACAAGATACTATGTTTGTTTACATATTTGGAAAGTTATCTTTCACACCTATTCCAAAGCCCTGCACCTAATCTAATGTAGGTTTGCTACCAGAAAATATAAAAATGTCTGATAAGTTTTGTTCAACACTTTATTTTTAAGGTTGTTTTTACTCAAGAGGAAAATGGTGTGGACTAAATGGTGTTTTTACTAACTCTAAACAATGCAAAGAAATGAGAATGAAAATATTTCACTTCGATGAAAGCTATATTACGAGAAGGAGAAAATGTTTATCATTCCTAGATGCACAATGTCCGAAAATTTTATGAAACACGTTAATATGAAGATCTTCAAGAAATGATCCAAAGAGATTGTACACCAATACATGATTCTTGCCCCCCCCCATGGCAAAAAATGCCAAAAACCATGCAATTTCACTACTTCAAATGCAAGGATTCCCCCAATCTAATGCAAAGCAAGAAATAAAAAAATTGTTTCAAAGATAGCTAAAAGAATATTCAAATTTTTTAAGCAGATTGTAATCAGACCTAACAAATCACCCCCAAACCATATCTAATATTTGGTCAAGAAAAACCATAAAAAATCATTTTTTTCACAATCGTCGCATGCTGTAGACTAACACAACGTGACGATCCTTGATCATCATAGGCTAGAGAACAAATACAGTGAAACAATGTCGTAGTGTGTTAAAAGGTAGGGCACATATATCCTAGATCGTCACATTGTCTCTCAAAGTAGGGTGCGACGATCAAAGGAAAAATGGAAAAAAAAAAAGTTTTTCCAATGAAGTTTAATAGTCAAAGAGTCAAACTGGATCTCCCAGTGACTCAAAAATCAAACCCAAGAAAGCAAAGAAAGAAAGCAAGACAAACTAGGAAAAAACTTTGTTCCCCAGTATGGTCACTAATTTTGTTATCGGATTGATCGGTAAGTGCAGACACAAACATATCTCCCTAGTTTCACCCCAAAACTAGAAAAAAACAAGACAAAATATAAAACTTTCCCTAAGTTTTAATTATCAAGAATACTAACTAACAAGAGATAAATGAAATACCTTTTAAACGTCGTTTTTCCTCGCTAGTGTCATCCTCGATCCATTATAAGGCTTATGGGATGTTGAAATTGTAAAAATAAACAAGCCAACGAAGTGAAAGAAACAACGTATACTCAACAAAACCTATGTATGTGATCAAGGAGTCATACAATAAAATAATACCAAATTATGGGAAAGAAATATATCATTGTATTAAAGATATGAAAAGGAGAATACAACCAATGCCTTGATGTTGTAAGGTCCCTTCCAATAGTTCCTTGGTTCCCACACACTTCTTCTCCATGAATTCTGATATCGACAATCTATCTTGACAAAGAAAAGATCAAAGCCAACATACAAGCTCCAAAAACTCTAATCTACAAAACTCAAAAAATTTCCAAATTTTCCAATCTAACATTCCCCATGATAACTCATCTCCTTTTATAGGCTGAGAAGGATAGGGTGAGGAGGTTAGGATGATCCCATGGGATCAGGGATGCGACTCAGATCCAAATCGTTCAAAGGCCACCTGTTGGCCCTTGAACAAGTTTTGGATAACCTTGGTCATGTTTGACCATTTTTGGGACTTTGACAGGCTAGTCGAAGACAAAGCACCCAGGTGAAGCGGAGATCGTGGGATATCGCCCCCTTTTGCAGTATTTTTGGGTGTTAGGGTTTATGTAATGGGTATGGGATGTCGGCCCATGGGTCTTACCCATGTTTAGGCCCTTTTGTAATGTATAAATAGATAGCTAATCAATGTAAGAAGTAGTAGTTGTATCTACGTGATCGAATGGGCTAAGTGCTAGAGTAAGATAGAAGTAGGCTTTGTGCATACCGTGTGTTGAGAAATTTCATAGATAAGTGAAAGTGATTGTAAGAAGGCTCTGTGCTATGTCAAGATAGAGGAAGGAGGATCTGGCATGGTGCACACAGATCTCCTGTCCTATGCGGAGTTGGTTTTGTGGCTCTGTGCATGTAAGACTATTGGAAGAAGATAATAAATAAGAAGACGAGTTGGTGGACATAGCCCACATTGGGGTGAACCACGTATATCCTATGTTGTGGTTTCTTTGTGCAATGTGGTTGACGTGTTATTGATGTGATTTATGCTTAGTGTTGTAATCTTTATGTATGTTAGATGCATCTGATGTAGTAGCTTAGTGCTTCATGACATGCATGAAGTTTAGATCTATTTTGATGTTATGTGATGAATGGTTAGATGTGATTAGATCTTGATGAATATTGTGTTGTTCTATAATTAGGTTTTTAACCATGATGTGAATAAGGGTAAAGGCTAATGAATGTTAATTTCTAAGTTCTCTGTTAAGTATTGTGATCATAGATCTATGTCCCAGCTAGGTCGTAGACACTTGAGTTCTACAGCCCCCCCTACCTCTACCTCGGGTGAGACTTCATCTGCTTCACAAGTGTTTTTGAAAGGGCCAATAGTTAGGGTTTTTTTGGTGTGATGTTGAAGCGTTGAACCTTGGTTCTACCCCTGTGCCAATAAATGGTTCTGTTTTCGGGACCTGAAAATGTGATTGTTGGGAACTGAAGAAAAGAGAAAGTTATGTGCGTAGATCTGATGCTGCGGTGCACAATATTCTACTTGAATTGGGAAGCTCTGTGCTAAGAATGGAATCATATATGAAGAAAATAGGTAATATCTTAAATCTTTGTGCTTTGATAAAGGTAAGATAAGTGGAAATTTTTGTTTTGAAATAATGGATCTAGGTATGCTTGAAGGATTTTTTCCTAGTCTGAAAAACTAGAGCACAACTAGAAGAAAGAAGATGTGATATGAATATATCTGATAGAAATAGTGAAAGATATGTTATTCCTATGCATAGAAAGATTTTTTGGACTAACGAGTGGATGCAGGATCCTAGAAAGAATTTTTTTTAGGTTCATCATTGTGATCCTAGTGTGAAGTATAGGAAAGGTTGGGGATCATTTAAGAGAAAGAGAGGATTGACTCTTTGTTATAGTTGTAGAAGACCAGGACATATTGCTAAGGAATGCCCTGGTAGAGGCCATATTTTCCTTTGTTGTAAATTCATTGGCCATGAAGTTTTGGACTGCCCTAGAATGATTTCTAAAGTTGAAAAGATGAATATGAGACAAGAAAACCAAGAGGAAGGTCAAGAGACTAAGAATATGCTATAACACCAGAAAGAATCAGAGACTATATTATTGCAGGTGAAAGAAACACTGAATGATCACAGAGACATTATCTTATCAGATATCTTAAAAGAGAAGCATTGCATAGAAACAAGAATAGGAGACTTTGACATAGACTATGTTCTGGATAAGGAAACAGAGGTGAACATTATGACAAAAAGTACTTGGGAAATTTTGGGAAAGCCTGCTATGATTCCTTCATTATGAGGAATATAATTGTTTAAAAGAAAGATGATAACCCTATGTGGAAAACTTACCCATGTACCTATGGTTTCTCATGGAGCATCGATGGAAGAATAATTCAAGGTCATTAAGTTCGTTGAGAACAATGCCCCCTTTACACTTTTGCTAGGAAGGACCTGGATTGAGAAAGATCAGATCTGAAGGAAATAAGAAGAGGAAGCTATAGAACATAAAAAGAAATAATTAAGAGATTTCATGGCTAGGAGAATAGCATGCTTAAAGGATGAACAAGAGGACAAGTTGAAGAAACTAAGGACTAGAGACTTAGCTGTCGAAGTTGAGAAAACACAGGAAATCTTGAAAAACCTATCCATATAGGAGAGAAGAGAACCTACCCCTGAAGTAATAAGAGAAGAGGTATTCCACTCAAACTCTTTGAAAGACCCTCAGCAGTGCAAAGTTACTATGCTAAGAATAGATAAGAATAAAAATGGAAAGAGGAACCCAGTGACTAAGATCACAGGAAAGAAGGCCAGAAAGTTCATCAAGAAGAAATAAAAGTTAGAAATATTGTAGGAAGTTCCATAGAAGACTTCGCAGAAAGAAGGCTTGCAGAACTTGAACCTCGCTGGAATAGCAGAACAATGCAGACTGGCACTTCGTCACGAAAAAGCTATATGACCGTTGGAGGCATCCAGATAGTTAGAACGACGCTCTGGAATGGATAGAAACATAGTTATTGCCAGAAAGATCGCCATTGGACTATTGAGACCGCACCATTATGGATGGATTGAGGCATTCTCGCCCATTGGAGGATTCTGTTACGACATTGTTTATTTATTTTGTCGAATGTCTCACCGAGAACACGTTTGAAAATTTTGATTATCTGAACCCACAGAGAACTGAGTGTTATCGCGCAATTCTTATTGAGACCTCACCACCCATTCTTCTTACCTTGAGTGTTTGTCTACCTACCCGAGATATATGATCTCGAGCATGTATGTCAAGAGACCGCAGTGCAGTAGAGAAGTTCATGGAGGAAATCGTAATCGACGTTATGGATGAAAAGTTCCTATCCATAGGAGAATAGGCCTCGTTAATGAGAGGATTGCAAGAATCCTCATCGACTGCATGTCGATATAGGACCTCTCAAACTGTGATAGAGAAAAGAATCAAGCATCGCGATGACTTGGAGAATTCGAAGCTCATCCTGTCAATCCTGCTCAACTACATCCCACCTCTAGCTAGTGTGGTTAGTCGTGACAGTGTTTTGAGAGAATTTGAGTACACCCTCATTACTGCGTACCTCCCTAAGGGAATACGCACAGTTGGACCATAGCCAGGACTGATCCCTAATCTTAAGATTAGTGACTTTAACCTAGGAGATAGAAAGAATTATGTGTTGCTCGCACCGCATAAGTATTTGACAAAGACAGCAGGGAAGAAGTCAAAGATAGTCCCAAATCCATGGACTAAGGCAATCACGAGGTCCACTATCCTCAATGTCATGAAGATACCCCACTTTGATAGACATCATGAGGTTAACGCGTGCATTAAAATCCTCTTATCGTGCTTCCATGGAGGGTATCTATGGTTAGATAGGCACGTGACTCTGGATCCGATGCTGATCCACATGATCACTGGGTTAAGTATGCATGGACTAGACCCTCATAAATTATATCCAGAGAAGGCTATAGATCACGCCCTAGTGCAATGAATAAAGGACACCTACAATGATGTGGAGAAGGGGAAGTGGGGCTACAAGGTAGCCACCATCCAATATGGTGTAGTGCGCCTATATTTCCAGTTGATCACTGGTAATCTTGTCAGGAAGAATGGACCAATGCAAGTCACTAGGTTTTCCGTTAACGTCGCAGGAAAATGCATTGAAGGAATGCAGATGAACTAGGCAAGCTACCTAGTCAACCAGTTAGAGAAAGATTGTCACGAAGAACAGGACCAGGGCTATGAGTTTCACTTCAGTTGGTTTTTTATTCTCGTTGCCTTCATTGCTTGGGATATGTCGGAGGGAGTGACCTTCACTGAAGTTGATCCATCTGAACCACTGGTTGTGAGGTTCACTACCTTCTGGTATTTGAGAGACACGGAAAAATAATGGCAGTCCAATGTGGTGTTCCACACCTATTACTTCCAGCTGAAGAGGGCCATTGAATCCTTTCCTCACATGACAATGAATACACTCCATAGGTTCAGGCCACTTGAAAATTTCCACACAAATAGGAACTTCATTCACATCACTATGTGTAGGGACAAACACAAGGAATATCTCCAGTCCTATTACAAGCTCACTGAGGAAGACGTGGAGGAAATAACCAAGGAATGGCCTGCAGAATTCCTTGTACTAGTCGAACAGACCAAACTCTCTAACCCCGGCCTCATCGAATGTCTTGTAGTCACTCAAGAAGAGTATGATGGACCAAGAATCAATAAGAATAAAAAGAAGGAACAAGTGTAGGAAATGAACAATGCATTGGAGGAAACTGCACTTGACTCACCTGAAGGAGGAGGAGGTGACAAAGTGAACCAAGAAGAGAACAAGGAAGAAGACAAACAGGAACAGGGTGAAGTGACACTGCCTAAGGATCCCCTTAAAGAGGATGAGACATCTAATAAAAGAAATGTTTCCTTGAAGAAACCTTCTACACAGAAGAAGTCACAAGCCAATAAGCCCCAGTCACATACTGTGCTTACCATGGATGACATTGATCCGAATTATTTTCGGGACGAAATGAGAGAAGATATATAATAAAGAAATGCAAAAAGATATCATAGATATTCAATAATATAACATAAATGTATTAGAGATGAAACCATAAACATAGATATATAGTAATACACGATTTCTATTCATGAAAGAAATGTACAGAGACTGTAAAAATACAGAGTGAAAGACTCGCTAGAATGGTGGAAGCTTATCTCTAAGAAGAGATGTGACAGATACTTGCATTCACAAGAATATGATTACAAATGAGGCTGTGAAGGAATTTTTACAATAAACAAGAATGCCAAAAACCCTAGACATCCAAAAACCTAACCCTAGGAGATGAAGCACCAAAAGACATGTGGGCCCCATTTGGGTAAAGTTAGTACATCAAATTCTTGGGGTCGTAACTTTTGCATACGATCTTCGTTTTAGGAATATGATAGCTCATTGGAAAGGTATCATTGAGGAGATTCATTTTGGAGGAAATATCAAATAAACTTCCATATTTCAATCCATTTTCCCAAAAATCCTCAAAATGGACCTAGGAGTTAAAAACTACTAAAAATAGTAAATTACCAAAATTGCCAGAAAATTGTTTTGAGACGGTTGGAAAAGGTGGGTGGCCACCAATATCCACCTGGATCAATCCTCCCTCCTTAGAAAGAAATGGTATCCATTTCCTTGAGTGACCGGAGGAGAGGAAAAAACGTTTGTTGGATCTAAATCTTGGTGAGTTGCTTGCCTTGTTGGAGGCATCACATTGCTCAGTTTGTGGAAGTCTGTCACAAACCTGTTGAGGTTGAGGCCATTCAACAAGTTGGGATACATGAGAGGATGGTGTGCATAAGGAATATTTTCACTTTGTTGCAACCTTGTCGACCTGCTTCTGTTGGATAGAAGGTGCTTGGGGCGAGGCTGTAGTGGTTTCAATATCCTTTTGTTCCCCTTTTTAACAGATTGTGAAGAATTTGAATTTTGTAGTATGAGATACTACCTTGCAATGTCATTTAGGTGGAAAAATAGTCAGAAATAACTCTGGTATTCTGTAGAGATGACCCCCTAGAGAAATAATGACACTGTGGGGTCAAGACTCATAAACATCATGGCATCTCCACATATATGGCTAGCCCAAGAGAACATCACAAACATACAGTGGGGAAACATCACATAATACCTCATCCTTGAAGGTTTGGAGGTTGTACGACAATTGACACTATTGGCTGACATGAAGATATCGTCCTTGGTGAAGCCACCCGATGTTGTATGGTTGTGGGTGTGGTGTTGTCAGCAATCTCAACTGTTTGATGACCTCTTTTGAGATGAGGTTCTTTTGCCTTCTGCTATCAACAATAAAATGTAGCGGGGTCTCCTTCACCCACATCTGTGTATGAAAAAGGAACTCCCCCTCTTCAGGATATGTTGGTTCTTCTAGTTGAATTGTTGCGGTCATGATAATAGTAGTGGGGTCTGCGTCGATGATCTGTCTTTTACTAGTATTTTCAGAATCAGATTCTGAATCAAGGTTCGGCTCCTTGTCTTTGATATTAGCCACCAATGACTATTTTGAGAAACATTCATTGGTGTTGTGCCAAAGGATTTTGTGGAAATCGCACCATTTTCCGGTGTCCTTCTTTGTCTTCCCATGACCCTTCTTTTCATGTGGCTTGGATTGGTTTTCGAGAGACTATTTTTTAGGGTCGTCTTTGTCATACTTTGGTTGTTACGGATTTGAAAAATTGAACTCCTGTTTGTTCTGGTGCTTAAATTTCTACTCTATTTTAACAACATATCTATAATCAACACCGAGTGATGAGATATCCATAAAATCCATTCCAGTTTGGATGTATCTGTGTAGAACCCCATGGTATTTTAGAACCAAATGTCGTTCGGAGTCTTTCATACCTAGCTTGGTGTGAAAGGTATGGAAGGTATTGGTGAACTTCGTAACTACTTGGCCCCTCTCTTGTCACGGTGTGGTCCATCTCATGTACTAGTCCTCATAGTTTCCAACAAGTTAATACCATACCTTTACCTCATCCACAAACAAATCCCAAGTGGGATCGACCCCATATATTCAAGAATCCTCCATGGAACTTTGCTCCCAGTAAGCTTCCCACCAATGTTTGACATGGGGGAGAGATTTAAGGATTGATAAGGTGATCCTTTCCATGTCATAAAAATTATGAACAGAGAAATAACCTTCTAACAGATTTAACCATTTGTCTAGGGCATTCACATCTATCTGACCTTCAAATACGGGAATATCAAAATTAACCTGTACCTTGAAAGGAGAGGTGCTTCTAAAGTGGTTGTTTGATGAAGATGCACTCATTTATATCGAAAGTCATTGAAGGATGTGGGAAAAATTATCCATCATTTCGTCCCTCTGTCCCGTGAGAGCTTTCTCAAGCAACAAATTTATAGGATCACCTGCTCTGGAATTTTTATTTTCTTATGCCATGGAGGGTTTTTTGGGCATGCGAGAGAAATTGTCTTCAAGAGAGACAAGATCGAGACCCAACTTGCTATACTCAGACCTCATCAGGGACATGCACTAAAAAAAAAATGATCAAGAGCAGCCTGCATTGATACCACTAATCTGGATTATTTTCGGCACGAAATGAGAGCGGAGATATTATAAAGAGATGCACATATATATCACATATATTCAATAATATAACACAAATGTATCAGATATGCAACCATAAAAATATATATACAGTAATACACAATTTCTATTCATGAAAGAAATGTACAGAGATTGTAAAAATACATAGTGAAAGACTCGCTAGAATGGTGGCAACTTATCTCTAAGAAGAGATGTGACGACTACTCACATTTGCAAGAAGATGATTACAAATGAGGCTCTAAAGCCATTTTTATAATAAACAAGAATGCCAAAAATCCTAGACATCCAAAAACCTAACCCTAGGAGATGAAGCGCCAAAAGTAATGAGGGCCTCATTTGTGTAAGTTAGTACATCAACTTCCCGGGGTCATAACTTTTGCATACAATCTCCATTTTAGGCGCATGATAGCCCATTGGAAAAGTATCATTGAGGAGATTCATTTTGGAGGAAATATCATATGAACTTCCATATTGCAACCCATTTTCCCAAAAACGTCATTTAGGGCCCCAAAATGGCCCCGAAAGTTAAAAACTGCTAAAAATAGTAAATTACCAAAATTGCCAGAAAACTATTTTGAGCCAGATGGAAAAGGTGGGTGGCCACCAATATCCACCTGGATCAGACATTGATCTCATCATTTCCACTATAGCATACACTTTAGATAATATTTTGCAGTACAACGAAGAAAAGAAAGAGACAATGTATGGTAGAATCGAGGCAGAGTTGAAAGGGGTACATCAAGCCCTATATTTGAGCCGTGCAATGCCTACTGCACCATCATCATCAACCATTATAGAAATGGGATATGAGCCTTCCCAACTACATAGATTAGTAGATGCAAAAGAGGCTTGCCTTCATCGTGTCCAAGAAGAAAATGAGCAAGCCACAGAAGCATTGAAGAAAGCAAAGGAGGAAGCCCTAGAGAAACTTTGGATTGCGCAGCAAGAGAAATATGACCTCCAGATGAAGTTGGCAGAGGATAGAGCATAGATCTAGAAGGAAAAAGAACAATTGTTCACAGAGAAGATGGGATTTAAGGAGGTAGTCACTAGAGCACTTTGCTCTATGTCAGGCCTGTCACAGGTGGATGAGGAAACAACTGAGAGCCTAGTGGGGAAGCTTGTTGAAGCCATTCAATAGCTTCAATAAAGAGTAGCAGAACTAGAATTGCAAGAAGTACTAAGTACTTCGCAGGAAGTACAAGATCAGAGGGAAGAAACTACCAGGAGCACAGTCGAAAGAATCAAGGCATTGGCATTATAATGCAAGTAACTTAGTAATCGAAGTGTGCATACCTATGAGCACCTTGCAGAGGACCCAGAACTAAAGACATTGGAGTCACAACTCCAGGAGGCAAAGAAAAAAGCATCAACAGTGAAAGTGCAATTGAAACTACTCTCAATATTCGAAAAGATGAAAATTTCACAGGAGGTGCGCACAGTCCAGCAACAGGTCAATTCCATCCAGAGTAGAGTCATGGAAGTGACCCAGAAACTCCAGCCGGTGTAGGACAAAGCCTGCACACATTTTGAAGAAATTGAAGGATGAGGGGCACAACTGGAACAAGTGGTCACCACAATGTAACAATGTTTGGAAGGACCAGTCACTAAGAATTCATTAAGGAGTTCGTCGAGAAAGACGCTCTTGCGAAGTAGCAAGTCGAGGCAACTCGAGCCAAGCTCAAGGCATTGCCCAAATCAGAGTGACTCAGGATGAGTCACAGGTGAGTGTTGGGGTATTTTTCCCCTTGACCAAGTTTTGGAGAACCTTGGTCATGTTTGACGATTTTTGGGACTTTGACAGGATCATCGAAGATGAAGCGCCCACGTAAAGCAGAGATCGCAGGATCCCACCCCCTTTTGCATGATTTTTAGGTGTTAGGGTTTATGTAAAGGGTATGGGATGTCAACCCATGTTTCTTACCCATGTTTAGGCCCTTTTGTAATGTATAAATAGATAGATAAGAAATGTAAGAAGTAGTAGTTGGATCTACGTGATCGAATGGGATAAGTGTTAGAGTAAGATAGAAGTAGGCTTTGTGCATACTGTGTGTTGAGAACTTGTAGAGCTAAGTGCAAGTGATTGTAAGAAGGCTCTATGTTGTGTCAAGCTTGAGGAAGAAGAATCTGGTGAGGTGCATGTAGATATCTTGTCCTATGCGGATTTGGTTTTGTGGCTCTGTGCATGTAAGAATATTGGAAGAAGATAATAAAGAAGAAGAAGATTTGGTGGATGTAGCCCCACACTAGGGTGAACCACGTATATCCTGTGTTGTGGTTTCTTTGTGCAATGTGGTTGAAATGTTATTGATGTGATTTATGCTTAGTGTTGTAATCTTTATGTATGTTAGATGCATCTAATGTAGTAGCTTAGTGCTTCATGAAATGAATGAAGGTTATATCTATTTTGATGCTATGTGTTGAATCGTTAGATGTGATTAGATCTTGATGAATGCTGCGTTGTTTTGTAACTAGGGTTTTAACCGTGATGTGAATAAGGGTAAAGGATAATGAATGTTAATTTCCAAGTGATCTATTAATTATTGTGATCACAGATTTGTGTCCCAGCTAGGTTGTAGACACTTGAGTCCTACAATCCCCCCTGCCTCTACCTTGGGTGAGACTTCATCTTCTTCGCAGGTGTTGCCGAAAGGGCCAATAATTAGGGTTTTTATGGTGCGTTGTTGAATTTTTGAACCTTGGGTCTACCCCTATGCCAACATCACCTCACCCTTGAAACTTCTATTCTAGAAATTTCGAGAAATTCCTCTTTTCCTTCATACAAAAATCGTCGCACCCTTAACACTAAGAAAAATGTGACGACGTCGCAGGTCACTGTTGTGCAACCTATGACGATCCTATATCGTCACACCCTTAACACTAATCAAGGTGCAAAGATCCCTTTTTATAAGGTTTTTTACAAAGGAAAAATAAACTTTCATCTCTCTAGGAAAAAGTATCTTCATTCTTCTTCAAGGATTAGGGCCATTGATCCTTCTAAAGACAAAGAATAGGTTTACATCATTAATGATCATAGGGGTGACAAAAATAATGTTTAACACCCACTCAGAAGGACATTCATATAAGATAAAATTCTAATGTACCAACAATATAGATGAATATGAAGCCTTAATCCTAGCGTTACAACTTTTAAAGAAGCTTGGTGCCAAGATAATTTCAATTTGTGGTGATTCTGAACTGATAATAAAATAAATCAAAGTTGAATACTCTTCTAAACACCCAAGATTGAGAGTTTACACAAATGTTGTCCTATATTTTCTAGAATGATTTATTTAGTATGACTTATCAGTCATTCCCAAAAACCAGAACACTTTAGTTGATGGTCTGGCTACCTTAGCAAGTACCTGCAAAATACCCTACTATCCTAGTCACCAATACACATTTGAGGTAAAGAACAGACCATCTATCCTGGATAACATCAAATATTGGCAAGTCTTTGGAAATGATGAACAAATTGAAATTCTTTTACAATCAAATAATGAATTTGAGTGTGCCAATATAGATGTAGATTTTGATGATGAAGGAGAAAGTGTGGATGAGATAGAATCAAAATAAGTAGACCAAAAACAAGAAGATTAATATTTCAATTGAAAGATAATGTTTTTCCTAGAGTGTTAGTCCTCTTAGAGGAGTTGTTTGATTTTAATGATGTAGCCAAAAAGCATAAAATTGAACCTACTAGAGCTGAAGTTGAAGACTGCAACATAGCAACTGAACAAGAGCCAAAAATGATTAAATTGTCTAAATATTTACCCCCTGCTGAAAAGAAGAAATACATAAACGTGTTCAAAGAATTCATAGGCGTTTTTTCATGGAGTTATGAAGATTTGAAATCTTATGACACGAGATTTATACAACATAAAATTCCTATAAAAGAAGATCAAAAACATTTTAAAAAGAAACATAGGAGAAATAACCCAAGGTTGATGCCTCTGATTGAAAAAGAGATAAAAAATATGTATGATGATAAGATCATTGTCCCATTAATATTTTCTAAGTGGGTATCAAATTTAGTTCCAACAAGAAAAAAGAGTGGAGAAATTAGACTTTGCATTGATTTCAGAAATCTTAATAAAGTATCTCTCAAAGATAACTACCCTTTGCCTAAAATGGATCACATTTTGTAGAAGGTGGTTGGGTCCAGTAGAATTTCTCTGTTATATTGTTTTTCTGGTTACAATCAAGTTTTAGTCCGTCCTGAAGACCAAGAAAAAACAATGTTTACTACACCTTGGGTTACTTTCATGTATGTGAAACTTCCTTTTGGCTTAATGAATGTTGGAGCTACATTTCAAAGAGAAATGGATATTTCTTTTGTGGATGAATTAGGTAGGTTCATAGTTATATATCTTGATGATATCACTCTTTTTTCAAAAACAGATGAAGAACATTTTCTCCACCTGAGAAGAGTCTTTGAAAAATGCAGGAAATTTGGAGTTTCTCTCGACCCAAAGAAAAAATTATTTGTCTTAGAAGAAGGCAAAATACTAGGACATATCATCTCAAAACATGGAATCAAAATTGATCCTAGAATAATTGAATCTATTCAAAAGACAGAGCATCCTAGGAATATAAAAGAATTCCAATCTTTAATTGGAAAAATTCTAAGGAGATTTATCCCTAACCTGGAAGAAATTCTGAGAAATATAACAAACATGTTGAAGAAAGACACTAAAATAAAAAGGACTATATAAGAAAAAAAATCATTTGATCAACTAAAAAAAGCCTTAACACAATCCCCTGTACTAATCAACCTTGATTTCACAAAAGATTTCCTCATTTTCTCATTTTCTCATTTGCCTCCGAACATAATATTGCAGCAATGCTCTTGCAAAAAATAATAAAGGCCATGAACTGCCTATTGATTCTTTTAGTCAAGACTTAAGAGATGTTTCATTGAAATACAATATCATGGAAAAATGAGCTTTTTCTCTAGTAAAAACAATCAAATATTTTAGAGTCTACATTCTTGATTCACATATAATTGCTTATGTCCCAAACTCTATGGTGAAAGAAATTCAGACCCAAAATAATCCTTATGGGAAAAGAGGTAAGTGGATTGTTGTTATACTTGAATATGATATTGAAATCAAACCTACAAAACTCATTAAAGGTCAGGGATTAGCTAAATTAATGGTTGAATCTAATTTTCAATTTTCTAGCTTCACTGGATAAACAAGAAGAGCAGGCGACTCCACAAGTAGCAGAGGATTTTGCAACCTCTCCCTGGTATGCAGACCTGATTTTTGTCTTACATCGTTTACAAGCTCCTCCTGGTTTGACCAAGAATAAAGCTAGGCATATTAAACTCAAATCTATGAAATTTGGTATTTTAGATGGAAATTTATATTAGAAGGATGTTGGAGGAATTTTACTAAAATGTTTAATGAAAGATGAGGCAGATAAAGTTATGTAGGAATTTCATGAAGGATATTGTGGTGGACACTTGAAATGGAAAACTACTACCAACAAAATCCTAAGAGATGGTTTTTACTGGCCAACCTTATTTGCAGATGTTCACAAAAAAGTTACCTCGTGTCATAAATGTCAACTTTTTTAAGGCAAAAGGAAACTGTTTCCTTTAACTTTGAAACTGATTTTCAATAGTGGGGTTTGGATTTCATTGGAGAAATCCATCCACCATCATCAGGCCAACACAAATGTATCCTTACATCCACTGACTATTTTACCAAATGGATTGAAGTTGTACCTACACGGCAAGATATTTATGTTGTGATTATTAAATTTTTAGAAACTAATATTCTTTCAAGATTTGGATGTCCCAGGAAGATCATCACTCATAATGCAACAACATTCAAATCAAAGAAAATGGTGGAATTTTGTAGAAAATGTCAAATTACTGTAGGACACTCTACTTCCTATTACCCTCAAGGGAATCGATTAACAGAGTCTTCCAACAAAATTCTGGTTAATATCATCAAAACGTTGTTGCAAGATAACAAGAATTCATGGCACAACAAGTTGGTCAATGTGTTATGGTCTAACATACTTACTACTAAGATATCAATTGGCATGTCCCCATACCCATTGGTTTATGGAATAGATGTTATTTTTCCCACTTCTTTAGGTCTCCCTGTTATGAAAATAATGCAGGAAGTGCAAGCAGAACCTAATGACATCCAAGGAAAATAAATAAAACCATACAGTTGCAACAATCCAAAGAATAAGTTTACAGTAAAACTCAAGTGATATAGGAGAACAATAAGAAGATTTATGATAAAATAACCAAGGCTGATGATTCAGGTAGGAGACAAGGTGTTGAAATGGGATTTAAGGAAATAAAAGACAGGTAAGTATGGAAAATTTGATAATTTATGGAAAGTTCCTTACATAATCCATGCTTACAAAGGAAATAATGCATTCTTGATTAAGGATATGGATGGAGAACATCTACCAGGTGGAAATGTCAATGGAAGAATTCTCAAGCACTACTTTTCACTAGATTAGAAACATTTCTCACTTAAGATCATTGTAAATACCATTTTATTTTCTATTGTCATGAGTGTGTGACTCATATCATAAATTTGAAGCTCGGAGAGAAGGCCCTAAGCTCTTGATCATTGGTCACCATGTTTACAACTACAATAAAACAAATAAGATGCAAAAATGTTGGAGAAGATAATTCAAGGCTACCGGTCATTCATTCTTGGAACCTCACAAGGAGAGAACCATCCCTAATGGAGCCACTGTTAGAGTCCTATAGTTCATAGTATCAAATGGTGATTGAATATTATTCGTTCAGTGATTTTATATTGTAAATAATATTACATTTTGCAAATGATTTCCAAAAGAAAAAGATAAAAGATAAAAAAATAATGAAAATGAAAAGAGGGTGGAAAAGAAAAAGGAGAAAAATAAAATAAAATATATATATATATATATATATATATATATATATATATATATATATATATATATATAAAGGAAAAACAAGAAAACCCCGTGAAAAGAAAAATAAGTTTGAATCATACAATTTAATCATGATCAAACAATTTTAAATTTATGTTGTTAGGTTAGAGAATAATTTTATCCAAACTGACTAATCATGTCTAAAATAGTTAGGTAGAGGAAGAAATTAATCCAATTGTTTAAGCTAGATTAATTAGTTAGATGCATAGGATAGAAGTCTTCAGAAAAAATTAAATAGGGTCTGCACATTAAAATGCACCCTAAGTTGATGAAATAAATTAGATTAGTATAGGAAAAATAAATGGAGAATCTAAAGGTTTCAAAAAGAAAACATTTTTCTTTATGGTGCATCTGTTTTAACCAAAGTTCGAAAATTGACAAGACATTTTGTCTTGTAGCACATAAAGTCTGTGTATATTTTCCCTTAGAGCATCGTCACTTTCTCGATTGACGGTCCTCTCTTGTTTTCACACCTCCCTGACCTACCTACCTTTATCGACAGAGGGGTTTTATAACCCTAAATTGCACTACACATGCTTAACTGGCATCAGGCCAACTCATATCCCTTCTTTGCCAAAACTCTGCTGAACAACTCTTTGAAAATCCTCTTGTGTAAAGGCCCACGCGCCCTAACCCATTACTGCACGCATGTACACGCTAGATGACTCACAACAGCCCGCATGTACCTACAAAAGCATGAAAAAAGGAAAGTTTCCGACATAACAAAAAGCTATGGGTGAGTTAACTGAAACTCCCGGCCATGCATGGCTGAGGGTTCACCCAAAAACCTAGCTCCTTCTAGCCTATAAAAGAAGGGGTAGGGGTACCATTTGGAGGAGGAAACAATATAGAAAAGAAACGCTGCCCATTTACGCATTCCATTGTCTCGACCCTTTAGCCTTTCCACATGCCAAAGGAGATTTAACGCAAAGAAGTTGAAGGACAGAAGAAGAGGAGCCCAAGATCAAGTTCAAGGAGTGGTGGTCGGTCTCATCTTTTGTAATTTGATTCACTTTAAGTAATAAAGAGAATACTTTTCCCATCCCAATTCATGAATTGTCTATGGTTTGATTAGTTTATGTTTGATTTCTAACCCTTGAGTATAGAAGTAGCATGCATGCATAGTTGTTGTCTGTCTTGAATGCAGGTCATCTTTGGAAGGAGCATTGCGAACAAGTAGTCAAGCATAATGGAGGATCGACATCAAATGCCGGTAATAAGGTATGTAGTACTTTTCCATGCATTTACTCAGAAAAAGGGATTTAAATCTTGGGATGTAGGTAAGAAGTGGTTTCTATTCGGTCAAATCTGCATGCAAAGTCTGAACTCTATTTTGCTAGTCTGTAGGGTGTTTTTCCCAACAAAACAATTGGCAACCATACTGGGGAGAATACTCTTTAGGGTTCCTGGATTTATTTAATTTTTTGGGTAGTTTAAAGACTAGGTTTTTTTTTTTTTTTCTTTGCATGTCTTTTATTTTCATTTCTGTAAGGTTTGAGCTAGCAGGGAGTCTGGTTTTCCATACTGTTAGCACTCTGTAATTTTTCCAAGGCTGTAAGTGTTACACATCAAAATTACTCACTTTGATAGTGTTGCAAGTGTCGTCATTACAAGTGTCGCAAGTGTCGCATTTTTCTCACAAGGTTGCAAGTGTCGCATGTTTCTCACAAGTGTCGCAAACATCAAACAAAGCTTACTGTCATGATGCCTATGTCGTGCCTATAACGACATGAGAAGGACACTTAAAACACCTCAAACATTTGATTTGGAAGAGGAGAAATGAGTCAACAAGATTGCAAACCTTTTGCCATCTGAAAGCATCTCAAAAACTAAGTTTTTGGAGAGGAGCGCTCCCCCTTACACTATCTCGGAGCATCGGCGCTCCCCCTTACACTGTCAGGGAGCATTATAATGCTCCCCTAGCCCTTTTGAGGGAGCGCTATATATTTTGAGAGTGTTGGCACCCCCTAAATCTTACCGGTGAGCGCTACAATGCTCTGATGGCCCTTTTGAGGGAGCGCTACCTATTCTGGGTGGTTGTTAAGCTGTTGAGATGAATGGGGGAAGCATCTTTTCATTCTTGGAAGGCAGTTGGATTCGAATCCCTAGTCCAACCATGATCCTAGGGTAGATCCTCAACTGAAGGAGGAAAATCCTTACCTTCCCCAAGGATATCTCAAGATTGTTAAGCCTCTCCAAGGCTATATAAGCAAGCTTTATAATGGTGAATGGGGTGATTGAAAAAGGAGAATCACACCAAACTTATGATCTCATAAGTGGTGCTAGAACAAAGCTGATTGGGGGGAAGAATTGAATACATGAAACTTATGATCTTGGAGGAAACTCACAGTCAGCCAAAGGAGAGTGATCAGTGAAGCTGATGTTATCCAGATTATGGAGCTTTCAGGCAAGGGTTAGACAAAGGGGATTTGACGAAGCTGTCGCATTCGCATCTACGATTGTAAGTACTGTTGTCGTTATTCTCACCAATATGACATGCTTGGCTTGTTTCTTTCTAGTTTGTGTCTAAAGCCACATGAACTTATCACTAGTTGATAGATCTGTTTTCAAGCTAATATCAATAGAGTAGGAAGCGGTCGTATCTTGTTTTGTCCACAGAACTCAGTGAGGAGCAAAGGATTGGAGCACAACTCAGAGCGTGCAGGGACAAATGTTGATAAAAGGTACTTCTGTCATCCTTCCTTCTCATGTATTAGCTTAGATAGATTTGAAAGGAAGTCAGTTTCCATGATAAGCATTTTCTGTCTAGAGTTAGGGTCAAGCTCTTAGAGGCGATCTACCTATCCGCAGGGAGATTTTCCTATAACAGAAACTGGCGACTCCACTGGGGAGATAGCCTCAAATCGAAAATTCTTGTTTGGATTTTTCTCCTCATTGACCTAAGTTCTATCTCTTGATTGTTTCATACCTGGTTCACTCCTCTTTTGATTATTTTCATAAGCTGATTGGCTCCTTACCTCATCACACTCAGCATAATTGTCGAATTTGAATTTCAAATTTTGGAATTTTTTGACATTTTTTGGAGTTTTAGACCCTGGCGCCCCTGTCCTAGTGTTAACAGATTGCCAGCGCTCCTCCATACCTCTGCACAAAGCGCCAGCCTCTTTCTAGCCCAAAACCCCTCTAGAACTGCCTTTTTCAGGGTTTGCCTCTGTGTCTCTTTGCTGAGTGACCTAGTGAGTCAATTTGTCTTCCCTTTTCAGCCGTGACATATGTCTTCTTTGAAGAATAAACATCTTGTTAGTTGGATCTTGTAGCCTTCTTCACTATTTTCATTGAGTTTTTCCTGTTGAGCGAAGCTTGAAACCTATGCATTGTTTTTCTCTCCTCATCAGTTGAGTAAAAACCCTAGTGAAGGTCATCAAAGGCCTACAGACCTCTCCATATTGATTTCAGTCAAGATCATTTGTTCTTCAATTTTTTCTTTTTGGCATAAAATTCATTTTTTCTCTTTGATTGTTTCTTTTCTTTTGCTTTTTCGTTTCGATTTCTACGAAAGGGTGTATTGTTTGTGTGACTTTTGCTTGTGCTAGTTGGATTTTCATTCATACAAGAAAGATAATTAGAAAAATGAGCATTGTGTCGTATTAAGCATCATTCATACGCAAACAATAAAAGACATCTTTATGATTGATTGTGCATATTAGAAGGCACTTAAAAATTTTTGCATTACATCAGGATTTGATTGAGAAAAGAATCGTTTGAGGGCATTCATTATTTGTTCTTGATTAGTGAAAGAACTTTCTCTCTCCCTTAGATAGATATTCATCAAAAGGAAATGACTGCTTATCATATTTGATGCATTATTTGGGTCTGAGTCATCATTCCATTTGTTTCACTTCCATGCACCCCTTTGCGTAAAGAACAGCCATAAAAATCAATGCTAATTAAAAGCTATCTAGAACTTTTTCTTTTCTAGGATCCTCCACCAACAGTAGAATAGGCTTAGTACTTTGGATTAGGGCTTTGAGCATAACTCTCCAAAGTTTCCAAAACAAACAATAGCATCCTGAGTTAGGGAGAGTAAATCCAGTTATCGTATAAGTCTGCCTAGGATCCCCCTCTCACACAGGGGTTACACACGAGGTCGCATTCGGGTAAGCTACGGGGACTAACCCTCCGTGGTTTAACTGATTTTGGTGGTCAGATCATATTATGGGGATCACTTTGAGGTAAATCCACAATTATTGTGAGGAAGCCTTTTAGTTGATTTCGGGCTTGATACCCTGCCCGTACGTTCAGATCGGACTATCGACTGTTCCCGCCCAGGGGCTGACTGCGAATTGGTAACCTTAGTGGCCATAATCTTTAGGGTCTTACACAAGGTGACGGTGATGGGAAGTCTCACTGTACCTGGAGCAGACATTGGTCAAACTCACTTGGGCTCCTTGGAGGGTAAATCCACAATCACTGCGTGGAAGCTTGCACCAAGGTGTAAGTCTGTTAAGCAGGTCGCCATTGTAACTGTTCCACCCTATCCCCGCCCCTTCTGGACTTGATCACGTGACGTTGGATTTCATCACCAACTAGTATGGTCATCAAAAGAAGGTCCTGTTTGCTTGGTTGTGATTCTTAGATTTCTATTAGCGCATGTTGTTTCTTTTACTTAGTGGACCTTAGGTCGAGTCAGTGTTAATGGCATCAAATCCTGGGAGTACCAATGGAGGAACCCCTTCCTCTGGGGAACCTTATACCTTTCCTTCATTTGGAAACTTTGGTCCTCCATATGTTTCCACACTGAGTCTTCCAGGACTCACTATTGGATTACCAGTTTGGTTGTTCCCCACTCCGGTGATCCCAAATCCTCCCAATGTCTCAGTTGTACCTAATACTTTGGATGTCAATACACCACCCACACATCAAACTCATGTCAACTTTTTGCCTTCTTCGCCCATCAAGTCTCCTTCCATTTCTCCTTCTTCACCTAGTGAAAGCTCTAAAGCAAGTAGCCAGGTTGATCAGAAGAAGAAGAAATGGAAAGAGAAGAAGAAGAAGAGCCCGAAAGGGACCAAGGCCCCAACAACATCAAATGTTGGCTCTAAGAAACCAGTTACTGTTAATAGTACTGGGAGTGTTGATGAGATCAACAAGATTAAAAGGAACAATCCGAAACCCAAATTCCCTTACAGCCTTTGTAAGGGTGATCACTTTCTAAGAGATTTCCCCTGTCTTACCCAGGTCTTAGAAATGTGGTCCTCCACGTCATCAGCCTCTATCAGTCATGTCGATGATACCTTGTCAACTAGTGATGTTTAGGTTGGTAAGAAGAAGAAAACTTTCAAGTTCCCTTGCATGTTATGTAAAGGTAATCATTACTCTCACCTTTTTCCTCGCATGGACGAGGCTTCTTCTCTTTTGGAAAAACTTCAACTTCCAAAAGGTTATCGTAAGCTTTCCTCCGACCCATCATTGGTTGATGGACTGGTCAATCCGGTTCCATCCTCGGTCAGTCCGGTTGATCAGGTGGTCAATCTAGTTTCCTCCTCGATTGAACCACGAACCCAAGTAGCTGATCCAGTTCCGTCATCGATCAACCCCACTCTTCATCAGAAGAGTGACACCAAAGTGGTAGATTTTTTTTCATCCTTAGTTGATCCCACTCTCCCGTCAGAGAGTGACACCAAAGTGGTTCATCCGTCTCCACCCATCGACCCCATTCTTCCCTTGGAGAATGAAACTCAAGTGGTCGATCCAGTTTTTCCACCGGGCGATCCCACTCCTCCTTTGATGAGTGCTAAAGTGGCTGATCCAGTCCCTTCCTCAGTCAGTCCCACTCTTCCTTTGAAGAGTGCCAAAGTGGTCGATCCAGTCTCGTCATTGATCGATCCCATTCCTCCATTGAGGAATGTCAAAGTGGCTGAACCAATCCCTTCCTCAGTCAGCCCCACCCTTCATCCAAAGAGTGTTAAAGTGGTTGATCCAGTCCCTTCCTCGGTCAGCCCCACCCTTCATCTAAAGAGTGCCAAAGTGGTCTATCCAAGTCCACCATTGGTCGATCTGATCCAATCATTGGTCGATCCTACTCTCCTTCTAGAGAGTAAACCCGATACTGCCCATGTTTTTCTTGTTAATACAGACTCTACTATGTCTGGGGGGATTCCTCCTCCTCCTATGGAACCCCCTCCAAGTACCGAAGCTATCCTGTTTGATTGGGGTGTGCTAATTGGACCTCGTCTTCCCTCTCACGTTCCTTTCCAGATTACAATACAGGTTCATGGTCGGGACGTTCCTCAAATGTTGATAGACAAAGGTGCATCTGTTAGTATTTTGTCTTTTGTTGCTTGGCACGCTTTGGGTTGTCCACAGCTTGCACCGGTTACACAGAATCTGTTAGCTTTTAATAGAAGAACTAGTCAACCTTTAGGGATCCTTCCTCAATTTCCTGTAACTTTGCGAGGGAAAAACATCTTTATCGATGTCATGGTAGTCCGAGACCCCTTGGATTTCTCTTTACTCCTTGGCAGGGATTATGTCTATTCTATGAAATCTATTGTATCCACCCTTTTCCGTGTGATATCTTTCCCTCACGATGGAAGAATTGTGACTATTGATCAACTTTCATTCATTGGCCCTGACTGGGTTACCTCCCTAAGTGGTTCTTATATGCAGATAGTATCACCCCTGCCGCATGTCAATTATGTGGCGTTGTCGCCCATGACCTCAACTTCTGATGATTTGGATACGGTAGTTGACATGGTTATCTCTTTGGTAGGATTGTTGGAGCCTGATCTCCTTACTCCTATCACGACCCTTGACATGTATTCCTTCCAGAGTGATCCTCTTCCATTCAACAAAGATCTCTTGGAATCCATGACCAAGTTTTGTCCCTTGATGTGGTATCCTTCCAGTGCATTATTCTCTTGGAAGCCATGATCAAGAAGCATCCACGAGCATAGTTTCTCTTCTCTGTGGCAAGCTCGTTAAAAAATGAAACAGAGGCCACTAGCTTTCATGCTGGGGGCATCACGAGAATAGTTTCTCTTCTCTATGGCAAGCTCATTAAAAAATGAAACAGAGGCCACTAGCTTTCATGATGGGGGCATAACGAGCATAGTTTCTCTTCTCTATGGCAATATCGTTAAAAAATGAAATAGAGGTCACGAGCATAGTTTCTCTTCTCTATGGCAAGCTCGTTTAAAAATGAAATAGAGGCTTTGAGCATAGTTTTCCTCTCTATAGCAAGCTCGTTAAAAAATGAAACAACAATCTGGGGATTGAACCTGGAACCTTGAGCATAGTTCTTTTCTTGTGTCAAGCTCATTAAAAAATGAAATAATCACCTCTCCCTTCAAGTTGAGTCTTTCGCCATATCTCGTAGATGTCGAGTCAAGTCTATCGTTAGGAATCATTTTGAACCTTCATTTCATCCACCTGTATCCTTTTTATCCATCTAGCACAGAAATTGGCGACAACCTCAAAGTCAGTGAATGAATTGAAGCTTGGGGGGCATGTCTCCAGTCTTTGATGATCATTCTGGAGTCAAGCCACCAACTTTCAAGCTGGGGGCATACCGAGCTTAGTCTTTGTTCTTTCTCGTGCTCGTAAATACATGAGAATGTAATCGGGTAAACTTTTATCTCTTTTTCACACCCGTACGGATACATGAACACATGAAAAAGGAACCCCCCTGGAATCTACTTTAAACCCTTTTCAGACTCTCTAAATATGAAAAGATTGTCAAGTGATCTTGCTTTCTTTCACACTCGTTAAAAGGTCAGAAAGAGCATCTTGCGAGCGATAGTTTAACCCTTTTTTGGTCTCGTTGGACTACTATACGAAAAATGAACTGAGAGAGTTCTCTTTTAAGTGTTTTTCCAAACTCTATAATCCTGAAAAACCTTCAAGTTTTCTGTCTTTGGACTCGTTAAAGCACACATTGACAGACCCATATGGGACCGAACCCTTACTTCTTCTGGTTCGTTAAAAAAAGGAAGAGGAACTTACCGAAGGTGAGTTATATCGAGCATGTTTTATCCTCCTCGAGCTCATTAAATCAAAAAGAGGTACTCATCTATCTAGATGGGGGAAAAAAATGAAAGGAGCAAGCCAAGCAGTCTCTTGAGAACATCATCCAACACTTCTTAGAGTCGCCCTTGAACACGACACTTTTTCATTTGCACATATTATAATCCGCTGAACCTCTGCACTAAGCCAATCCTTCGAGTTCCTTTCACTCCTTTGGGTCACCCGACGCAAGTCACGATACCCACTGCATAGTTTTGGTCCATGTCATGTTTTGTTGTTGTGCCTTAGTGTTCAAGGGAAGTATCCACCTCTAGAGTCAGTCATCCCAAATATCTTGCCTCAAAACCTATGTCAGTCCATGTCTGTTTGATCTACCAATTACATCTCCATGTCCATTTCATGTCGTTGATGGGGGATACATCAAGGCCCTCCCTCAATGAGTCTATTCCTATTGACTCCAACACATTATCCGAGAATCAGACTTAGAAACCAGTTAGTACTTTGGGACCTGCATGCCTCAATGGCAGGCCACCTCACATTCGACAGTAGGTTTACATCATTGACCTCTGATCGAATGATTCTGTGGGTGTTCGACTTCAGCTCATCTATTCACATTCGCTGGAATGTACTAGGGTACCTTGGGAATCATTGACATTAATGGTGATCTCCCTCGCACTTGTTAATGGTTCACACCATTGACCGGTAATCAAGTGGTTTCTGCCATGTTCGACATCAAGACATCTATTCACATGGTTAGATTCGTACCATATTGGGATTGGTAAGAAGACCCTAGGTTGAGTGATCACTTTGATATATGCTTTGCCCAGGTTGTGAAGGAGTTTCTATTGGACAAAGAACACATACACTGTTACATAGATCCACTTTGTATTGGTCGTGGCTATGTCTTCTCATATCGTAGATCCACTGTATATTCTTCATGGCTATGATCAATTCATGTCATACGAGTATAGATCCACAGTGTATTTTCAGTGGCTATACCCTTTTATCAATACAATTATGGATCCGCAGTGTATTTTATGGCGGCCATATCTTGCAAGTCTTGATCACCCAAGCATAGGTATGCCTACCTTGGGTTTTGAAATATGTCATGATATTTGTTGGATGTTTGTGTGCATCTTCCGTCAAGTTCTCCGAGTTTATACCCTTTCTTGAGAGTCTACAAAGTATTTCAGTTATCATTTCCTATCTTCTAACTTCATACTTTGGGGGGCAATCTGTTACACATCAAAATTACTCACTTTGATAGTGTCGCAAGTGTCATCATTACAAGTGTCGCAAGTGTCGCATTTTTCTCACAAGGTTGCAAGTGTCGCATGTTGCTCACAAGTGTCGCAAACATCAAACAAATCTTACTGTCATGATGCCTATGTCATGCCTATAACGCATGATAAGGACACTTGAAACACCTCAAACATTTGATTTGGAAGAGGAGAAATGAGTCAACAATCTTGCAAACCTTTTTCCATCTGAAAGCACCTCAAAAACTAAGTTTTTGGAGAGGAGCGCTCCCCCTTACACTATCTCGGAGTGCCGACACTCCCCCTTACACTATCAGGGAGCGTTATAACACTCCCCTAGCCCTTTTGAGGGAGCGCTATAGATTTTGATAGCGCTGGCGCCCCCTAAAGCTTACCAGGGAGCGCTACAACGCTCTGATGACCCTTTTGAGGGAGCGCTACCTATTCTGGGCGGTTGTTAAGCTGTTGAGATGAATGGGGGAAGCATCTTTTCATTCTTGGAAGGCAGTTAGATTCGAAGCCCTAGTCCAACCATGATCCTAGGGAAGATCCTCAACAGAAGGAGGAAAATCCTCACCTTCCCCAAGGATATCTCAAGATTTTTAAGCCTCTCCAAGGCTATATAGCAAGATTTCTAATGGTGAATGGGGTGATTGAAAAAGGAGAATCACGCCAAACTTATGATCTCATAAGTGGTGCTGGAACAGAGCTGATTGGGGGGGAGAATTGAATACATGAAACTTATGATCTTGGAGGAAACTCATCGTCAGCCAAAGGAGAGTGATCAGTGAAGCTGTTGTTATCCAGATTGTGGAGCTTTCAGGCAAGGGTTAGATGAAGGGGATTTGACGAAGCTGTTGCATTCGCATCTACGATTGTAATTACTACTATCGTTATTCTCATCAATATGACACGCTTGGCCTGTTTCTTTCTAGTTTGTGTCTAAAGCCACATGAACTTATCACTAGTTGATAGATCTATTTTCAAGCTAATATCAATAGAGTAGGAAGCGGTCATATATTGTTTTGTCCACATAACTCAGCGAGGAGCAAAGGATTGGAGCGCAACTCGGAGCGTGCAGGGAAAAACATCGATAAAAGGTACTTCTGTCATCCTTCCTTCTCATGTATTAGCTTAGATAGATTTGAAAGGAAGTCAGTTTCCATGATAAGCATTTTCTGTCTAGAGTTAGGGTCAAGCTCTTAGAGGCGATCTACCTGTCCGCAGGGAGATTTTCCTACAACAGTAAGGTAGTCACAGAGGCAACATCAAAAACACTTCGAGTCTTGGATCTAGCCCTCTAAGACTCAGAGAGGGATCTCTCTGTATGATATAGCTCTATTTTAATAGATATTAGGCTAGCTATGAAAGTATGGGGTTGGTGTTTTTGAAAATATTTAGATGAGGATGTGGTTGAAGAGTTTCTCAGATCACCATTGGGCTATGGGGTCGGTTTATAAGACAATGATCAAATCAAATCTAGAGGTAAATGTCTCCACAGGGCAAGATAGTAACAATTGTTGGATCGAATCAAGTTTAAAGGGTGTCAACTTGAGGAAGAAATGGGGGAGGAAAAACTAAGCAAATGAGCAGTTAAGAATTCATAGACTGAGTTTTAGAAGAAAACATAAAGATTATTGAAAATTTTGGACAAAGAGTATGCACGCATAAATTCTTCTCCATTAACTGTTTTTCAATAATAAGAAATGAAAATGCTTGAATGATAGCAGAAATATAAATAAAAATAGACAAGGGACACCAACACTGCTACATGAGAATCCTGTAAATCATTTCCTCCATTACTGATTTGTCATTCCAAAATTACAGAGAAACCTCCTGAAGTAACAAGGCCCACAGTCCAGCGAAAAAGGGCCAAAAATCTTTCCACAGGTCGAACCCTTTTACATTAAAATCCTCTCAATAAATAGGATAGACCATCCCAATAAGTTTCCCAAGTCGGTTTAACCGCCTCGTCCAAAAATAGCCACCAATCCCACAAAATTTGGAGCTATCTGCCATGAAAGAAGGACCAGTTTTCTGCGAAAAAGGGGTTCGAACAGACATGTTTTTCTCTTGAATGATGACACCTGGGTGAAAAATGAAGGAGGTTATTGTAGAAGGGCATGCTCTGGACAAAAACCTCCTTATGTTTCGCCAAATTCATCCCCAGCTAGCCGTAACAGCTCCTACAAGATCGAGACTGTAACGACAAATTGAGAATCTGGAAAAATGGGCCTCGAAGATGTCTTTGATTCTCCCTGCTCGTAACTCCATTGAAAAAACTGAGAGAGGTTTTTGTTCTTAAACTTGTGATGAGAAAAAACCTCTTTCTGATTTTTAAAATCCATCTCCGTTTTCCCAAAAACTTCCTCGGACAAACACATTCTGAAACAGGCAAAAATGGGAAAAGTGTTTTTTTTGGTGAAAAGCGGTATTCCGGACCCCCCCCTCTCGTTAAATTATGGATGGGGAGGGGGGGTCTGGAATTTTTATGGTCCATGGATTTTTTTTGATGTGATGCGTGATGAAATGGAAGTGCATGAAGTTTAATGGGGATTCCGGACCGCCCCCTCTCGTTAAAGTTCGGAAGGTGGGGGGGGTCCGGAAATTTTATGGTGCACTGATTTAAATGCTTGGTATATAACGGAGGGGTGTGGGGTATAGAGGTGTGTGGAGGTAAATGTGAGTGGAGGGTGACGTATGAGGGGGGTGAGTGGAGTGTGACGTGAGGTATGAGGGGGTGGGGTAGACTTAGGGTAGCACATTTTATGTTTTCTTTTTTTTTAATTTTGTTATATTTTATTATGTGTTATGTGTTACGTTTTGTTTTTTAATGTGTTTTATTTTATGTTTTTTATGTTTTGATTTAAATGTTTTATATAATTTGTATTATATGTTTTGTATTGTTTTATATTTTATATTTTGCTTTTTAAATTGTTTTATAATGTTTTGGTATTTTATATTATTTGTTTTTTATATATGTTTTTTATATAATTTCTTTAAATATTAATTAATAAAACCTTAACCTAAATTATTAATTAATCAATTTTTAACCTAATTACTAACTTAAATTTTTACATTGATTTTTTTTTGTTTGTTAATTTGTGCATAACCTGTTGGCTCGCGATTAACCTGTGGCTTGAGAAACCGCGACTCAGGGGCATCTAAGCCATCAAAATCACTCGGGGATCGCACCCGTCCTGAGCCACACCAACCCTTAACATGGTTGGATTTTTTTTCCCCGCAGGTTTCGAACCAGTGACTTTAACATCGCGAAGTGGCTTAACAACACACTCCGTCACCGACTGTCCTACACCTCGGGGAATTTTTTTTACGTTGATTAATAATTAATTAATAATTAATTAATTAATTATTAACTAGTTTATTATTAATTAATTTAACCTATACTAACATTATTAGTTAATCTAACTACCTTTATTGTTATTTTGTTCATCCTAAGTCTTGTTTATTCATGGATGGGTGGTGGGAAAAGTAGTCAATGGGTCCACAGGACAAGGGAATGAGGGCGCAGCGTATATGAAGGACACGGCAGGGTGATGGGGGATCGAGTGAAAAGAATGGAGGGAGGAAACAGGATCAACCAAGACATACTTCGTCATCATAGGAGAAACGCCAAATCAACAGTCGAAGAATCAAGTCACCTATAATTATAGGACCCCAACATAAGCTCCACCTGGGGATGGCAGCTTCTTTCAGGAGGTGTCAAGAACCACAGACTTCTGAACATGCAGACCAGAGCTTTATCCATTGGGCTGATCCCAAAATATTATTCTGTAACCTGTACCTGTTTTGATCTTGCAACTGAAACCAAATTAAGCTAAACACTGTTGAAAAAGAGATGCTCGGAATGTTGAGCTTATTCATTTTTTCCTACCTACCCTACTGCAATCATTTCTCAACTAGGTAATGGAAAAATGCCAATGGAGCCAATCCAGTATCTTCTGAGACCAGTTGACTACTTGACTGCTTGTTAGCACAGCGAAAAGCGTAGCTTGACCTTTTGCCCATCGACTCAAAACTGCAAAGTGAAAAAGCCACTGCCCAAAACATGATTGATCTTTATCATAGGGACCTCAAAAATCTTGAAAAACAAAAGTAATGTCAGAGAAAGATTGAGGCTCCACAGTGAGAAAATTTTCCATATAGGTAACTACAGGATCAAGGTAGAAATGACATGTTCCTTGATTCTTGGATGATAGCTAAGGCACTATATCTACGTTATTTTCATCCTTATGCATTTCCTGACATGGCTGCAACTTTCCTGATGGGTTTTGAAATGATGCTTCCGCTGAACACACCCCTATAACTTACTGTCTAATCATATCCCTATCATAACAACTTTTTATCTCATGACTGGTGAATGACGAATGATTTTGACCACACAGGCCATCCAACTGATCAGCTATTGGATCCTGAAAAGACTGACAATACTGTTGCATTGACTCAAATGAAATTTCTTGACCTTTTATGTATTTATCCTTCAACACTTGTCCAAGAGTCTCCTTCAAAACTTGAAATGATTTAAAGCACAATGGTACAAAATTCTTTTGGATTAACTCATAATTTGTCTCAGGCTCTAAGCTTTCATCAAGAATTTGAAAATTAATGTAGGTCAAGGGCTGCGATTCTGAGTTTAGAACAGCCTCCATATCCTTAATGGCATCTTCAACTGATTGATCAAAGAAATTTTTGTCTTCACTATTTACAACTGACCTAGAGTTTCTTTTCAGAAATTGAAAAGATGAGAAACATAAGGGCAAAGTGTCTTCACTTACTTTGAGATTTTTTGTCTCTTCCTCATCGCTGTCATGATTGTTGAGTACAAGATGATTGTCACATCTGAATTGTAAATGATCTCCTTCCTGCCAATGACATGTTGTTGGTTTCTTTGAATAGACAACCTCTATTTCAGCTTCATGATCATCATCATACTGGTCACACTTGGTAAATCATCCATGGATGAACTGTCATTGAACATGCATATCATGTCAGCTGGTTGTTTCTCTACACGTTGGGATGGAGCTTCATCTTTGACTGTGTTGTGAATTGAATAAATGAATGAATCATTATTCAATCCATGGTACCCAGGATGAGCAGAGAAATGTTTGGGAACTATGACCGTGTCTTTCTCTGAAATCAATGGAACATGATGTCTTTGGACAACAAGCTCATCTTTTATGTTAATATTCTGCATCAACTTTTCCATGGAACTGGCCAAAATCTCTAGTTTATCTTCTGATGACTTCAGCTGCTCCATTTCTTTGTCCTTTAATTTTGACCTCTTGATCAGCAAATTGGTCTCCACATCAACTGCAATGCTCTGCATCTCTTCAAGGCTTGTAGTGTTCCTTTCCCTTAACTGAAATGTCATCTCAGGATCGAAGGCCTCTGGGTAATGCAAGTGAGTTGATCCTGGGGGTGGCCTTATATCAGTAGGTATTGCATGATACACCATATTAAATCTGGCTGAAAACTGATGTATTGTCTTCCCTGGCTTTCTTTTCAAGTGGTCATACTCTTCTAGGAGGAGGAAAACATTTCCCATGACCACCCACCTATCCAAGAAAACTTGCATGAACTGCTGAAAATTTATGATGTTTGCGGCTGGAAGGTTCTTAAACCAATCTTTAACTTTACCTCGCAGAGATAGGGAAAACATTCTGATGCAGAAATCATCTTCTTCTACCTCAAAGAGGTCAAGAAAATCCTCAAGACTTTGGATATGCTTTTCAGCAGTAATATTGGCATTCTCTCCATCAAACCTGGGCAGATTATTAATGTAATTGACAGGGAGGTCATGGAGAATAGGAGGAAAATCTAGAGGCTTGTATCTGTCTGGGACTTTTGCAAGCACAGAAGATGAAGAAAGAGGCTTACAATCATCCAGAGGTTTAGCAAGAGTAACAGACAAAGAAGGAGGCTTATGTCTCACTAGGGTTTCTACGTGTGCACCTGGGATGTGCACAGGTGTATGAGTATGTTCAAAATATACAATTGGGGATATGATCTCTTGAGACTCATCCATTGACTGATGGTCAAAGTAATCTTCAACAATATACTTTTGATCAGGCTTAGAAAAAGACAAGACATAATTGTAGATAAAACCAAACATGTCTTGAATGCAATTTGAGCTTGAGTACCTGGTCTTTCTAGGCTGCTTGGCCATGCTTTAGGTTCTTCCTCCAGTGGAGTCTTCGAGTTGGCACTATCTAGAGCTGATTTGGAGTTGCCAGGTGAATGATCTTAGCCTTTGTGGTGTCTGGTCACTGTCCACCATCAATGATCAGATCTAGATCTTGAAGTGTACTATTGGGGAGAGTTCCCCAGTGGAGTCGCCCTTCTGTTAGCACTCTGTAATTTGCCCAAGTCTATAAGGTAGTCATAGAGGCAACATCAAAACCACTTCGAGTCTTGGATCTATCCCTCCAGGACTTAGAGAGGGATCTCTCTGTATGATATATATCTGTTTTAATAGATATTAGGCTAGCTATGAAAGTATGGGGTTGGGGTTTTTGAAAATATTTAGATGAGGATGTGGTTTACGAGTTTCTCAGATCACCATTGGGCTATGGGGTCGGTTTATAAGACAATGATCAAATCAAATCTAGAGGTAAATGTCTCCACAGGGCAAGATAGTAACAATTGTTGGATCGAATCAAGTTTAAAGGGTGTCGATTTGAGGAAGAAATGGGGGAGGAAAAACTGAGCAAATGAGCAGTTAAGAATTCATAGACTGAGTTTTAGAAGAAAACATAAAGATTATTGAAAAATTTGGACAAAGAGTATGCACGCACAAATTCTTCTCCATTAACTATTTTTCAATAATAAGAAATGAAAATGCTTGAATGATAGAAGAAAGATAAATAAAAATAGAAAAGGGACACACCACCAACACTGCTACATGAGAATCCTGTAAATCATTTCCTCCATTACTGATTTGTCATTCCAAAATTACAAAGAAACCTCCTGAAGTAACAAGGCCCACAGTCCAGCCAAAAAGGGCCAAAAATATTTCCACAGGTCGAACCCTTTTACATTAAAATCATCTCAATAAATAGGATATACCATCCCAATAAGTTTCCCAAGTCGGTTTAACCACCTCGGCCAAAAATAGCCACCAATCCCACAAAATTTGGAGTTGTCTGCCATGAAAGAAGGACCAGTTTTCTGCGAAAAAGGGGTTCGAACATACATGTTTTTCTCTTGAATGATGACACCTGGGTGAAAAATGAAGGAGGTTATTGTAGAGGGGCATGTTCTAGACAAAAAAATCCTTTTCTTTCACCAAATTCATCCCCAGTTGGCCGTAATAGCTCCTGTAAGATCGGGACTGTAACGAAAAATTAAGAATCTGGAAAAATGGGCCTCGAATATGTCTTTGATTCTCCATTATCGTACCTCCATTGAAAAAAATGAGAGAGGTTTTTGTTCTTCAGCCCATACTGAGAAAAAACCTCTCTCAGATTTTTAAAATCCATCTTCGTTTGCCCAGAAACTGCCTCGGACGAACACATGCTGAAACAGGCAAAAATTAGGTAAAAATGGGAAAAGTGGTTTTTTTGGTGAAAAGCAGTATTC
>ML780311.1:1560599-1573795 GCA_009831015.1 Picea engelmannii | reverse complement strand
CCCCCCCCCCCCCCCCCTCTCGTTAAATTCTGGATGGTGAGGGGGGTTCCAAAATTTTTATGGTCACCAGCAACCCAAACTACCATTCCTGGTGACTTTACACTTGCCAGATTTGACAAGGTTGTTAAATGATCCCATTTGTCACGATCCACATTGGCCTCCTATGCCGATGAAGTTGCCTTCAAACCTTCCAAAGTTTGAGGCCAAGCCTAATGAAGATCCAAATGATCATGTGACTGCCTTTCATCTTTGGTTCTCATCTAACTCATTGAAAGATGACTACGTACAGTTGCGATTGTTTCAACGTACTCTTATTGGGAGTGCTACAAAATGGTACATCAAGATCGATCGCTCAAGATAATCTTCTTTTGGTGAACTGGCGATGGCCTTCCTTAACCATTTCCAGTTACATGTGAGATATGATGTTGGCACAGAGCTGCTCGCCAATTTCAAATAGACAATAGTGGACCATATCTCTAATCATATCTGAGAGTGGAGATGTTGGAAGAGTTTAATCAAGGTACCAGTCCCACCAGCATTCCTTCTTGAGTGGTTCCATAAGTCTTTGGTCCCACTGTTATCCAAAGACGTCGCGACATCCTAAGTTTTCTCCAAGGAAGATGCCATCATGAGGGCTCGACAACTTGAGCTCATCTATTCTCAGTCTGGTTTATTATACAACATCTTTCCAGATGCGCCACGTTCGATACTGGATAAAACTAGACAGAGAGATGGACCACATGCCGATGGTATTGTTGGTTCAACACAAACCAAGCCCGCTGAGCAATTGACAAAACAGTTGCAACAGTTATCCATACAACACACAACGGCCAAACAAACTATTGCTTTGGCTGCTCCTTCTACCCAAACATTGGAAGTACACACCGTGCAATCGACTAACCCAAAGGCCACCCAGCAGCCTGAAGGGAAGAAAAAACAACAAAAGAAGGGTAAGGGGGATAAAAAACCCATTGATAATGCTGGCGGGGACAACACGGAAAAATGGAAGGCAAGGTATCCATGCAACTTGTGCACGGAAGACCACCCGACCCATCTTTGTCCTCAAATTGCAGAGGCCCAAAAGTTTGTCACACAGCAACAACAAGCAGTGTTGACTAATCCCTTTCAACATGGGAAAAATCTAACTCAAGCCTCTACAAGCATAGAAGGGGGCAGCCAAGAAATAGGCCCGCCTCCAAACAATCCCTCATCTGTGAATGTGTATATGGTTAGGGGTGATGTTGTCATATCAACTAGAGCGCACGACTATAGTAAACCAAGCGCTTCTGAGAAGGGTAATGAAGCTGATCTCTCATCTCTTCCTCTACAGATTGAGAAGACATTGAGAGAAACAATGACATGCATTCCAAAAGGTGCATTTAAAAAATATTCTCACAACCCAAACACAAGGGCCGCCCAAAATTACTCTGTGGTGGAGAATTTATCACAAACCCCTTGTGCGATGTCTGCTTTGGAGGTCCTCCAAATATGCCATGCTCAGAGGAAATCCTTGTTAGCTGCTTTGGGCTCTACTGAGACATGTAATCTGGGCACCATCATGTTAGATAAAACCGACTTAAAACCTCGTCTGCCTTACCACGTAGCATTTCAGATAGTAGTGGCTCATCCCATGAAAATTTTTACTCAGAATATCTTCCGCATAGTGGTCGACGAGGGTGCCTCGACATGCATTATGTCGTTAGCATGCTGGAAGGCCATTGGCCATCCCGTTTTGTATCCATCACCTACTCTCCTCACTGCTTTCGACAATTGTTCATTCTGACCACATGGCATCGTTCCTTCTTTCCCTTTGTAGTTAGGAGGGAAAACCGTGTGTGTCAAAGTAGAGGTAGTCAATGCTCCCCTCGACTATAACCTCTTGCTAGGATGGAGTTGGACTTATGCTATGCAAGCTGTGGTCGCTACAGTTTTTCGGGTCTTGTTGTTTCCACATGAGGGTCGGATAGTGACCATAGATCAATTGTCTTTCTCCAGACCTGACTCTTCACTAAGGGAATCCACGGTCCCAATGATTGATAATCCTCAACTAGGTGTTGTTAACGTAGGGGTTGGTTTGTGCCCATACTTGATGGGTACCTTCGATTACCCGCCCCCTCAAGGTGATATCAAATTTATATCCAATCATCATAAGGTTGAGATTTTTTAGGTTTCTTCATTTCGCACGACTTACTTTGAGGATCCTTGGATTCTTCCTTCCCCATCAGCCACGATGGATGAGACAGGGCACCCAGGCATGTCCATGCCCTTGTCTTCCGCTGAGGTAGCGTACTCTTTAGTCCAGCAAGCTTCAGCTAACCTTGATCTGACTCCTACACAAGAGTTAGATCCACTTTTAGAGCCTATTTGGGCTCAGGGTTCTCTCGCTAACGTTGATTCATTAGAATTAGTCTTGCCTTCTAATGAAGTAGTAATCGAAGTAATGACTAGTCTGGACAAACCTTGGGAAGATCTTCATCACAGATCATATTTTCTCCCAGAGTTAAGCCGAATCGAAGCAGGAGAATTCACCATTACCATAACGGGAGATCAACCATGTCCTATTAATCTCTTAGCTACACAGGAAATTTATGCTGAGGGAAATATGGAAACCATTGCTAAAACGATACCTATCAATATCTCTAGAACCCCTAGCATCATAGACAATATTTTCTTCGGAGCATATTGCTCCCTCGAGGAGATGCCAGGCATCGACCCATAAAGAGTTTATCATGAGATAACTTTGTTTTTTTTCAAGCTCACTTTGAGATCCAAAAACAACATCCGGTGAGACTACATTTATGCTTTTCGATATCATCCAGATTAACTGAGAAAAGTAACCATTGTGGATTCTTCTTTAAGCCCTTTTCAGACTCCTTAAAAATGAAAAGATTGTCGAGTGAACTTGTTTCTTCACACTCATTAAATTGGTCCAGAAGAACATTCCTTAAACGGGTCTCCTTTTAAGCCCTTTTCAGACCCTCTAAAAATGAAAAGATTATCGAGCGATCTTGTGGCCTTTCACGCTCGTTAAACTGAAATTTGAAGTAACATCTGTCTAGCGGTAGTTTACCCCTTTTTCGGTCCGGACGGTCAACTGTACGAACAAAGGTATACTCTATCGAATTTCCATTCTTTAGAAGAGTACTCTCAGGTATAATTTTATCCCTTTTTCGGGCCTGAGGGACTAAACTTACGAAAAAGAAACCCCCACAGAGTCCATAGTTAAGCTCTTTTCAGACTCCCTAAAAGTGAAAAGATCGCCAAGTGACCTTATTCTTTCACACTCGTTAAATTGGTCCAGAAGAATATTCCTGACAGAGTCCATAGTTAAGCTTTTTTCAGACTCCTTAAAAGTGAAAAAATAGCCAAGTAATCTTGTCCTTGTCACACTCGTTAAAATGGTTTTGAATCGACGTCTAATCGGTGTTAGTTTATCCCTTTTTCAAACTGACTAGACTATCTTCGAAAAAGGTACCCCAATGGAGTCTCCTTTTATGTTTTTTCAAACTCTCTAAATATCAAAAACCATCGAGATTACCTTCTCTGGGCTCATTAAACTTACATCAAAGGACGTTACCATTGTGTGTTTTATCAACTGCATTTGCATACCTTATCCACCAGCCTTGTGACAGTTTGCTTCTGCGTTTCAACACCTTTAGCTACCGGAGGATTTTTTCCCGAGTATCATTTTACTAGAACATCAGTCTTGTCTTTGTGCCTTGAGCTTGTATGTTTTCAATACTCGTTCCTCCATTGTAACATAATATTCCTTTATTCTTTTTCCAAAATTATCAAAAAGAACAAAAAAATCAAATATACCCCAAAAAGAGGATGGGAAAAGTATTTTCTTTATTGACAGCATAACGAGTCGCCCTTGGATAAAGTACATCTGTCTGTTTGATCATCAGACTATGGGATGTAGTACGACCTTAGGAATATTTTCTCGCTATATAGAGTTGTGTCCTCCACCGTTTGGTTATCCTTCCAAACATATGGAGAGTTTGTGTTGCCTCCTGCTTCGTAGACTTATGATTAACATATATGTTGCCTGAGTCTCATCACGTGTTGTGTTATTTTCCAAGGGAAGTTTATCACTAAGCCTGAGTTGGCCCCTCTGCAAAATGTCTCTTGTCCACAAACCCGACCATCCCGAACATCCAATCAAGTCCTTGGTTGAAATCATTCAAGCCTTCAGTCTGATCATCAAGATTATCACATCAATGACCAACGAGTCATCGAAGACCTCTGGGTAGTGTAGTCGTACACTCATATTACACTCCTACCCAAGTTTTGAAGATTTTGAAGTTGTTGCTCGAGATCTGAAGATCTCATCTCTATCCATTAGGCCGAATCAACTTCTGGAAGATGGATACTCTATATGTATATCTTTCTGATTTCGAGATGTAGCTACGCTGTGTATTGTTCGTGGCTACTCTTTATAGTTATTTGACATGGATCTACAGTGTATTTTATTGGTAGCCATGGTTCTATTTTATCCCAAGCATGGGTATGCCCGCCTCGGTGAGACATTTGTTATTTTGCAAATGACACCTCCTGGTTCCTGGTCCTTGGGCTCAATCGTTTGGCACATCAGTAAAGATTGGTAATGTATTTTGGCCATAAAATGATCTTTTGACCTCACACATTAGGGGGCATCTGTTATAACCCTAAATTTCACTACACATGCTTACCTGGCATCAAGCCAACTCATATCCCTTCTTTGCCAAAACTCTGTTGAACAACTCTTTGAAAATCCTCTTGTGTAAAGGCCCATGTGCCCTAACCCATTACTGTATGCATGTACACGATGGCTGACTCACAACAGCCCGCATATACCTACAAAAGAACGAAAAAAGGAAAGTTTCCGATGGAACAAAAATCTATGGGTGAGTTAACTGAAACTCTTGGCCATGCATGGCCGAGGTTTCATCCAAAAACCTAGCTCCTTCTAGACTATAAAAGAAGGGGTAGGGGTACCATTTGGAGGAGGAAAAAATATAGCAAAGAAACTCTGCCCATTTACGTATTCCATTGTCCCAACCCTTTAGCCTTTCCTCATACCAAAGGAGATTTAACGCAAAGCAGTTGAAGGAAAGAAGAAGAGGAGCCCAGGATCAAGTTCAAGGAGCGGTGGCTGGTCTCAGCTTTTGTAAGTTGATTCACTTTAAGTAATAAAGAGAATACTTTTCCCATCCCAATTCATGAATTTTCTATGGTTTGATTAGTTTATGTTTGATTTCTAACCCTTGAGTATATAAGTAGCATGCATGCATAGTTGTTGTTTGTCTTGAGTGTAGGTCATCTTTGGAAGGAGCATTGCGAACAAGTAGTCAAGCACAACAGAGGATCAACATCGAACGTCGGTAATAAGGTAGGTGGTCCTTTTCCATGCATTTACTAAGAAAAAGGGATTTAAATCTTGGGATTTAGGTAAGAAGTAGTTTCTATTCGGTCAAATCTGCATGCAAAGTATGAACTCTATTTTGCTAGTCTGTAGGGTGTTTTTCCCAACAACAAGGGGAAGTCTGAAAAGTGGTTTTTTCCCACTTAGGCCCCACCTAAGGTGGCACCTCCTCATCGTTTCACACCCCCCCCATTCTATTACCACACACCACCTACCCCCCCTCTAAAATCCACCTATCTCACTCTCGATACTGCTCACCTTCCCACCGCTAATTCCCCTTTCCATACATGACACATGTCCCTACAAATCATATTTTTTATCCAATTAATTCCTTCCCCCATGAACATTAGTTTTCCCATAATGGTCTCATTCCCTAATGGATATCCATGCACTTNATTACATTGTTTGTTGATTAGAAACCCATGAAGACCAAGCAAGTTGGTTGTCAGAGTACCACCACCATCACTTACCTTCAGCCAACGAGCTATTTTCTTGGTAATTACAACATCGCCAACCTATTTTACTATTAGTTTTTCAATTATGGCCCCCAAAGGCAAGACTATCGACACCTCTAAAAACCCAATGGTTCCCCCGCCAATCGACCTAGACCACATTTCTATGGCAGACAAAGACTATAAAGTTGTAGAGACTAAGTGTGATTTCAATTTATTTGATTTACACTATTGGATGAAGGATATTTTCCTTGACCAGAGTGATGAAATTGGACTCTGGGAATCCAATTTACCCCTCTAAATTTTCCCCAAACCTACCCTTTCCCTGAATTCATCCTTAAATGCCAAGCTAGTTATCTGCCAAGCCAGAGATTCATTGCCCTCTCCCATTGGTGAAATTATGTTTATAATTACCCCTGAGACCATTAACGAAATGTTGCAGATCCCTCAAAATGACTCCACCACCCATTTCTTTGTCGAAGCCCTAAATGAATTATATCAGAAATTGACCTTTTCCCAGAGAGCCCAAATTTTCAAGATTTTCCTCCCTGAAGATGCCCAGTTGCCTAAGAAAAATCCACCACACCCCTCTTATATTTTCCCAGAGAAGGATAATCAAATTATCTCCATGATATCATGTCTGTTAGGATATTATTCTGATGAATGGGTAGATGAACCTATTTTAGGTTTTCTGTCCATTTTCTCTACAGAATAAAAGGTTTCTATGAAGTTCAATTTCAGTGAATTTTTGGCTGACAACATTCATGAACAATTTCTTAAGTTTCAAACTGAAGGAATGTTCAATTATTCTTCAATTTTGGTTAATGTGTTCATATTCTATCAATAAGACAGGTTCCATTTCACACTTCATAAGCTAAACAAGCAAGGAAGCCCACAGTGAGTCATCTTTTGGATTTCATTGGTGAGAAATAACTCAGTGGAGTACAGTTTCAAATATTTTATTAATCGGTTCATTTACCTAGTGTACTTAAAGTATACTATAATTATATATTATAGAGCCAACTTAAAGTATATAGGAAGAATACTAAAACCATTCCTACAACAAGTTTTCTTAAAGAGGGAGAAATGCAGTCTACAATAGTCTTGGAAGGACCACACTCTTTAGCACAGTCAACCAGTTTGTTTGTAGGATCTCCATCATCATCAACTTCACAAAGGAATCGAGACACATCTCTAACATATGAATCAATTCATGGAGAAAAGGAGTCAAATACTTTTGATAAGTATAAGAAAATTAAACAAAATAATGAACTTCTCAAAAGGAGTACTTATACTCAATTTTGGAAACAGACTTCTACTGCTTAGCTCAAAAATTTTCCAGCTTTTGACACAGAGAAGGGAAGAATCCAAATGAAATTCTTGCAATAACAAGTCCTCTATCCAAAGACAACAACTGATTACAAAAAGACTTTATTTGAATTTGATACAAAGGATGTCCATCATGTTGATCAGATGGATATGCACAAACAGATAGGGGAGATGATTTTTTCAACCCTGACAAACACTTCAATGACAACTTCCAAATTATAGGTATCACTGACTAATATCCAGTCTCAATTAAATATTGAAAAGATCTCCTATTTTTCCAAGGATAATAAGATAAAATCATTAGAAGAATTAGTTCTCAAGATTGTATATGACCTGGATAATGTCAAAGAAGAAAAAGAGTTGATTAAGAAGAATAATGCTAGCATAGAATCACTTAGGAAATAGTTGAAAATACCAGTAAGAGAGTATTCAAAGACTAAAGAAGTGGCTAAGACAGAGAGCCAAAAAAAAGAAACACTCAAATTGATTATGGAGAAAAATGCACAGATTAGGGAAATTGAAGTAGAGATGGATAAGTTGATCAGAGAAAAAGAGAAGAATGAATAGTTGGCCATAGTTCCACTAGATTTGGTGCCCCTAACAGGGATAAGAACAAAAAAACTTTCTACATCAACATCAACCCCAGCACAAACTTCATATGCCTCAGATAAATTGGTTAAATCTATGGAGGACATGTCCATACAAGGAATAGAAATCAGAAAGTTGTAGGAAGAGGTAAAGTCATTACGAGAAGAGAAAGCAAGAATTGAGACTTGTCATCAAGAATAAATACATAAATATTAGAGGTTAATCCAATGACTACAACAGTTAGGGAAAGAAACAGCCATGGCTAATACCTTAGCCCAAGCTAAGGAAAATATATGGATAGACATCAATAAATACATGATGGATATTTGGCCTTCTATACAGATCATTTTTTAGCAGCATGAGTTAATTCATAAAGCAAGAGGAGCCATTGAAATAATCAAGGAAGAATTGGGAGAAAAGCCAATAGAAGCCACAGATCTCATCAGGTTTCTAAATTCTAAAAACAAACGGGATTTAGAGGAGCTAGAGATAGAAGACATAACTGAAACTATCCTAGAAATAAAAAAGGTTCTAACCAAGGAAAGATTCCTCTTGAAATTGGAACAAAAATGTCAGGTTATGGACATAGGTGTACAGAGGTTCTTCAACAAGTTTGAGGTGCTAAACAAGAAAGGACTACCCGGTTTATTAGTGATTAATGACAAGTTAATTACCTTGGATGATTATAACCAGAAATTAAAGACAGTGGCAAAACACAATTCAAAATTCTCAGGAATACAAGGAATCATCACCGGGAAAGAATTTCTGGAAACATTGCATTTTGATTTGAACATTCAGCATGAGACCAAACACATTTTCATCACCAAACCCACTTTTTCTAAATACACTAAGGTAGATGAAATTTACATGAAATTACTCAAAATGTCAATCCCAAGAATAAAAGGTGGGACAAATTCTATGAGTTACTTGAGTAAATATGTTTTCTACTTTTCATCAGCAAGGACCAACAACTAAGTAGAAGTCAAAGGGATAGATCATCAACAACTTCCATAAAATCAGCACCAGAAATCCGAGAAGATCTAAAAGATTCCCATATTTTTGTAACTAGAGATATAGTTAGTTTAGATATTCCTAAAATATATCTTGATCGTTTATGACATGATCTTTTGTAAATACATGTATAAATACTTCTCATTTTGAAGTATGTAGGGTTGCTGTTTGCATCCAAGAAAAATATTTTTTGTAAGATACAAGCGGATTAATCAGTAATAAAAAGGCTCATTCAAAGGATTCTCATCTCAAACTGTTGGTGAAGTTCATTTAAATTAATTTATGTTTTCCTTTCTCTGTTATCATTTTATGTGTTTCTAATCCTAATTATTCAAAAGAAGGTCGACTAACAAAATTTATTTCAATATACTCTGTTTCAGGCTTTGAATGATTTCTATGTTTTCAACTGAAATTAAGTAAAACGAATTATTAATTTCTCTTTTAATTGATTGAATTCCTTTCACTTATTCCTATTCACTTCATACAAATTTACCAAATCCAAACAATTTAACTACCTTTCCCTATGAAGAAACCTAATAAAAATATGAAACAGATTCCTATTTTAAGAGACAGACCCCGTAGCCCAATGGTAATTTTAGCATTCAATCAACCAAACAATTCAAAACAAACAAACAAATCTTGAACTGTCATAACTAGCCTAATATTTAAATCTAAACAAATCTAAATCTTAGAGAGAGATCCCTCTCTGAAGATGGCATGGCTTGATCCTAGCTTCCAAAGTGGTTTTGTGGTTACCTCTGTCCTTCCTTCTACAACCTCTAGAAATTACAGATAGATAACATAGTGATTGAATGAATGGATAATTCCCTAAATGACCTTTCTCATTAAAAAAGTCGCATAGAGGTTTTTGGAAGAGTTTGTTGTAGAGGAGACCATGTGTCATTGTATAGCCAAGGTTTTAAAATTTCATTAACGTCGACCGCACCATTGATATGTAGTTGTTGGATAAAGGGGGTGGATGGGGATAAAATCCACTTCACAAGTTGAAACACCACACCACCACACTAGTGAACGACCTACCAACAATACGGGCCACTATGTGGCCCATGCCCACTCATGAAAATTCACGCTTCATGGATGATTTTGGTTTTTTTTGTCTCAAAAAACATTTTCATTGTACAAAGAAATGAAATTCAATAATAAATTAATGTCATTCAAGCACATAATTAATACCATTCAAGAAGTCAATAATTTTCTTCATATTCAAGCACTCCATCAACGAACAAATCAAGCTCATAATCAAAGGAGGATTGAACTGAAAAGCATCATCATAGCATCATCAATTTTGAAGATACATTCAACTTCAAGTCAAAATTCATTGTAAACTTGTAAATAGTATTCTTTTGTAAGTAATCAAGCTCAACTATAGTTTTTTGTAATTGTACAATCAAATCAAGTTGAATTTCATTTCAATTTTTGGGTGCATTCTCAGTTTAATTCAACACCCAAGACTTTCTTGTGTCATTATATTCCTGAATCTATCTTGAAAAGGTTGAGTGATTGAAATTTAAACCATTGTCATACTTTTAGGATTCATTTTTGGTGGTAACCAACATCCTCAACTTCCTATAAGTGGAAAAAAGCGAGCGAGTTACTCAAACTAGTACAAGTGAATGTGAAGTGAAAGTGAGAAAAAGAATTCAAGCGAGCAAGTTACTCAAACTAGTAAAAGAAAACATGAAGTGAAAGTGAGAAAAAAATTTCAAGCAAGCCTAGAGTGAAAGATAGAAATTTCAAGTGAATGAATTCAAGCGAGCGAGTTCAAGTTAATGTAAAGTGCAAGTAAGCGAGTTCAAATGGAGTGAAATCTAGAATTATAGAGTTATTGAACACTCTAGTATTCATTGTTGAAGACAACATAGTGACATTAAACAAAGAAACTATTCAACATTTTCTAACTTGTTTGCAAGTGACACAAGCCAAAGTAGAACTACTTCAAACTCAAACTTAGCATGATCAAATACTTCTAAAGAATAAACAACTAGTGAAGTGTTCTGAACTAGTTTTTGTTTAGAAAAACCCTCTTTTCAATGAAGATGATGATGATGATTTTGATTAACAGTCAACAAAGGTGAAACTCAATAAAAAAACTCCAGATGTAGATGAAATGAAGTTATTCATGAGCATACATTTCAATAGTTTTCTCTTGAGTTCAGTGAAGAAAACCTTTCAATGATACAACAACCTACAATAAATCATCTTTCATAGACGTCAAAGAAACAAGTTCAAAATACTCTTTCCAATCCCATCATCAGACCTTGGGAGGAAATAAGATACAAAAATCACATAACAGGACTTGGATATGACAAGTTACCTTTCATCTTCCTAATTATTCCAGACCAATCCATTTCCAAAGTCTTGTATTCCTTCAAGTAGTATCAACTTCACTTGTTCTCATTCAACATCATAAAGCTAAATGCCAACATTGCAATCAATTGGTCATATAGAGAATCATTGTTTTGATATCCATATTTGTTACCATTGTGGCAAGAAGAATCATTCAACAGAGAATTTCTCTAAGAGAAACAAAATTGAAAGATTAAAGATTCACAATGGGTGGATCGATCCTTCACAGTGGTCATCAACATGAAAGTGATTATTTCACTCTTACCGAGGAATTTGATCTCATTTAAAGACAAATGTTGCAATTGATAGTGTAACTCTCTTGCACCTTGGGGGGGGAGTTCAAAAATCAAGTGAAGATAGTTCTTGAAACCACTTGTGGTCTCTCATTTCAACTAAAAAGGGGGGAATTGATGATGGAATTAAATATGGTTTCCATACTGAATGTCACAACAATAAATATTTCTGATGGACAACTGCATTCCATAGATGGTAGAATTTGGCAGAATTATGGTTCAATGTCTTGCAGTTGAATCATACACATGATAAATTGGGATGTTGTTGCACAACTAAAAGTGTCAATTGGTTTGTGGTCATCCAAAACCATTAGATACATGGTATCAATTTGTTAGTGGTCATACCAAACCATAGATTCAAAGAGAACTTCATTGATACACTGATAGTAGAGTGGTGATACTACATGTTCACGAATTAGCAGAAGACATCATATTAATCTAGCTCAAATACTTGGAAAAATGATAGAATTATCAAGAGATTAGGGAATGTTTAGAAATTGTAGTTGTTCACTTCCATATCTTAGCTCTCTTTTAGTTCATTGTAAATAAACCAGTCAGCATCTAGATTAACAGTTTTTCAAGAATATTTTTCATTGAAGCCCAGATTAGAGGTTTATGAAAGATCCATCATATCATCTTTTAGCTTAGCTGGTATAGATATCTAGACTTTCGATTGAGGGGGGGACTATTAGCCTATGGATTACCTTACCAATCACAAATTCTTCATGTCACCATAATTTGTATTATTCATTTAGGATAATAATCATTTATCCTCAATGATGACTAAGTGAGTTAGTTGATATTGCCTAGCCTTATCATCGCTTGATTTTAGGATCTAGAGAAAATCTCTCCTTTGAGGTGGCATCATTGTTGGCAGCCAATTCACATTTTTTTCCACTGTCTTATAAGCTTCCTACACCTATGTTTTGCAAACATCAATTTTTCATTGCAATTTTCAAATAAACGACACTTTTATTTTTGCGACATTTGCACTTTTACCTTCGTTTTGTTTTCTGTTAAGCCCTAATATTGGCCCATTACCAATTAATTGGGGCATATTAGATTAGTAATGTTATTTTATTTATGTCGGCTTTAGGCCATTAAAACCTCCTAGTCTCCTATATATACCACGGAGACATTTTCATTTTGAATCATCTTGTACTTGAACATTTAAGTGGGGTAAAAGGAGGTTGCCCCCTCGAAGAGGCTTATTATCTGATATTATCTCTTTTTCAAGGCGTTGAGTACTTTTCTTGAGGTTTTTCTATGCTATATTGATGTTTGGTTCTTAACATATGGTATCAGAGCTCAAGGTCTTGGGGTATCGATGCTACATCTGAGACACCGTGGAATTTTCGCTATAAATTTTTTTCTACAACGTTTCAGGAGGAATGGCTTAAAGGGTTTTTAGAAGACGGATAAAGGTACGTTGTGTTCAAAATTCAGCTCCTGAGGCCTTACACTTTCGGAGATACATCTGGTACAAGATAGGGTTCTGGAATCATCCTGAAATGAGTCATTGTAGAATTTTTGCTATAAATTTTTTTATGTAACATTTCAGACCCTGAAATCCAGAGAAAATTTACAGAAATTAGTATATTATCTGTGGAAAAAGTTCAGCTTCTGGGTCATCTTAAATTTGTAGATACACCCTGTGTAAGATAGGGTATCTGACTAGCCCCATTGACTAGTCTCAAGAAGGTGTTCTAGGTAAAACAAGCATAACTTCTTGCTGGAGTATCCAAATTGAGT
>ML780311.1:1543923-1556628 GCA_009831015.1 Picea engelmannii | reverse complement strand
AGCTGCCTGCATCTTCACGAGTACACCCAGTTTTCCATGTTTCATGCTTAAAGAAAGTTATAGGCGACAAGATCCCAGTTCAAACTATATTGCCAGAACTTGACGAGGAAGGAAAAATGATATTGGAGCCTGAAGCCATCACTCACACAAGAATTCGCCAACTAAGGAATCGATCCATTTCAGAGTATCTCATTAAATGGAGGAAACTACCAGCTGAAGATTCCACTTGGGAAGATGAGTCTTTTATACAGAAGCATCCAGAGTTACTCAAGTGTTGCAGACAACACTCGTCTCAAGGGGAGGGGCATGTTAAGCCCTAATATTGGCCCATTACCACTTAATTGGGGCATATTAGATTAGTAATGTTATTTTATTTATGTTGGCTTTAGGCCATTAAAACCTCCTAGTCTCCTATATATACCAAGGAGACATTTTCATTTTGAATCATCTTGTACTTGAACATTTAAGTGGGGTAAAAGGAGGTTGCCCCCTCGAAGAGGCTTATTATCTGATATTATCTCTTTTTCAAGGAGTTGAGTACTTTTCTTGAGGTTTTTCTATGCTATATTGATGTTTGGTTCTTAACATTTTCACGAATGTAAGCATGAAAACTTAGTCTTTCGAAGTCGCATTAAAATCATTATTTGAACTGTCATGATCCTTCTTGTCAATATGCCCATTGCGCTTACATTTCACTTATCATTATGCAGCTGGCAAAACTTTCAAACTATACTCATTGGACATTCTTGGATTGATTGTGTGACTTGGTTTCATTGAGTTTGTAATGCATTGACATTTGGATTTGCATGTTATTTGACCTACTTGACCATTGGTTTCATGAAAATACATAGGTGTTATGGTTAAATATTTCATATATATCTTTTAATATGATACCTATGTTCGTATTTTCATAACTATTAGCATGTTGATTATACGAAGACCCATTGGCACATTGGTTAAACTATTGATATAAGCTGATACATTGGCGCATGGTTAAACATTTGGTATTGTTTTCAAATTGAATGTTGATGGTTTAAAACTTTGGCATAATGTTGATTGCATGCATTGGTTAATACACTTACTATTGGTTTCGTTGGTCGGCGAAGTGGCATGATTTTTGAACTATACTATAATGGGTAGAACAACTATAAGCCAGCGGTTGTACTTTGGCAATAACTATTATGCATGGCAGAGATAAGCTCCACCACCTTCACACGATGACATTTATGCCTATCCCTTATCCCCGTTTACCTCTGTTAGCTCAGGTAACCCTTCGTGCACTTTTCTCCTGTGTATGCTATGAAGCAAACCTTGGCTTGTTCACCATGTGCTCGGCTCCATGGCATCGATGGTGTGAATCGAACCGAACGGCAGCCAAGACTTGTTGTTATTTGACAATGCCCGGAAAGACTTGAAGGATAACGGTTGGCTTACCTTCATGTAGAAATTTGAGGGCTTTAACTTATTTGTGGCACAGCAATTCGCTCTGACTTTTTATGGCTGTAGAGCCAAGGTGGGTGACATACAATTGGAAATCAATGAGAATTTTATTAGTTCTGCTACAGGGTTACCTACCACGGGCCAGCGTTGGTTCAAAAATTCGAAAGTGGAAGACGTTCCATGGCCACTACTGTTCGTCTCCCGAAAGGTCACCTCTTGTGACAGAGGTATGCCCATATCCATGCTTAAACCACGATGGCATGACCTTTTCATAATAGTCAAACATTTTATGACCTGTGAAGGTCGATATGGACTCGTGTTTCTCTACCACCTGCATTTGTTAATGAATTTTATGGGATACCCGTTGAATATGCCCTTTTACTTTCATCGTAGCCTATATAAAATGTCGAAAAGGTTTAAAAGGAAGAAGGCCAACAGTAGCATGTTCCACCATGGACTAATTAAACTTATCATTGTTTATCACTTGAGTTTACACGGTGATAGTTGGAGAGATTTCATCGCTCGAAATGGTTTTGATGATACAGACCCTGTCCAGATTGACAAGCCTGTGGTTAATGAAACCAAGGTTGGGCCACCCATGCCCTTCCATGTCCTACTTCCCTCTCCTAAACCCTCGACCCTGATATTGACTTACCAGACGTTGTAGCAGAGAAGGTTGAGGCTATTAAAAAGTCTTCGAGCAAAAGGGCCAAGGCAAACCCTACTGTTATTGCTAAGAGTAAAAAGAACGCTCAACTTATTTCAAGAATGGCTAGGAATGAACCTAAACCCTCTGCTGAGTCAAAGCCCATAGTCCTTAGTGAGGATTCAAACTCTGACATAGAACGTTTCCTAGCCAGTGGTTACCCTTACTCACGGGGTATTTGCACCAAGCCGCATTATGATTTCGTTTCGAATCTTCCCCCTTGCCTAAGAAATAATCCTAGATACCCTGGGATCAAATTTCCTAACGAAACCCTTGGAAATATAATCAAACCCTCACCTGCACTTTCGAAACCCATACAATCATCCTGTGACCAATGTGATTTATGGCTGGAACAATACTACATCGCCGTTCCCATTCTCCAATCGAAAATCCAATCATTGGAAGATCAATTTCAAGTATTGACCAGTCAAAGAGACAATCTCCAAGCAACTGATAGGAAGCAGAAGACAATTGGCTCCATCATTTTCAAGAATGTTGAATTGGCCACAGTCGTTGTCAACTCCAAATTGTCATGATCATGCTGTCTGCTCGCCATACAGGTATGATTTTCGATATCGTTTTAGTCTTCTGAATGACTAGGACTAATATAGTGATTGGAATTTGGTCTTCGAATAGCTCTATTTATATTTTGAAATGGCTCTGTCATAATGTGTTCATCCTTTATTTTCTCTTTGCTAAAAATAAATGGAATTTCGTTTTGGATATATGAGTTGATCATTTCCAGTTTAGCCACTGATAGATTTTTATCATATTTGATTGGTTTTCATTTGGATTTGATTTGTTCATTTGTCTAATTGAGTTAACGAAATTGACGTTTTGTTTTCAGTTGAATTTGTTTTGTATCTACTCTGAACAGGAAGTTTTTCATGCTCAACTTAGAATACAATCATGTTTGGATTTGATTTCGTTATGGTTCGTATGTTGTGATTGGCAAACAATTTCAATGAGTTTGGTTGTTACGATCTTTTAATATATGTTGTGTCATGTAATCTTCTAAAAACAAGAATACAACTCTGTTCGGTTTCAATTTGGAAACAACGACTATGTTTCGTATGAAAACAATACTCTCATTTAAGCCTGTGCAAATAATATTCACGCCCGAATCATGGAACGATTTTGATGTACAATTGTTCGATTCGCTTGATTGGATTGTTGTGTCTTCAGTTAGTTTGATCGATTTTATGAATTGAATTTGTATCAAAAATAGTTTGATTACAGTTCCGTTCTCAAACGAGTTTGTTAACTCAGTTCGACTCATGTCATTCCATTAAATTCGTATGAGGAAATTCGGGTAATAGTTGTTTCAAAATGAATTCAAGAAATGATTTCGTGAATGATTTTGTTTGCCCCAATTTGCAATAACAAATGATCAGATAATTCTTACGAATTCTGTTACCAATTAATTGATCCTGTTATGATTTTATTTGAGTTGATTTTCGCACCAGTTTGAGTTAATCCACTCGTGGCATGAATCGTTTGTTATGACAATACAGTTATAACGATTTGAAAATGATCTTGTTTGGATTCGATCGTATCTCTTGTTGATAAGGCAACATAACAATTGCCTACGATTTGTTTTGATTATATCAGTTTCAAATTGATATCAAACGATTTCACAACTGTTGATTATGATTATGTTTGTTTGATTTTGTGGTAACAAAAGAAACAGAGTACATGTATCTCTGTAACCATTTGATTTGATCTTGATACTGTTTGATTTCGAATGGTGTAACAATTTCAAATTGATTGATTCGTTTTCAAATATCTATTGGATGTTAATTGAATTTAATTCTTTAAAAGATTCTCAATCGATTTTAATGTTGATTATGTGTCTTATTTAGACCAGCTATAGAATCACAAGATTTTGTAGCTAGTCTATAGAATTAGATTTTTATCATTTTTTTATTAATAAAGGATCCTTCTAACTTGTCCATTTTTTACCCTTTTCAGGTAAATTCGAATTGCATGGGACATGCTGGATAGGCTAGGGGAATTTTTGTGTCTTTTAGTTTTATTTTAGGTTCCTAGTTTAGTTAAACTTGGGATATCTTCCCATATTTTCTGTAAACAGTTTGATAACTTCTACATGGATGTTTTACCCTATAGAAGATCTTTAAATACTTATTATTTTTTGTAATAAGGATCATCCTCACTTGTGGGAGAACCAGGCTATGGATTTCTAATACAAATTGAGACAGAAGTTGATGTTCTGCTACAGCTTTCGCTTTCATAATATCGATCTTTTGTTTCAAGTTTATGCATGTCATTAGCAATTGATTATAGACTACTTTAGCTATCATATTCTTTTTCAAAATGATGTGATTTAATTAATATGATTCATGTCTGATTTCTTTCAATACTTAAAAATACATCAATTACTCTATTCAGTTAATGAATGACAGATTTCTCTTCTTCATCAATTGAATTATTTTGTATAAGTCTTTGCATACAGGTTTATCTAATTGTAGAGATTTATAAATCATATGATTGTTGTGATTTTTATGTCTTGTTTGTCCTGTAATCAATCTTGAAGAGCATTGTAGCTATCATTTACGAGAAGCTCCTGGATAATTTGGTGCGGGTTTCCTCCCTCCGATCAGCTAAGACAACCATCGTGTATAGGACAAATCTGGAGCATTTCTCCAGGTCAGTTTTGATTGATTTTCGTTAATTTCTTTAGTATACTATTAGTATTTTAGTTAGATATATTTTTAGTTCAGATGTGTAGTTAGAATTAGTATATTAGTGGTTTAGTTTAGTTATTTTTTTTTGTTTTATTTCTGTTCATAAAATTATAAAATCAACAAAAACTTCTTTCTCTGTCTTAGGGCAGAATATAAGTGAGTTTTCCAGGTTTTATTTAAATTTGTAAATTGTAGATATTGTACATTTTGTGAATAAGGTTTATTTATGTTAGTAGTTAGATAGTTAATTAGTTAGAGTTAGTATAATAGTAGTTAGTAGATTGTATATATAGAATAGTTAGATTATTTTAGTTTGTTTTAATAATTAGTTTTAGTTTAGTTTGTTTAATAGCTAGTTTTAGTTAGATTAGTTTATTAGTTTGTTTTATTTATTTTTAGTTAGATTAGTTATTGTAGATTAGTTTTCTTTTTTTGTTTTCTTAGGACCTTAGATCGGCTAATGGAGCCGCTAAACCCGTCAGGGTGGTTCATCCCAAACGGCTTGGGTTATTAGACAATCCCGGACCAATTCCACTCTTCCAGTTGACGGATATTCGATTTCGCCCGTCAACAAATGGCGCTATAAGGAGGGCATGAATTTAATTAATGGTACGAGGTGGTCGCAAGACTCCTCCACCACCTAATCGCTCACCTATAGTGACTAGAAGCCATTCAAATGATAATATTCCCCTTCAAACAACAACTACTTCAACCAATTATCCACAGATCACAGTTGAGCCAGCAACCCCTAATCCTACAGGTGGTGACATATAAGAGATTGTCCGTCAATCTCTGATAAAAACACATAGTGCCTTAGCCCGTTTGAGGCAACCTAACCATCTGTGGGGTCAACCTTTGGACTTCTCTGATATCAGAGAACAATTAGGAGACACTGGCCTCACTGTGAATCCTTCAGATCCAATCTTAAATCCTGTTGCAGGAGGATTTGGGATACCTCCTTCACCACCTCTATCATCTCCTTCCTCTTCTGGAGGAGATTCCTCTGACGAAGGCAATTCCCCTTCTCAGCCTTCCACACCCACTACCCCAATGAAAAATTAGAACAACCCTGCTAGACCCTAGCTTGATCAGGATGTCGTAGTTGTACCTGGAGCTCAGCACCCTTTACCTAAGCATCCGGAGAAATGGCTTCCCAAGTTCGATCCTGACTCAAAATAGATCGTTGAAGATCACATTAAAAAGTTTATATTAGCCATAAGACTCTACAATGTCGAACATGAAGACATTGTCTGTAGGTTGTTCCCGTATACTTTCGAGGGTAATGCATCCACTTGGTACTTTTCCCAACAACCCCATACCATCGTGTCTTGGGAAAAGTTTGAGTCATGCTTTTTGGAAAAGTTCAGAGACGGTAAACCTCTGGAAGTCCTAGTCATGGACATTTCTATCTTAAGAATGAACCCAAAAGAAAAAGTTAAAGACTTTAATCAAAGATTCTTAACACTTAAAAACCGAATCCCTGTAGATTCTATGCCTGTTGAGAATCTTATAATAGCATACTACACTAAATATTTGCATCAGAGTATAGCTATTTGGGTTAAATGATCTAAGAAAGCCACATTGTTAGAGGCCTTCAAGGAGGCCAACCAGATTGAAAAAGACATACTTAGTCTTAAGGATTCTACTAGCAACGAAACTGAGACTAGTTCTTCTTCCAAAAAAAAGATTGAAATCCTCCCCAGACCCACTCAAAGTAAAACACAACCTGAAAACTCTGATTTGGAAAACTTAAGCAAAATTGTTCAAAAACTGTCAAATCAAGTTATAGACTTGAAAATATTGAGCGAAGAAGCTTCTTCAATAAAAGGGCCTTACAAACCCCCATTCCGGAAGCCTTTTCCCACCAACCGACCTAACCCAACCACTGAAGGCCTTAATCTAGAAAGTTTGCAATGCGCCCTTCAAACAATTATAGAAGCCCAAGATAACTTGATGCCTCCTCAGATCCCTGAGGAGGTAGTCGAACCAGAGACAGTTCAAGAAGAAGAGTCTTCTCCAAAAAAATTTGGACACTTCTCGGATAACATCTTTCAAGCCAACTTCGAGACAGTTCATCCTTATAATACTAGGAGTAAGACACAAACAAACCTTCTTCCGAAAATACTACAACTTCACCTCCAAAGAAATCGAAATCAGCTGAGACTAAACAGAGTAATGTGAACCCCAACTTAGATTATGATGTAGTTGAAGATCTTAAAAATTTAAGGGCTAACATTTCTATTTATGAGTTATTGAAGTTTCCATTTTTGCTACAAAAAATGTTGCAAAATATCTCAGAAAATGGCAAAAATGGTAATTCTAATGGTAACAAGGTTGTGCAAAACAAAGTTCCCCAGAAGACTTCCACTAAAAATAATCTCGATCCTCAAGATAAAGGAAGCCTTCCTGTAAGTAATGTAAATAATGTAAATAATTTAGACAAAGTAGCCTTAGAAACTGCAGGTAAAAAGTCACAAGCTACTACTCTTAGTACTCGCAAAAATGTACCTCCATTTCTATTAACTTTCGAGATCTTTAATAGAAACGTGCACAATTGTATGGTAGACTCAGGGGAATCATCCAATGTGATGCCTTGGTCTGTTTGCTAGAAGATTAACGCTGAAGTTGAACCCTCTACTTTAAAAATCATACAACTTGATCGGACAAATGTCAAAGTTATAGGCGAATTAAAGAATGTGCTTATTAGATTATCGTCTAACCCCAAGGTTCATCAAGTTATTGATATAATTGTTGTGGATATTCCAAAAATGTATGGTTTGTTTTTAAGCAGGGACTGGTTGGAACAACTGCATGGTTATTTTGTGACAGATTGGTCCCATCTATGGCTTCCATAAAACGACAAGCCTAATAAAATCAAAGTAAATCGTGAGCGCTACCTTAAGTTCACGGTCACTGATTTGAACGATCCCAATGAACCGTATACACATTCTGCTGATTCACCTAAAGTACAAGGGATGGACACCTTCTTCGACAATTTCATGGCCAAGGCTTCACTTATCACCAATCCAGAACAGCAGTCCGAGATTATAGCATATATGCAGCCAGCAGTTTCCACGCAATGATCCCATGTACCCGAAGCAAATAAAATTTGGTCTCTATATTTTGACGGGTCAAAGTCCAAAGAAGGATCCGGAGCAGGCTGCATCATTATCGATTCGGAAGGTAACAAAACATTGATAGCATGTAGGTTGGAATTTGAATGTACTAACAATACTGCAGAATATGAGGCTTTACTACAATGTCTCAGAAAATATTTGGATATGAACATTCAAAATTTAACCGTCTTTGGTGACTCTGAAATAGTGGTTAGATAGGTAAGATATTCTATCCACTGTCTATCTCCGCATCTCAAAAGCTACCAGTCTGAGGTATGGAACTTAATGAATAAATTTTCTGCTTTCAATATAAATTCTATTCCTATATTGAATAACTCTGAAGCAGATTTGTTAGCTAATGTAGCTTCTAAACTTCTTCCTACATAAGGCTTGTCCCCTGATGCATTCTCCATTGAGCTTCTTTTCCGACCATCCGTTCTCGACAACATCACAAGCTGGAGAGTATTTGACGACGATCAGAATATTATTAACTTTTTGCACATGGAAGAAACCTTTCAAGGCACGGTGATAGATGAACACACACATGACAACAATTTGCACGATTTCACGGTAATACCAGATCCGAGAACTCCTAAATCTTCATCGGATATGGTAAACTCGATCCCTAAATCTATAATTAGATTAGAAAAGTTTTACGATTTTCAAGATAAATTTAAAAAGACAGTCAATTGTAAAACCAATAGTTCCTCATTATCTTATGAAAAAGTAAACTTATGAACTAATGAAAATCCTCAGTGCATTAATCTAGGGTTGGGATGTTCTCAACAAGAAAAAGATGCATTTATTAAATTGTTCAAAGAATTTAAAGATGTATTTGCATGGATGTATGATGACCTCAAAACTTCCGACCCTAATATCATACAACATGTCATCCCTACGAAGCCTCAAACCTTACCCTTTCAACAAAAACTGAGGAAAGTGCACCCCAAACTTGAACCGACCGTTCAAAAATAATTGAATAAACTCCTAAATGCTAAGATAATTTTTCTTATTAGGCACACTCAATGGGTTTCTAACCTTGTCCCAGTCCGGAAGAAAAATGGGGAAATTCGACTCTGCGTCAATTTCTAAAACCTTAATAGAGCGTCTGATAAAGACAACTATCTTGTCTCACCCATGGAAAAGATCCTTCAACAGGTATCTAGTTCTGAGAGGCTATCCTTACTGGATGGTTTCTATGGATACAACCAAGTCCTGATGTCTCCACCAGACCAACTAAAAACTACCTTTCGTACTCCGTGGGACACTTATGCTTATCGAAAAATGCTATTTGGATTGATTAATGCTGGTGCCACTTTTCAGAGAGCAATGGACATTTCTTTCCAAGGCTTAATCAATCAGTCCGTCGTAGTTTACTTAGATGATGTGACTGTATTTTGTAAAAACAAAAACGATCATCTAGCTCACTTACGAGCCGTCCTACTACGATGTTGTAAATACGACATCTCCTTGAATCCCAAAAAATCCATCTTTGCAGTAGAACAAGGGTAAACTCTTAGGATTCATTGTGTCTAGTGAAGGGATGATTATTGACCCCGAAAGGACTCAAGTCATCATGAAAATTCCACCTCCTACATCCAAAAAATCTATGCAGTCTTTCTTAGGCCAGATTAACTTCGTGAGAAGATTTGTCCCTAGTTTCTCCGAAATGGTCAGGCCTTTATAGAATTTGATTAAGAAAGACACTCAATATCACTGGGGACCCCTAGAAAATCAAGCTTTTAATGCAATAAAGAAGGACATAATTGACGCTCCATCTCTCATGAGCCCAGATTTCTCTCAAGACTTTACACTCGACACTTTTGCTTCTGATCGTTCCTATTCCACCATCCTAACCCAAAAGAATGTCGAGAACAATGAAGTACCCATTGCCTTTATGAGCTCTGCTTTCAAAGGCGCTGAAATTAATTACCCAGTAGTAGATCAGAAAGCCTATGTTGTTTTCAAAGAAGTTAAGCACTTCCAGTCCTATCTTTTGAAGTCAAGGATGAAAGTCATTGTTCCCTACCCAGCCATGAGGAACCTGTTAGTGCAGAAGGAACTAGGAGAAAAGAGGGCCAACTAGGTCACCTCCTTGCAGGAGTATGACTTAGAAATCACCCCAGCTCAGATAGTGAGAGGCCAAGGGTTATGCAAGTTAGTCGTTGATTCAACAACAGGACAACAAGAATAAAGTGATACGTCAAACCTAGGACAAAGCGATCAAAGTCTAATCTGTTGCGCACAAAACTTTGTTAGTCCTTGGTATGATGATATAAGATTCTATCTTGAACATGGGTCATCCCCCCTTCACCTTGACCCCGCCAAAAGAAGAGCGTTGAGTCTGAAGTCTGCCTCCTTTCATATGGTTAATGGTATCCTGTTTTGTCAGAGTTTTGACAGCGTACTGATGCGTTGTCTTGAAAAAGACGAAGCAGAAAAAGTCTTGCTTGAGTTGCATGCAGGAGAAGCTGGTGGTCATTTTGGTGGTGACACCACTGATCATAAGGTTCTAAGAGTTGGTTATTACTAGCCCATGCTTTTTAGAGACACCCATGCCTTGTGTTGTAAATGTATCATCTGTCAGAAAGCATCAGAGCGGTTACAAAAACCAGCCTTTCCTTTGCAGGCCGTTTCAGTAGATTCCCCTTTTCAGCAGTGGGGCCTTGATATCATAGGTCCAATAAACCCCCCATCCTCGCAACAACACAAGTTTATTGTGACAGCCATAGATTACATTACTCGATGGTCTGAAGCTGATGCGTTAAGAACTGTCAACACCAGTTAGGTAATTGCCTTTCTAAATTCGAATATTATCACTCGCTTCGGTATCCCTGACTGTTTAGTTTTTGATAATGCTTCTTACTTTTCCTCTCTTGAGATGAGCGAGTTCTCTTTGGAAAAAGGAATCAAGCTGAAGTATTCTGCTAGCTATTACCCCCAGGGAAACAGATTGGCAGAATCCACAAACAAGAACTTGATCAAAATCATCAAGAGAACGGTGGTTGAAAATCACAAGAATTGGCACAATGCACTGTTGAACGCACTGTGGGCTGATAGGGTAACACCAAAAGCTGCTATAGGTAACTCCCCCTTTTTTCTTGTCTATGGCAAAGAAGCAATTCTTCCACCTCACATTCTTCTTCCTTCACTTCAGTTGTCACACAAAGTCCAAGAAAGAGATTGTCCCCCTTTGGAAAACCGAATTAACACTTTGATGAAGAAAGAAGAGGTTAGAAACCAAGCCAAACATAAGTTAGATCAACATAAACAATTGGTTAAAAGCTGGTTCAATTCTAACTCTGCTTCTGATAGGAATTTTGAAGTAGGTGATCTCGTCCTAAAATGGGACAAACCGCATGAGGGAAAGGGAGAGCACACGAAATTTCAAAACTTATGGCTTGGACCGTTTTTAATTGCTGAAAAGTTGGGTCCCAGTTCCTTTCATTTGCAAAATATTGAAGGGCATCCTGACACCTATTCGGTGAATGGCCAAACCTTGAAAAGATACTTTGCTTGATGACAACCCTTGTATATTATGTACATATTTTTCTTTTATGTGCTTTTTCGTTTGCTTTTTAGTTTTTGATTTTTCTTTGAATTTATAAGTTTTTGTTTTCTTTGAAATACACACACCTGTATATTGAGCTATTCAGACAAAGACAATAGAAAATTCCTTCGCTAAATAACTGCTAGGAAAAAGGTATAAACATCAATGGTTTATTTCTAAAATTTATATCTAAGTTGGAAAAATCTGTTGTTTAAAAGAAGATGGCTGATTTCGATCTCTGAGTAAAGTTCGTCATGATCATCCATTATCTTTTTACGCTGTCCTTATTCCATAAAGGAATGACTCAGAGGATGTCTCCCTACCTTAGGAAGTTTCTTTTCTAAATAAAACATCTCTGGATCTAAATTAAGGACAGTTCTAAAAAATTCTGATGAGGTCTAAAAAAATATGTTAAAATATCATGATTTTCAGCATCACCCCACTCAAATACAGATCTATGAAAAGAAAAAACGAAATAAATTATTAATAAGAGCTGTGGGAAGTTCTTGTAAGCCCGTCAGGATGCTGAACAGGTCTGCTGGCAGTGGGTAAATGCATGCATGGCGCCAAGAAAACTTCGCTGGGGTACTGAACAGACCCGCTGGTAGTGAAGCAATGTCAGGTATATGAAAATTTGCAAATAAGAAACCTCTTAACCTTAAAACGTCCTTTATTCTGATCTAGAACTTCTTGGCAGGATATAGATGTCAGAGTGGGTTAAATGGCAACCCTATCGAGGCTATGGACGTCTGCTAGCAGCAGTGGCCCTGCCAATAGTATTGGATATTTTATATTTAATATCGTGGCTCGCTGATCTTAAGACTGTTATCAGTTTTCATCTTTTTTAAAAACACTGCTGGAATAGTTGGTTAATGATGATGTTTATACAATTTTCTGGTTGTTATTTTTGAGTTGGAATTATCTTTGTTGTCCTAATTTGAATTTGTTCCTTTTGTAAGAGATAATTGCTTCTACCAGTGTGTCGCCATTGTTGGCAGCCAATTCACATTTTTTTCCACTGTCTTATAAGCTGCCTACACCTATGTTTTGTTGGAAATATGCCTACAACAGAGATGACGCAGATGATCAAGGCGCAGATGATCAAGGTTGGCGCAGATGATCAAGGTTGTCATTGATGGCAATCGATTGTTTATGAAGAACAGATGCTGAAACATGCTGCAACATAAA
>ML780311.1:1523729-1534033 GCA_009831015.1 Picea engelmannii | reverse complement strand
CTTCAGTTATTCTTAAGCATAGTCCTATCATGCATGAAAGTTATGTTGAGCAATATGCTTTGGATACTGATTTTAAAGAAGTATATGAAACTTTGTATCATTCTAACCATGTTGAGGAATTGGATTACCATGTGCATGATAATCTTTTGTATCATATTGGCAAGCTATGTATTCCATAGGGGGAAAGAATCAACATTATAAGAGAAGCCCATTCTTCTCTGATTGCTGGTCATTTTGGTGTAGGCAAGACAGTGGCTAATTTGCAAAGATATGACTACTGGCCTAAAATGAATTAAAGTGTTTCAAGATATGTTCATGGATGTTCGTTATGTGCCACAAGTAAACCTAGCAATCGAAAGTTGGGTTTGTATAATCCACTTCCGGTTCCTTCTCGTCCTTGGGAAAGCATTTCCATGGATTTTGTAGGAGGTCTACCTATGTCTAGACGAAATCATGATTATCTTTATGTTGTGGTTGATCAATTTAGAAAAATGTGTATTTTGATGCCTTGTACGAAGCAGGTTACAACTGAACAAATGGGACAAATGTTCTTTCAAAATGTTTGGGTGCATTTTGGATTGCCTAAATCCATTATTTCTGATTGGGATTCTCGATTTGTTGGAAGTTTTTGGTCAAGTTTATGGGAACTCATGGACACCAAACTGAAAAAGAGAACAGATTTTCATCCACAAATAGATGGTCAGACATAAGTGGTAAATCAAACAGTGATGCCTCTTCTTCGTGCTTATTGCAGCAAACATCCTAAACTTTGGGATGAGAATTTACATTACATTCAACATGCTTACAATTGAGCTAAGCACTCTTCAACTCAAATGTCGCCATTTGAAACATGTTTTGGCTATTTGCCCAAATATCCTTTATATTTTATCTTTGGGAAGGATATTGCTATTGATGGTCAATATGACATTGATAGGGCATAAAAGTTCATTGAACAAATTCAGTCGATACATCAAATGGTGCAAGAGAAGTTGGAAAAGAGTCAAGCCAAGTACAAGACGAGACATGAAAAGCATCGTGTTGATCAAAGTTTCCAAGTTGGAGATGAATTTTGGCTTTACATCAGTAAGGAGAGGCTTAAAGGAGAAGGTAAAAAACTCAAACCAATTCGATATGGTCCTTTCAAGATTATCGACAAGATTGGTAACAATGCCTTCGGTTTAGATTTGCCTCCTTATATGCAAATGTATGCAGTTGTTAATGTTGAGAATTTGAAATTGTATGAGTCTCCTTTGATTGATGATCAAGGAGAGCATGCTCAGATTCCTTCTATAGATGATTTTTCCCCAGAATATCTTACAGAGTTGCATGAAGACACCATCCTTGAAAGGAGAATGCGAACTTCAAAACGAGGAAATGTGGAGTATCTTCGAGTTGGTCTTAAAGGTAAAAATCCAAGCAAATCCAAGTGGATTGAGGTTGTAAGAGTGAGGGAACTATACCCTCATCTTCAGATAGACTAAAAATAGTCTTTTGGAGGTCCAAAAGATTTCCAATGGGGAGGTGTGATTAGGGGATCAAATTTTGCTCAGAAATTCAAAGTGCTCAGAATCACTTCAAATCAAATGAGAGCATAGGCCTCATCATAACGAACCCAACACAACTCATTTGGGTTCAAACGGACGTCAGGAGCGAGAAATATCGCGTTCTGTTCAAAATGACAAACAGGCAAAAAAAAGGGATGTTGACTGTATAGTACGTACAGACGCTGACGTGGCAGGCCGTACAACATGTGGCAGGCTGTATGACACATGGAAGGAAGTTATTGGGATAGTTGGCATGTGACATGGTTTTTTGGCAGTGAATGGGATGGAAACACATGGCCCAATCAATGGCCACCATGTGTCACCTGTTTATTGGATTAAAATATTTGTACTTGGTAGGAGTCGACCCCGTGACCTCCAGGCAGGGTAAAGCTTTGGGAAAGGCCTCCCAACCGGCGTGCCCATACATGTTACTTAACATTTATATGCATTGTTACCCATGATTTTGGTCATCATGATGGTGTATTGATAATGGTGAACTCAGGCTCCTCATAAGAACTTTCTCCTGAGAAAAGTTGCATTCATCTCTTCACAGAAAGCTTACTTTTGAAGACAGTTCGCAGGCTACTAATATACTAGGGTGCGAAAATGACCCATTCTCATAGGCTACCTTAAGCTAGGGTGTGAACTTCTCACACTGTGTTGCATAGCTAGGGTGTGAACTTGTTCTAAGGCTTGGAAAAAGATGAATTATCGATGGTTCTAGAAGGGAATATTCTAGAAGAATGGGTTGGCATTCGAATGGTTATCCTTGTACTGGTTTCTCTGATATTGTGGGATCATTCTTATCCAAGTAACCATCTCATTTTCTCCTATATAGTGATGGAATTCTCATGGAAAAGGTTAAGAAAGAGTCATTGGAGAATTAGTGAAAGAATTGTGTGAAGGACTTAGCTTGAACATGAGCTTGGAGACTCTAGCAAGTCTATCAAGAGGATTTGATCTTCTTCATACAAGGATTGAGCAAGTGTGTGTGTTGGAGCCAAGAGCCACCGAAAGGAAGCTTGCGACATCAAGGCGATCAGGTTGTAATCTTCTACTTTCAATTAATATGATGCAGTGGCATGTCCTTTTCCCATAAAGTCATTCTCACTTTATTGTGTAACTCCTTGATCATACACATAAGTTGAAAGTTGAATATATTTTGCTATCTTCACTTTGGTTGGATTGTTTTGTCTTGGTCTTGACCTCACGAGAGCATCAGAGTGAAGTGGGAGCAACAGAGACCCTAGGAAGCGATACAAAGGTATGTTACTTGTTCCTCCCTACTAATTAATTCAATGGTCAAAACTTAGGGAAAGAGTCATGTCCTATCCTGTTTTGTTCTAGATCCAAGTGGATCTAGGGAGATGTGTTAGTGTCCGCACCTACCGATTAGTCCAATAACAAAATTGGCAACTCCACTCGGGAGATAACCCATTTTCTTTGTGGTTTTTGGTATTTTTCCTTGGCCATTTTCTCTTTCCTTAACTTTTCTCCATTCATATCAATCTCTGAGTCTTCAGGATACCCTAATAGGCCCTCTGGGTCCAAAGGCCTCTTCAAATTTTGTGTCTTTTTCCAAAAAATTGATTAGTTTCAGACATTCTCGCATTGCACTCCACAGTGGTCTGCGAGAATATACTGAGTTCGTAGCCTGCCTTTAGGTTCAGTGCGAGGTTCTTGCACTCTGCTCAAATCTCACCTGCGAGAATGACCTATTCTCGCACTGTGTAATACTCTCAGCCTGCGAACCCATTTTTTCAAAATTTTGGCTTTAAGATTTTTGCATGATCAACTTCCTAGATTAGTATGGGTGCTTAACAAGAGTGTTTTGGACCATTGGTTGATGTTTTCATGTCTTCGTTCTTGTGCATGAACAGTCTTAGGAAATCAAGACTCTTCCTATCCATTTTTCTTGACTTTCGTTTCTTGACTTTTCTCTACAAAGATATACTCTCTGATCTTGGAATCTGAGTGTGCTTGGTTGGTTAAGAACTGGTGATCGGTGGAAAGTTGAGCTTCTTTGTCTTTATCATTTTATCATTGTTTGAAAACTCATTTTTCTCATGCAATTGACAAGACTAGTTTGGTTTTCTTGTTATTTTTGTTTCCATTGAAAGATTGGTTTGGGTTTTTATCTATTGCTTATTCATTGGTTTTTTATTTTCTACACTCTCACCATCATGGTGTAGGTCCTTTTTGAAAAGTGAACAAACTTTTTTATTTCAAAATCATTTTCGTTGTCGAAAGTATTGAAAATCAATTGTTGAAATTATTGAACAAGAAACAACAGAGAATTGTTATTTTTGCATGATTTGTTGCAATTACATTTTAAAGGAAATTGTGTCTTGTAGTTCAAGTTTGATCCGAAAAACTTCTCTTTCCCTCCCATACATAAGATTCATTGAACGAAAATTGTTATATTTCATTCTTATCCATGCATTGTTGAGTCATAGTCTTATACAACATCAATTTCATCTCCACTTCCTTTGAGTAACAACATCTATTAATAACACTGCGCAATTGTAAAATTTAACTAGTAACTCTTTTCTAGGGCTCTATTACACCAACATTTAGCTACGCTAGCACTTTGGAATAAGAAGAGAGATACACTCTCCAAAGAACAAAAAACACAATAGCATCTTGTGTTAAGGAGTGTTAAATTCCATTTACAACATCTTGTCCTGGGAATCCCTTCTCACACAAGGGTCAAACACGAGGTCACATTGATATTGACAGAGTTACTCACCCTGCTTTGTTGATATCAGTGTAGAGATTGAACGTATTATGGGGGTCACTCGGAGGTATACCCACAATGATGAGTGGAAGCCTTTTGAGTTTATTTCAGGATAGATACTCTGCCCTTGCATGTGGATCGGACTGTTGATTGTCCCCCTAGGCTTTATTGTTGTCAGTGGTAACCTTAGAGGCCTATATTTATAGGGTCTTACACAAGGTGACTGTGAAGGGGAAAGTATTCATGGTACCTGGAATCGACGTTGACCAAGCTCACTCAGGCTCCTTGGAGGGTATACCCATGATTATGTGTGGGAGCTTGCACCAGGGTGTAAGTCCATTAAGCAGGTCATTAGCGTAACTTTTCCACCCTAGCCCAGCCCCTTCTCATCTCGTTGTTGCGACGTTGGATTTCATCACCAACTAGTGGCTTCAGAATTAGAAGGTATTGTTTTCTTGGTGTTTCTTCCTAGATTTTTTTACTAGCACGTGTTGTTTGTTTACCAAAGCTGAACATAAGATTTTCTTAGTGAAGTTTGTCACTCGGTTGAAATAGCTCCTCCACATTGTTCACGTAGAATGTATGGTTTATCTCCAGAGAATTTGGATGGTTCTCAACCCTTGCCTACAAGTTCACCTGAGGGCTCTCCTCAGCAGAGTGAAGTCCCATACGTCACCACACCACAAGTGGAACCAACTGACTCTCTCAAACATTTCCGAATCACCAATACTCGAGAGGACTTTCGACTTCACCCTGATTCTAAGCGATCATTTATGTGTCTGAATTCTTCTGGAGACTTAGTTGTTACATCTTCTGGATCACCTGTTGGACCATTTCCAAGAATAGAAGGCCAAGATCTTTTTTGGTCTACGAGTGTTTTTCGATGGGACCTTTTTGGTCCAGGCTCACCTGTGATTTTCGAAATCACCCCACCTGTGATTTTTGAAATCTCTAGTCCAGAGATAGTATCGTTTACTACCACCTATCACTTTACTGTCCCTATCGAAATGGCCCATCACACAGATACTACGAGTGTTCCAACCGGGTTTACTGTGGTTAGTCTCACTCCCATCAGCACACCGCGTACACCCAACGTCACTCTGACACTACCACCTAGATACCGTGTGTTGAATGCTTCCATTCCCACTCCTATGCAAACCCCATCTGGCTCTCCTGGTGGTCCTTCTTCTTCTGGGCACTCTCTTCCCGATTTTATTCCGACACTCCCTCAATTTCCTTTTGGAGGACCTTCCTTGTCTTCTACTGGCAGTCTTAATCCTAGTGGCACTATTCCATCATTCACACCAAATTACCAGATTCCCGTCAGTGGACAATTTCACCAAGGTAGCATGACTCAACCCCCTCTCAGTGGGAAAATTCCTTTTGGAATGCAAGTCCCATTTGGAACACAACCCCCAATTGGAACACTACCCCCAATTGGAACACCACCTTCGATAGGAGGACCGACCACACCTTATGGACAAAACATACCTCTATCCTTGGCCTAGTATTGGAATTAGTTGATACAACATCCTCCTCAATCGACTGGGGGGCATCAGTTTCCAGCTGCATCCATAATACCCCCTAGTATGGGCCAACCATATCCAGGTTCATTCAATCCTATTTGGGGCTCGACTGCTCAAGCTCATGTCCCTGTTCTAGGATACAATCCCATGAGCTACTATCCTCTCCAACCACCAACGAATCTTCCTGGGTCTTCAAATTATATGCAAACTGCTTATGGTCCTACTGGTTTGCTGACAGGGCTTCCTCCCCAAAGCCACGTCCCACCAGTACCCGCAGGTGAATCGATAGTTACCCTTTTTGGCCATTTTGGATCTTTCGGATTTGTCTACGATTTTAAATGATCCAATTCATCACTCTCCCCAATGGCTTTCTATACCGTCCAAGTTACCATCGGGCATTCCTAAATTCGACGACAAAGCAGGAGAGGACTCGAACAATCACGTTATGACTTTTCACCTATGGTGTTCATCCAACTCGTTGATGGATGACTCTATTCATTTACATCTTTTTCAACGAACCCTCACAGGATCTACTGCAAAGTGGTATATAGAATTACAACAGGGTTTCTTCTCTGACTTCAACACCCTAGCTATGTCTTTCCTCACACACTACCAGTTACCGATCCATTATGACACGGGGACCGAGATTTTGACTTCCTTCAAACAGAACAAGGCCACTCATATATCCGATCACATTCACAAGTGGCAATGGAGACAATGTCTCATTAAACTCGAACTCCCTGATCAGTTGCTGTTATAATGGTTCACAAAATCATTTGTGAATGAAATTGGTCGTGAAATTGCCATGGGTGGAGTAGTCACGGAAGAGAAGGCTATAACTTGTGCTTAATATCTTGACCTTGTTTACTCGCAAATGGGTACCCTTTACTATTTACTACCTACTTACCTTGTCCTTCCACTTCCACCACTTCAACTACTCCAGCTGCTTCACATGTAGTTGATGGTGTGATTGGCACTTTCTAGGCCCAACCACAATCTGCCTCAAGCGCAAACCCCAAACCTGCTTCTTCTACTGTTCAAAATACTCCGTCTCCTGCCCCTCCCACCGGCAAGAATTCTGAGGTAAATGCAGTTCAATCTACCCCAGCCGGTAAAAACAAATCCAAAAAGGGAAGGGGTAAGAATAAGGAGGACAAAAATACTTCTCAAGCAGAGTGAACCAAAACTACCCCTGTTGACAATCGGGATAAGTGCAAGGCTACCCCCTCAAATCACGTTCCATATCCAAGTGATTGTCTCTGACAAAAACATTTGTCAAACCATTATCGATGAGGGTGCCTCGACATTTGTCCTGTCTCTTACTTTCTAGAAAGCCATTGTCTCTCCCTCTTTGAATGAATCCCAAAACACTCTCAAAGCCTTCAATGGCTCTAGTTTTAAGCCCTACAGTGTCCTTCCTTCATTGCCCATCACGTTAGAAGGAAAAACGATCCAAGTTGAAGTGGAAGACTTCAACGCTCCTCTTCAAGTGCTCAGCGTACTCATCAAACATCTCAAGGTAAGACTGAAAATCATCTGAAAAACAAGGCACTAAGTCATCCTTGGTGTTTTGAAAGCTACAAGTAAAGACGTCATCTCCTTGTTGCCGGTGGTCATAAGTAATCTGCTGTGACAACTGCAAGGGCAACAACTGGAGATAACTCTCAGTGTCATAGATGGGATCTTGGTCATAACCAACCACATCCCACCTATGTCTCCCAACATGTATGAACTCATCGAAATAAGCTATATCAGTATCAGTATCATAACATGCAGGATTTCCAAGATTTGAACATTCATCCTCCTTCTCCTGTTCATCACATGGCAAAGCATCATCAAAATTTATGAGAGGAGGGTAACTTACTGTTTTTTCTTGTGCAAGTATCTCGAGGGCTTTGGTGTTTTCAGCATGTGTTGTTTCTTCATCCTCATGGAATGCTTCTTTATCTTCAAGTGCATAGTAGGGGACTTCTACTTCGTCCAAGACTTTCATTTCCTCTTCATCAAGCAACACAACATCATCAGAATTTTGAAAAGGAAAAGAACTAACCTCATCTTTATTTTTCTGCACAGGAGAAACAGGTTCTTGCATAACTTCCTCAGTGGGAGGGGCACAGGTGGACACTTCATCATCCTTTTCAGATTCTTTCTCCTCATCCACATCTTCATTCTGCTGGTCAACAATTTTTTCACCTTTCTCTTGTGTATCTTCAACAAAGTTTGCATGGGAGACCAGTTTTGTCAAGCTGAGAATGTCAGTGTCATTGGCATTGGTCAAGGAGAGATTCTTTTCAATTTGAATGGCCATGCGATAAGCTTTTGCAAGTGTCTTTGGTTTCTTTTTACTTAGAAAGAAACTCAAAGGTCACTGAAGTCCATTAGTATAGAGGTATGCAAGGTATTTCTCTTCAGGTCGATGGATTTGTGGAATTTGGTAAAGCAATCTTTCGAACCTAGACCCAAAAGCTTTGACAATCTCAGACTCTGTTTGTCTTATGCCCTCAAGCTCTTTCTGTAATGATTGTATGTCTTCTATCTTCATGGACCATTTCGCAAGAAAAACTTCTTCAAAACGATCCATAGAATTGATGCTGGTAGCTGGAAGATTAATATACCATCTTCTGGCCCGTCCATACAGGGAGGCAGAGAAGAGTTTCATCACCAAATCTTCATCCTCATCGTCGATAGGGAAGTGTTGAAAAAAATTCCAAAATCTCCTCATGTGAGACTCGAGACATTCTCCTGTGATGCCAGCAAAACAAGGGAGGAAAATCCTCATAACGAGGAGGCATTTTCCTGGGGTATCTAGGGATTTCACTCATATCTAAAGGCCTGTAGTTCCCTGGGTTCCATTGTGAAGTCATTGTTGACTTCATTATCAGTGGAGTCACCAGATAATTTTCTTGAAACTACCAAAGAAATAGGGGGAAAGAGTAGTGGAGTCATCAGGTAAGCTTGAAAGAAAAGGTCTTTGAGGCAAGGCTTACCAAAGATATGTCGTTTGAGGAAGGTAGACTCAGTGTTCCCCGACAACGGCGCCAAAATGTTATCACACGGTTTGTAGGAAGGGTTTAGGTAGCTTGAGTCAAGGCTTAAAACCGATGTAACAGGAGCTTCCCCACCCACTGTCACCTCGATGGGGAGCTCTTTCAATTTAGGATGGCTAGTCCAAGGGAGACGTCCCTAAGCAATCTGGTTTAATGAAGGGCTAAAGGTATAATGGATCAAAGTGAGAGATTCCCCTCCACAGATTACTGCCAATGATGAGATAGTCAAAGAGATCTTCCACTGGATGGCACCTGTTTGTGAGACAAGGAAAATAAACTAGAATATATGTTGCAGTGGGTTAGTATTTCAAAGCATTAATGACTATCTTCAAATATTCACATGAGCGATGATCAAATGCTATTATTGACGAAGTCAATGATTGCTAAACAAAGACAAATGACTAATCTCACTTCTTCAATAAATGCATGAAAGATAAGAGCATTCAATGTGAACAATCAATCCTTGTATTATATCAACATGCAATAAATATCTCAGATTAGTTCATATAAATAATGTTGCTGCGTCATAAATATTGTTGCTGCAATGTAGATGACGTCATCCCTATCAATAAGTTATTTTGAAAGGGAAAGAGAACAATGTTTTACCAAACAAGATTATGGATGTAATCAATAGCTCAAAACCTATCAAATGAGATGACAAATGTCACAACGTTGCAAGCCAAACAAGAGATCTAAGCAATGTGACGTCACCTATATAAACTTTGTTGCAGGGTTAGGGTTAGCTAGCCAAGAAGTGGACATTTTAGCTAATTCAACCAATGAAAAGTTGTGAAACCTCTATGGCTATGATAAGATGACTAGGCCACACTTTTCTATCCAAACACAAGTTCAAAATCAGCAAGACGTCATCTTATTAGGGTTAGTTAAAATCAGCTAGGGTTAGACACTAGGTTAGTTAGGGTTTCAAATTTGAGAGTGTTTGAAAAAGAGTTTAAAGACAACAAGCTCAAAAAGTGTTTCTAGACTAGTACCTTGGGTTAATGGAGTCAATTGAGGTGAGACTAATAGCTTGGAAGGCTTAAACTCAAAGACAAGAGGATTAGGGTTTGATGGTGTTGCTATGGCAAGGCCACCAAACCAAAACCCTAAGGAGAAAAAGACTTACCTAGGTGTAGCTAAGGCTAGGCCTAAAGCTTCCTCTTCTTTCCTTGAGACTTCTTTGGAAAAATGGCTAGCTTACAAACACAAACCTAGGGCTGAAAAGTGTTGCTTACATACAAGGCTTTTCAAAACCCTAGAAGTAAACCCTAGGTGTAAACTAAATTAGGCCTAGGACGCCTTCTTTATTCAATTTGTGCTTGAAACTAACTCAAGAAAAGAGATGGCTAGTGTAGCTATGGCTAGGCTAAACCTTCTCAAATCAAATGGCTATAAGCTTTATTCATGGGGACATGAAGCCACAACCTACTTGTGTGTTGGCTCCCTAGGG
>ML780311.1:1495071-1522646 GCA_009831015.1 Picea engelmannii | reverse complement strand
TTTGGGGATGTCTAGTCATAGTCAGACCTAGGGCTGGTGTTGTCTGTGGGTGCCTTTGTAGGAGGTGAGCTGTACCCGTCATGGATGCATTTTTTCCAAGACCTTATTTGCCTTATCTTTCTTTTATTGCTTTTTTACTACAAGCCTTGATGAAGAGGACACTGCCTTGGCTTGGTGGCCAGAGCTGACAGCGTTACCCACTAGTATCTTCACAGAAATGAGAAGGCTGACTCGTGATGAGAGCCCCTTTCCTTTGGCCATGCAACCAAAGGTCACTGCCCTGGTTTGGTGACCAGATGATGGCAATGTCATGCTGCTAAATACCTATGAACATAATGGGTCGGCTCGTGATGAGACCTCCCATCCTCTTGGTNCTTAGGGTCCCTTAGTTTCTTATCGAGAGGCTTTTTATTGCTTTCTCGGGGATCCCCTGGGCGAAGCATCTCTAGGTTTTCATTTCCTATGGCTTTTATCTTTTACCAGCTACTTTTACCCCCTGGGCCTTTAGCCCCTTCTTCCCACAAGACAAGATGTACCTTGGAAGGTCATTATAATGGCCAAACTAGGGGAATGGGATGGATGAACGGGGTTTTAAGATGTAAAAGTGATAATATGATGGGAGCGGACGATGGCTCTGCAAACCCCCCTTGGTGGCTAACCAAAACCCATAAATACCATCTTGCTAAGTTACCCAATCAATCACCCCGATAGTGGTCAAGTGGATTAGTGTAAGATCCAAGCAGTCATCTGAAATGAAAAGGACCTAATGCATATATAAGAAGGTTATAATGATCAAATATGACACATACCATGATACCTCAGACCAATTACCTCATGGAGCAAGAGTCCTCTCTGATGCAAGCCCAAGCCAGTAGTGATGGAGGCTGGTACTACTGACAGGACAAGGCTGGCTGAGAAGAAGAAAGATGGGCCCTCCAGGGCCATGCTCAAGTCGCTCCTACTCTCGGTACTCCATGTCTAGGACCATGTGGGCCTCAAGACATGATCTCCTAGTTATCCCTGGATATCGGGGATAACAGGGTCCACACATGATGTGTTTTCCGAAGGGAAATTAAGCAATATCTTTCCCATGATTCCCCTCGACATATCTGTCAAACATGGAATCATCGGAAATGTCCATATCGGAGCTTCATGTTCCCCCGATGAACTAGTCACCTACACATCCCTTTTCAAGGAGTTTCGTGACATCTTCACCTGGAGCTACGAAGAAATGCTAGGTATTGACCGTGAGATTGTGATACATGAGATAAAGACATACCCCAATGCTAAACCCATCCGGCAATGCCTTCATCCAGTTCACCCACATAAAGCGGCTGCTATCAAGCTCAAAGTTGAGAAACTTCTTAAAGTCGGCTTTATATATCCGATGGCTCTCACTGACTGGGTTTCCAATCTTGTCTTGATCGACAAGAAACAAGGCACCATTCATTTATGCGTTGATTATAGGGATATCAACAAAGCTTGTCCCAAAGACAACTTTCCTACCCCCTTCGTTGATCAGATTGTCGATGATTGCACCGGAAGTGAAATCTTCTCTCTCATGGATGGTTTCTTCGGTTTCTCCGGGTATAATCAAATCAACATTGTTCCCAAGGATCAACATAAGACTGCTTTTATTTGTCCTTGGGGTACTTTTTCCTATCAAAAACTTCCTTTTGGTCTCAAGAATGTTGGCACAACTTTTCAATGTGCTATGTCTTATGCTTTCCATGATATCAAGCACATCGTTCAACCATATCTAGACAATTTACCTGCTCATTCAATGCGCTGAGTCGATCACCCAACCCATCTCCAAGCCATTTTAGTCCACTGTTGGTTCTATCGTATACGTTTGAATCCTCATAAGTTCATTTTCTGCATGGAATCTGGCCACCTTCTAGGTTTTATCGTTTCACGTCAAGGGATTCGGGTGGATCCTTTAAAGGTTGAGGCAATCCTTAATCTCCCTCCTCCTTCTACACTTTTCTAGTTACAAAGTTTGCAGGGGAAAGCAAACTTTCTTCGTCGTTTTATCCCAAATTACACCAAGATAACTCATGGATTTACACGGTTACTTAAAAAGGGGTCTAATTTCTTATGGGATACCATCACCAACAATTCTTTTGAAGCTTTGAGGTTATCCCTCAAGCGTGCTCCTCTTCTCTTTCCCCCCAATTATAGTCGTGATTATTTCCTTTACCTTGCTGCCTCAGATTACACCATTGGTATGGTTCTCATCCAAGAGGATGATGATCACGACGAACATGTTATCTACTACTTGAGTCGAAGTCTAATGCCTACTGAAATCAAGTATTTACATGTCGAAAAACTGGCCTTGGCTATCGTCCAAGCCATCCAATGCTTCCGGCACTATATCCTCTCATGCAATACTACAGTGATTTCTAACTGCAAACCTATGCAACACATTCTCACATGTCAATTTCTAGGGGGAAAATACTCCAAATGGATTGCGATACTCCAAGAGTTTGACTTGGAATTCGAACACGCCAAGTCTAAGAAGTCCTTAGTATTTGTTGAGTTGATATGCGACTTTCCCTATTCTGAAATGGAAAATGTAGCAGCTGATTCATTACCTAATGAATCCCTTTTCCTCATCAACACTGATGATCTTTGGTATGGTGATATCATTATATATCTCCAAACCTAGACTTTCCGAACAACTTTGTCTAGTACTGACCGACGTCGAATACGCTACCAATCCCGTCAATATATTATCCTCAGGGATACTCTTTATCGTCGGGGGATTGACTCTGTTTTTCGACGTTGCCTCACATTCAACAAGGTCGAGAGAGATATGAATGAATACCATTCTGGAGCTTGTGGTGGTCATATGTATGGGTATGCTACTGCCCAGAAGATCTTACGAGCAGGGTGTTTTTGGCCTTCTTTATTTAACGACTACATAATCGTCGTTCAAAAATGCCATGCTTGCCATACCTATAATAACAAGATATGGTCGCATCCCGCTCCTCTTCACCCTATGGTCTCCATTGGTCCCTTTGTGAAATGAGGCATCAATTTCATGACATGTCACCCTCACTCGGTCAGGGGGCATGGTTACATTATTGTATCCATCGATTACTTTACAAAATGGGCTGAGGTGATGCCGACATTTGACAACACTGGAAAGACCATAGCATTATTCATTTTTAATAACATCATAGCTTGTTTTGGTGTTCCCCAAGCTATCATCACTGATCATGGTAGCCACTTAAGAAACTTCATGATGTCCGAACTTACTGAAAAGTTGGGTCTTCACCATGAAAACACGATGCCCTATTACCCACAAGCCAATAGCTAAGTCGAAGCAATTAACAAAGTTCTCATAACTATGCTCTGACGAATGATAGGGATTCATAAAACAAGTTGGCACACAATGTTGTTTTCAGCATTGTGGGCTTACCGGACATCCATCAAGTCCACTACTGGGTTTACACCTTTCCGGTTAGTCTATGGTGTGGAAGCCATTCTCCCGATTGAATGCGAGATACTTTATTTAAAACTAGATGTTGAACTCCTACCAAACACTTCTGCTGAGGAAGAACATCTATTGTATCTTATGCGATTAGACGAAACTCGACATGATGCCACCCTAGTCATAGAATCTCGGAAAAAATGTGTCAAGGCCAAATACGACAAACATGTCAAGCCTCACATTTTCTCTGAAGGAGATCTCGTTCTCCTCTATGAACAGGATCGAGATATGCTAGGAGCTGGAAAATTCGAAGCTATGTGGCGAGGTCCTTATATCATTCAACGAGTCTTGGAAAAAGAGGCTTATGAGTTAGTAGATTATGATGGTATCCCTTTGAGTGAACCCAGGAATGGGTTGTACTTGAAGAAGTACTATCCATAAAATCATCTGTGCACGAGTACTTGTATTTTTATTGTATCATACTTCTTGTGTGTTACTATAGCTTGTTTTTGTCGTTATCTGGTCTCTGCCCTTATGTGATGTTGTGTTTGATTTCCAGATGTCAGAGTCTTCGCTACCCTACATTGGCTTCGCTGATGGTGCTAGTCGTAGTACTTAGAACCTTGCTTCCACTGCGTGGATAATTTACGCCCCTACAAACGAACTTGTCTCCTTATGAGGTGTGTGTCTCGGGCGTGTGACCAACAATATTATAGAGTATAGTACCATTATCGAATTGTTGATTGATGCTATCTCACTCGGAATTCGTCATTTGGTTGTGCGACTCGATTCGCAGCTTGTAGTACTACAATTAAGTAATGTCTATACTATTCGAAGTCCTACTTTGTTACGGGTGTATTTGTGAATTTGCCTCTTGGAGCGTTATTTTGATTATATTGAATATCAACATATTCCTAGATGTCTAAATACATTAACTGATGCATTGGCTAACTATGTATTAGACAAACATTTGGATCATTTATAAATCAATCACATCAATTTTCACACAACACAAGATAAACCAGTAGAAGTCGTCTGTATATATAACGATCAAAAGAGTTTTTTACAAAAAAGTTTTTTCCAAGGACCAAAATGTCAAAATCTGAAGTTCATATCTTCTACAAAGTGACATCATGGGTGATGTTCACAGTAACACATGACTGCTCGAGAAACCCTACAGAGCAGTCGACCTATGGACTCTGATACTCCTATTGTATGACACTGATAGCGTCGTGGAACCTCTCCAAGAGGCATGTCTAGAATATCTGTTGTCAAACCCTCTAGGTTTTGTTCCACTGCTTGATAATCCTCAGCATCCCATTGTAGCACTAGCACTACCTCTCCTCGCCACTGAATGGGAGAAGTACCAGGAGGTTGGTAAGGTCCCACATATGTGTCATCAAAAAATGAATTTTGTATTTAGTCTTTGGACGAACATATAAAAACATTTGAATATGATAAAATCCACAAAAACATTTAAAAAGGAAAAATGTGTACTTCTTACCAAGTTCCCCCCACTGAGCATCCTCTGGCAGGACTAAGTATGGATCTCCTCATAAATCCAACCCGGCATAAGCATAATCGTCAACCATCAGCATCTGTGGTTGCAACCACTTGAAAAATGTATCATCATACTTGATAATTGGTCCAACTATGTGTCGGGCCATGAGTTGACACCATCTTAGCATTCTTGGATCTGTGAGAGTCGGCAAATTCCACTCAACCTGCAGCCTCAGTAATGGAGCCCTCTCGAGAAAGAAGGACACCAACAAAGATCCATATCCGAATTGCTTTAGGTTGCCTTGTCTGCATTTGGTCAACTACTTTTTCATACTACGAAGCACAACATCTACCCAGTTAAAAAACCGAGGTCTAGTACACTCTATGGCATACTAAAAATAACTCTGTAGTACCATGTGAGGAGCAGAGCTCCCAACCATCTGTGCTATGGTGAACAAGATAGTATGAAGGGTCAAATTTCATACTCCCCAAATAGCTACTTTTCCTTTCTACCTCTCTGCCTCGGGAACACAGTGTAAGCGGAAGTACTCACTCATGGGCATCCCACCACCTCTGCTACCAGTCAGGTTCACGTGGTACCCACGCCATGACAGTCCAGTTAAGAAGTAAATGTACTCAATATCTAAGGACAATGTGTGGACCCCTACATGAAATACCTGCTAATTGGAATCCCACATATGCACAAGGTACTCTAATAACCTGATTTGGGCCCTCATGCCTGGGATACGAAAGTACTTCAGAAGTCCACAGTTCCTCAAAGAGACAATAGTAGGTGGATGATTTCTGGCAATGGCATTGTCTTCTTCATGCTCCCTTTCACGCCATTCCAGAACCATTTTGATGGCCAACTACCTGCATAAGAAGCACAAAAAGCATATTAGTAACTCTATTCATAAATTGGTTTTCTTTCATTGAGAAAAACTTTAAAAAAATTTTATGCTTTTCGGTTCTCGTAGGTTCCCTTTAGGCACAGTGCGAGGTTCTCGCAGGCTGCTATGGGCTCACCTGCGAGAATGACCCATTCTCGTAGGTCCCGTGTAGCCCACCTGCGAGAATGGTCGAGCGCCATATTAAACCCCAAAACAAACTCAAAATGATGGTTTTTACCAATGAAAATGAAAAATTAAACCATGAAAGAGTAGAGGACAAAGTGCCTACCTCACTGCCACTGACGGTTTGCTGAATGGATTCTCGTAACTCCCGCAATTTGATGCCAAATTTCAAGGGTAAAAGAGGGGTTTTGGGGCTCAAATAGTGGTAAAGTGAAAATGATATGGTTAAAAGAGTTTTTATTTCTTTATATTGACTTTTAACATGTTATTGAAGTTTTAATAATTATTTATTTCTTAAAACCTAATCCCTAATGCCCTTTTGAGTGTAACTTTTGCAAGCGTAATGACTTCGATGTTCAAGTACAGGGATGCAGACATATTTTTTCTTCTTCATCGCATGTTTTGATTTTTTTTCATGGTTTTTGTATAAAACCTCGAGTTGGGTCTGTGTCCATTCTCAGGCTCAAAAATACATGAGAACACGATCGAGCATACTTTTATCAATTTTTCGGGCTCAACAAGGTTATACAAAAAAGGAACCCCCCTGGAGTCCTCTTTAAGATCTTTTTAGACTCTCTAAACATGAAAAGATAGTCGAACGATCTTTCTATTTTCACGCTCGATAAAGTATTTGAAGAAAGCATCTGTTGGGCGATAATTTATCTCTGTTTCGGTCTCATCAGACTATTTTATGAAAAAGGAACTGAGAGAGTTCTCTTTTAAGTGTTTTTCCAAACTCTATAATCATGAAAAACCTTCAAGTTTTCTATCTTTGGACTCGTTAAACAAACATCGAAAGACCTGTAATGGGACCGAACCACTCCTTCTTAGGGTTCGTTAAACATACTCCGAAGTACTTATCTGAAGGATAAGCTTATATCAACAAGCATATGTTATCCTCCTCGAGCTTTCATAAAAATAAAGAGGTACTCGCTAGAAATGGTGGGGGGGAATTTGGGAAAGGGATATGTTATCATCTTCATATTAATTGGCAGTAAGTGTTTGCTATTGAACATGACACCTCCTATTCATTATTTGAATCCGGTTTGGGAAATCCGTTTGTCTCTCATTCGATTTTCTACAAGATCATTCCCTGTGTCATATTTGATTCAATGCTACCAAATCATTGGTCGTGTCGTTCATATGTTCAAGAGAAGTTCATCTGAAACCTCTATTAAGTCGGCCATTTGCAGTTGTCCATTCTCTCTGTGTCAGCCTTCCCTATGTCCAGTTCAACTTACATCATACTCTATTTCAAATTCAAAATCTGTTACTCATTTCGTGTCATTGATGGGGGATACATCATGGCCCTCCTATGACAAGTTTTTTGATGTCGACTTAAGCTCATTATCCGGAAACAAGACTTATAAATTATTTGGTACCTTGGAACTTGCATGCCTCAATGGTAGGTTTCCTCGCTTTCGACAATGGGTTTACATCATTGACCTCTGATCGAAAGATTTCGTTAGATGTTTGACTTCAGCTCATTCATTCACATTCGAAGGATTGTACTAGAGTACCTTGGGAGTCATTGACATCAATGATGATTTCCCTCGCACTTGTTAACGGTTTCATCAATGACCGGTAATCAAGTGGTTTCTACCATGTTCGACTTCGACACATGTGATCACATGGCTAGATTTGTACTTTTGGGCGATGAGATTGAAGACCCTGGATATCATATTTACGTCTAGGTTGTGATGGAGTATGTATAATTTGCGACACATAGATCCACTTTGTATGTCTTGTGGCTATGTCATCTTAATTTATAAATTTTTGCATAGATCTACAGTGTATTCCTGGTGGCTGTGCTATATTTTGATGGCATGGATCCACAGTGTATGATTAGTGGCCATGACCTATGTCTATAATGTCATCCGTCTATGATCTGAGTATGGGAATGCCTACCTCAGAATTAATATATATGATATTTTGCAGATGCTTGGTTGTTCGTAGGTTTTCGATTAGGTGTGCTCTTGGTTTCCGACACACACATGTCATTTACAAAGTTTTTCAGCTATCACTAATTCCGGTCTCATACTTTGGGGGGAATTCTGTTACCCATGATTTTGGTCATCATGATGGTGTATTGATAATGGTGAACTCAGGCTCCTCATAAGAACTTTCTCCTGAGAAAAGTTACATTCATCTCTTCCCAGAAAACTTACTTTTGAAGAGATTTTGCAGGCTGCTAATATACTAGGGTGCAAGAATGACCCATTCTCGCAGGCTGCCTTAAGCTAGGGTGCGAACTTCTCGCATTGTTTTGCATATCTAGGGTGCGAAATTGTTCTAAGGTTTGGAAAAAGATGAATTTTTGATGGTTCTAGAAGGGAATCTTCTAGAAGAATGGGTTGGCATTCGAATGGTTATCCTTGTACTGGTTTCTCTGATATTGTGGGATCATTCTTATCCAAGTAACCATCTCATTCTCTCCTATATATTGATGGAATTCTCATGGAAAAGGTTAAGAAAGATTCATGGGAGAATTGGTGAAAGAATTATGTGAAGGACTTAGCTTGAACAGGAGCTTGGAGACTCTAGAAAGTCTATCAAGAGGATTTGATCTTCTTCATACAAGGATTGAGCAAGTGTGTGTGTTGGAGCCAAGAGCCACCGAAAGGAAGCTTGCAACATCAAGGCGATCAGGTTGTAATCTTCTACTTTCAATTAATATGATCTAGTGGAATGTCCTTTTCCCATAAAGTCATTCTCACTTTATTGTGTAACTCCTTGATCATACACATAAGTTGACAGTTGAATATATTTTGCTATCTTCACTTTGGTTGGTTTGTGTTGTCTTGGTCTTAACCTTACGAGAGCACCGGAGCAAAGTGGGAGCAACAAAGACCCTAGGAAGCGATACAAAGGTATGTTACTTGTTCCTCCCTACTAGCTAATTCAATGGTCAAAACATAGGGAAAGAGTCATGTCCTGTCCTATTTTGTTCTAGATCCAGGTGGATCTAGGGAGATCTGTTAGTGTCTGCACCTACCGATTAGTCTGATAACATGCATTGAAATGTATTTAAGTTTTCAAAGATGTGTATTGGGGCGTGAACCGGGCCGGGGCTAAGCCCCGACCCATGGTTATATATTGTATTGCATACGACCGATGCTACGGGCAGTTAGACCCACTATAATATATGTTGTAACCGTTTGAATGTGCATGGTTTGGTATAATATGTGACCAACGTGTATGCGTACAGGTTTAACCTTACATTTTTGTCAATGGTTTGAAACTTTAGCCCTATTGTGTATTGCGCGCGGTCATGTGGTGACCATGTGCCCACGGGCCTTGGTAGTTAAGGCCGACGCATAACCGTTTGACAGTTTGGACCGGTTGTGCGGTTGCACCTGGTGCCAATTTTTTACGCTTTAAAATGCGTGTGGGCTAGGTTGAGCCAAGAGGGGTGCATTTTGTAAATGCAGAGACAACAAGCTTGAAGGAGGGACTTCCAAGAAGTCTATCTACTTCAATTTGTTTCCAAACGAGGTGTTGAAAAATCCCAGCGAGGGGTTTTTGGATGTTCTGAAGCCATTGGAGCAGTCTATTTGGCATTTTGAGCATTGTAAAGCACATTTTTTTAGCACTTTGAGAAAATAATACAGATGATCCATTGGAAGCTGGACCAGGAGATGTATCCCAAGAGAGGGGTGAACTCCTTTATCATTTGTTGTGTTATGTGTTTTCTTTTTACTGATTATGTTGTTGTTTATATGCATCTTGAATGAGTAAATCCTATTAAATTTGTGTTTCAAAGTTGATTCATTTGCATTTTAACACATTAATTTTACTTGCAAATGTTTTCAAGAACACAAGTCTTCTTCATTTTTAGATCAATATTGAATAACATGGCCCCGCAAGGCCCCTCCTATTCATTGATGCACCATCATACATCACCAACAATAGAGAAACATTCATCACACCAGCATGGCGCCAGAGGACAACATGTCTTGCTTCATGAAGTAATAAGTCTCATATCATGGTAAGTGTCACCCTAATAATTGAAGCATTTGAACATTTTGCAAAGAATTATTTCTTGATTACAGAGCGTTTTCTTGGAAATTATACTCTTTGCCTTATTTAACCTTGGTGGGTGTCATTTTGTCCTAGTAAGTTGGTCACCCTTGGGGATAGGTTTCTACTGGGGGGGTTCCTTGAAGATTCATCGTCCACTACCGATCATACTTATCACCTTTCATTCTCTTTCCATTATGTTTCCTCATCTTTTTAGATTTTCAGGTACACTGACCCAATAAGGGATTGTACCTCATCTCATGGGAAGGGGTTAAAGGCCCAGAGGGAATGTAGCTAGAAAAAGATAAAATTCAAATTGTAAACCTTCTAGATGTTTTCCCAAGAGGTATTGATAAATAATGAAGTGTTTTCTCTTAAAAGCATAAGACCTGCAAAATCATTTTCATATTATATAGACGTCCCACTTGTTGAGGCATCTACACAAGTGTGTTACAACCTTTTTTTTACCCCTATGGCACTTTGCGTACCTCTCCCTTCAAGTGATATTGTGGAAATTCCTCCCAAGTTTTATGTTACCCATTTGGAGTACCCAATTGTTCTATACTTTAATTACTTAATGACAATAAATGGGCTTGGAAAAATGTTTCATCATTGGCGAAAGGAAACACACCCTCTACAAAGGCACCCATAAATGAGACAATACAACCCCTTTTATGTCATGAACCCCATGCCCAAAGGTCTTACCCACATCCACCTTATCCTCTTTACATGACTTAGATGGGTTTTATTTTGGAAAACACCCTTGAATTGAGGAATGACTGGCCCAATAGGATGCCTTGACACCCCTCCCACACCTAAATTTGAAAAATTGTATAATGTCTTTGAGCATCTTCTTATTTTGAAAAGGGGGATTTGGTGCACATGTTTGGGTGGTTTGATTATTAGATGTGGATTATTTGACATGATTCTGTGACTTATGGACCCTTGGAGAGCGTCTATGTTTGTCTTTGCAGGACCTTTCCTGGTGGATAGGTGTTCATGAGTAGATGATTTGTTCGAACCTTCATGGGGGATTTAGAGCCCAGAGATGGATGCAGAGAACCTATGTCTAGAGCTATATTGTGATCACGATTTGCATAGCAGAGGAGGAGTTCATTTCCTTGGGAGGCACTCTGGCATGGCTAAGAGACTAGTTATGGTCCTTCTACACCTGGACGCTATCCTTTAGAGGCTTGGACGTCCCTCTACTATCATATGATGTCATTATATTCCTTGATGGAGATGATTTATGGTGGAGGATGGCTCGTGACCTGATACTTGGAACTTGAGGAAATGGTATATGGCCTTTAGAGGCCTAGCACTATGCTTCTCCAGCCCAACACTTCACTTAGAAAGTCTAATGTCACCCTAAAGGGGCATGACATCACCCTTTGAGGACCATTTTGTAAAAAAATGAATTAATTTTTTTATTTTAATGAGCAAACTAAGAAGTAGGCTCAAAACTGTGAAAATACACAACTTTTGGGTAATTAGGGTAGGATTTCCCATACAAATATGGTTGGCCTAATTCATTTTTCACATAACACTTCCTCACAAGAGGAATTTGGTTTAACTGTTTTTCTGTATTGAAGCTATTTGGATGAAATTACTAGTGTGCACATTCTTGGAGAGTCTTCTTTAGATGTTACTTGGCTATTTTGTGGTGGTGAAGTGTTAAACTAGGGTTTATTCTTGATTATTCTTGGTGAAAGTAAGTAAAATTCTACAACTTCTTTTATACATTACATTTTTGTGGTTAACTTTACTTGCTTCATATTGAAGATTATGAAATTGCTTATTTTAAACCATAGGAAAGGAGAATAAGTTATGTCTTCCTTTCTTTATCTTATTCCACTTTCTATTTTGTCAAGGATACCTTATCTAAACTAGGCTCCTAAAGCCGTAAAGTGATATCACTTTAGGATCCCTACTTTAGAGGTTTGTTGCAAATATATATTTTAATAGTTCAAGGAGAGAGGGTTACGTTAGGGCCTAAAAGTGATTATGATCTAGTAGAATCCATCTTTAAGGCTTGAATGCTAGAGTACTTGAATTTCCAACACTTTTAGCATCTATCATTTTGTCCTTTGGACAATATTATCATTGTCATTTTTCTCCAAGACAATTTGCTGCTATAATTGACTCCATAATCCCAACAGAAACCGATTTCTATGATATTGTTGAAGGATTTGATCAAAACAACTCTTACACTCTCTTATTTGAAGCTTATACTAACATATCCTAACACTAACTTAGCTTAAAACACTAACTTAGTGGCTGATGTTGCAAAACACTGCTACAACCACCTTAATTACTGTTAATTTGTTGCATAACTAACTTTAATTGCTAGCTAAACCTACCAGAATTTTCTTGTGACAATTGCTAATCAATCTATGTGATTAATACTAAATTTTAATTGTGTTTTCAAGAAATTATGAGGCATATTTCTTGTCGTTGTTACAAAATAATTTTTGTTGTTGTAAACTTTTATTTTGCTGAAATTTTATATCATCTAGCTTATATTCACATTATTTATCATCTTTTGAGGTTTTACTATCATTTTGTACTGGAAATTCCCATATATACGCTCTATTGTTCTTGTTTCAAATAGGTACACAAATTACTCTTCATTTTCCTCAATCTCTTAGACACAGACCCTATGATTTTGGTAACCAATGAGAGGGGGGATAAACTTGACAATAACCTTAGCTTTCCAACCCTTTATATTATCAGGGACACCTCTCCTGGGATAAACCATGCCTATCCCTAAAACGTGGGGATTTCATGTTAAGGCGATAGTGATAGGTTATCATGTAGTTACGCCAAATTCCCCTACCTGTCTTGGGATTTGGACAAGTACAAATTGTGCAATAACAATATGAAAAAATAAACTAGGATTAAAATAAACCATCTTGAGTCACAACATGAACTAATGACAATTGGTGGCTTTTATTCAAGACCAAAATAAGCCAAAATACATGCTACACAAGAAGAAATGGAAGAAAAAATATATAATATTCAAGAAGAAAGGAAATAAAAAGAACTATGCTACTCTTATTCCTACTCTATCCTACACTAGCTGAAAAAGGACTATGTGAAAGCATAGTGCCAATGGAGCCATTCAAGCAACTCCAAACCTGCAACCACATGTTTGTCAAAATTCAATAGTAGAAATTCGAGTAGTAAGAGATCAAACATGCGAAGAATTGAATCAATTAAATATTTATCCACCATGTGAAAGTTAGTAACGTTATCATTCATGGAAAATGTAGACATGTAAGATACCTCCAACCTAGATTCAATTTCATCATAGAATTTTCAATGACCACCATAGAATTATTCGAAGAAATTTAAAAATCAGTGGCATGCCTTATGAGACTCATGTATGAAATTTACTTGAAATGTTCCTTGTGGGGGAGTCTTAATATCATTGGTATAATTTATTCCAAATTTCAAAGAAAGATAATGAGAATTTGACATAACCATCAGTTGAAACTGAAGTTCCTCATTATCTAATAAAGTCTCCCTGGGCCCACTCAAAGCAAGACAATGAGAACCTGACATAACTATCCGTAAAAACCGAAGTGACTCATTATCTAAGAGAGTTTCCCTAGGCCCACACTTGATTCAGGTGGATATTGGTGGCCACCCACCATTTCCAAATGGCTCAAAACAGTTTTCTGGCCATTTTGTCAATTTACTATTTTTAGCAGGTTTTAACTTCCGGGGCCATTTTGAGGGTCCAAATGAAGGTTTTTTGAGATTGAGGTTCTCAATGATATCTGAAGGAATTATTGAGCCCCCAAAATGAATCTCCTCAAAAATACCTTTCCAACGAGCTATCACACACCTAAAACAGAGATCGTATGCAAAAGTTACAACCCCGGGAAGTTGATGCACCAACTTACCCAAACGGGGCCCACATGACTTTTGGCGCTTCATCTCCTAGGGTTAGGTTTTTGGATGTCTAGGACTTTTGGCATTCCCGATTATTGTAAAAAGGCCTCCAGAGCCTCATTGTAACCATCTTCTTGCGAAGGCGAGTAGCCGTCACATCTCTTCTCAGAGATAAGCTACCACCATTCTAGCGAGTCTTTCACTCTGTATTTTTACAGTCTCTGTACATTTCTTTCATTAATAGAAATCGTGTATTACTGTATCTCTGTGTTTATGGTTGCATCTTTGATATATTTCTATTATATTACTGGATATACACAATATCTATGTGCATTTCTTTATTATATCTCCGCTCTCATTTCGTGCCGAAAATATTCCGGATCAACACTTTACATAACCCACATGCTAAGTGGAATAATTGTACATGCTAGTTTGAGGGAAATGTTGAAGAAAGTATGACTCTAAGATCTCTCCTCTAGCATCATCAAAATTATATGAGGAGTGCTAAAGTATTGAGAAAAAAAAAATCAAAGATGAGTGATGTGACTACCCCTGAAGATTAACTTGCAATACTAGAGAAGATATAAGTGACAATGATTCTTGGATCAGCTTGATGTTTCTTATGTCTTTCATGGTGGAAATTTGTGTATTTGGTGTGATTTCCACATGGGGATCTGAAAAAAAATTTCATTCTAAATAATTTTCATCCTTTTTTATTAACATTTGTGCATTGAGATTAGAAATTTAAGATTGCACGGGATCAATGAATGGTGTATCAATGTTCACAATCAATTCTGAAATAGAAAAATAATCATTGAAAACATGGTTGTCATGATCAAACTATATTTGAATGTGTTCCATAAATTCAAATTGCAAAGGAATTTCAATAATGTGAATCCTAGATGGACTGTCGTTAAGAATGAGTCTTTGATCAATAAAATCTTGTAAATATTGTTGTTCTCATTTATAATTCAATATTTTATCATTGAAAGAGTAATGTAAATATTCCATTGCATCATAAACAAGTGGGTGCTCATGTGGGTGATTATCACCAACAAATTTTTATAAAGAGAATGAATATCTTCAAATTCTGAGATTGAATGTATTTCATGAATATGAGATTTTTTTACAGATCAAATCATATCCATGATTTGCAAAAATAGAGTCACTAGTTTGTTCCCAATATGGACTAAAGGGTTTAATATTTTTGATATAAATTCACTTATAGTTGCAACAAAGTGCTCGTTATAAATAGTGTTCCCTCCTTCTTCCATTACTATGCTTCCCAATGCTAAACCATCATTCAAATCTACAACAATTTTGTTAATTGATTCATTAATTAATACAATTTTGAAATCATCTTTTCAATCATTCCCCTTGGATTACTCATCGAAATTAGATTGTAGAGTATCATATTTATGAGGGTAATATAGCATGGTTTGTATGTTTGAAAATATTTCTTTTGGATTGGAGGTGACTGAATATTCATCGTACAGATATGAATCTTGTCAATGAAAGATATGTGTATTACCTAGATTGCACCCTTTAGAAATACTTACAAGATATGCAATCCAATCAAGAATTTATTTCTCTGAGGGTTTGTCACTTTCAAGAAATTTACAATAAATCTACATGAATCTTTGAAACAAATCATCCACATGTTCATTTATGATCCTATGGATTTCTTCAACTTTATCAAAGAGTTCACCATAATCCTAATCTACATGAGAAATGATAAAGACTTCCATGAATTTTCTCCAACTATGTATCGATTTCACTTGTAATTTCCAAAACCAAGATTTAATATGTCATTCTAATGTGAGGATAAATAATCGACATATTTCATTGTCTCACACATTTTTTATATTATGTTGTGCAATGTTAAACTGATTGAGATGCATGAATGCAAATACATTCCCTTCACCATCAAACTTTAAGTTTGACAAAAGATTAGTTTCCTTGAATGAGACACCCCCAATGGGTCTCAAGAGACTCAAAGGGTCATCCCATACAAAGATATAGAGAGGATCCATGGTATGGTTAAAACAATCTAATGAAATGACTCCACTTGTGAAGGATTGTCATCTAACCCTCCTTCTAGCGCCAATTCTTTTGACACAACATGTGTGGCCTTTATCAACAATAGGGATTACCCTCATTAATAAGTCTTAATTAGAACTCCCACCATTTGGAATAGGGAACCCATCCAGATTTTGGGCTGACAACCATTTCTGGTTTGGGGTTTACCAATTGTGGCTTGGTCCATTGGTGATGATTCCTAATCTAAAGAAATAAATGTAACTAGTCTTATATGAATGCATTTGGAAAAACCTAAGGTAACCAAAAATAAAACATAGAATTAGACGTGCTCCTCTCAATTTCCTGGGGAAATAGTTCACACATAATAAAGACAATAATATGAGTAAATAATTGTGAACCAAGAATAATATAGCATTTAAACAATCATATACAATCCTATGTTCACATATTCAAACAAATATTACTTAGAGAAAATAAATAATAATGCAACAATCACACATAATAATATACAGTAATATGAAATTCATTCTTATACAACCCTAGACTAAGAAAAACACAGCAGAATATTCCACAACGCATGCAACACAAGAATCAAAGTTCTCCCGAAAATAACTTGGCCAAACAGGCTTCTCCTCATTAAAAGTTTCAACAATAGTACATGAAAGCTCAAAGAGGCAAAAGCCCTTGATTCAAGTACAATCCCCCTATTTATTGAAATTCACCTTGACTATTGGCCTTCCTCCTTTCCGACTTTTGACCTTCCATTCAAAAAAAATTGTTTTTATCCTCTATGGAATGATGAGGGAATAATGACAACATAAATGATAATAATTTAATTTGTTAGACATCATATGCATTTAGATTTTTAATTTGTATTTTAGTGTTGGTGGGACATTTAGGGTATTGGATCTATTTCACCTCATACAATGATCCAAGAGGATCTCCACACAAACAATTAACTTCATGGAGAAAATCATTAAACTTTACACACCATGGAGAAAATCATTAACTTTGCACACCATGGAGAAATAAATAATTAAAATGCTAATTAATGATAAGTGGAAAAGAATAATTAATTAATCATGAATGATTTAATTGTAATAAATGATTAATACTTGAAGTAAGTTGTAAAATCTCATGTATTATTCATTTAATTGTAAAAACCGGAAATTAGTTGTGAGAACCCAACTCACAAATTAGTTTCCTAATTTTAAGAGAAAATTAGTTTCCTAGTCTTAAGGAGGAAGTTAAGGGTCTCATGAGTTGGTTTGGACTCTTCCTCACTTTATTACAAGTGGATTCCTAGTCTCAAGGAGAAAGTTAAGGGTCTTTTTCATTTTTTTCCTTGGGTAGGTACTAGATCCTAAATTCATGGATCTTGTATTTTTGTATTATGGAGCTAGGAAAACTTGTTTAAACCCCTTTATTAAAAGGATTTTGGGAGGCCCTTTGAGGTTCTTTTGGAAAGAGTTATTTGAGGTGAGAATCAAGTGATTGTGCTTATAATTTGTAATCCCATTAATTGAGAGAGTATGTGAGCCCCTAAATTGGGAGATTTTTGCCCTGCATTGGGAGAGCATTGTTTCCCTTTCATTTGGGAGAAGTTGTAGCCCTTATCTATAAAGGAGAGTCAGCCACACATTGGGAGAAGAAATGACAAGTGATTTGTATTCCAAGAAGATCTGGAGATGTAGCCATAAGGTTATGGTGAACTCCTTTAACAACTCGGTGATCTCTTCCTCTTATGTGATTATCTCATGTTTCTTATGCATATCTTTATTTCCACAATTATGATTATTAAATGCATATTGTAATGTATTATGAGACTAAAAACTCATGCACCAAGTTCATATTCAATTTGGATTCAAGCCTTTATAAGCACTTCAATTTTCAACTTTTATGTAATAAAGTTCAATTAAAATTATCTTATAATTCATCCTTCCATTAAGTGAACCTAGAACCATATCATGTTTGGTATCAAGGTCACTCCAGATTCAGATAAAGTGGTATCAGAGAAGGATTGAAAAAAATTGCAGGTGTTGAAGACAAGATGGGAAAAGAATCAAAGAATGCATGGATTTGTGAGCTTGAAGAAATCAACCAAACCATCCAAGCAAAGAATGTTGAATTGAGGAGGTTGTTTCAAGAGTCTGGAGAAGAAAAGAGAAAACTATGGTTGCAGCTACAAGATATGGAGGAGAAAGTTGGAGAATTCTCCAAGATGGAGGCAACAAAGATACCATCTTGTGGCCATGGCAGGTATACGATTTATGGTTCTTATCATGATGATGTTTGTTGAGTTGAGAAAAAGGTATAAATATTCTCTTTGTTACTCTAATTTTTGATATATTCTTTGATGAGTTTTCTATTAATTTGAAGCAATTAGAGAATAAAATGGTTAAAAAGTCTTTAGGAGATATTATTAAATGATATTAGATATTTTTTGAACTTTGGTTTGAATTATTTTGATTTTATGCAAAAATGGACAATTGTTGTTAACTCAAGGTAGTTAAGAAGATTATGAAGATGCACAGGCCATTGGAGATCAAAGAAATCAGGCACAAAATGGTTCTTAGGAATATTGACTCTTTATCTTTCAATCTTCATAAATAGTAAAAGCAATCCTTAGGATCTCTCAATCCTTAGGATAACTTAATTTACTTATTTTATTGTAATATATAAAGGATAGTGAACAATAGAGAAAATAGGAGGAATTTAACCAAACATTCAGATCTCCTAATTATTGAAATCCTGTATAGCAATCCATTGTAAATGATTTAACGGTTATGTAATTAATGAAAGCTTCAAGGGTTTTGATCATTTCTGTGTATTGAGTTTTTAGTAGCAATATCTTCTAAAGATCGTGGGCCCAGTCGACAAGAGCTATTGTCTCAGCTATAATAATATGAATTATGTTTTTAGTTCTGTGATTTGAATCTCCTTTCAACAGTTAGGATAAACTCATTAATGTGTTTATTGTTTTATGAATTGATGATGCTATTCATTTGTAGAGAATAGATGTTCCATTTGAAGATTATCGATTGGTGTTCCATTTCCAATTGTTGTTAATTTATCGCTTATGTATTCCTTTCATTTAAATTCTCATTTGTTGTTTCGTTCATTAAATTCTCATTTGTTGTTCCTTTCGTTAAATTCACATTTGTTGTTCCTTCTTAAATATTCAGTAGATCATTGTTCTTTTCTAGTATATTAATTAATCATTAAGAGATCGATTCATTAAGTGTTTTCACAGATTAAATTATTGTTTCTTAGATGAATGAATTCAGTAAATTAATTGATGATTTGGTTCATGGTGTGTTATTATTCAGATTAAAAAAATTTTGAGTGAGTTATTAGTTTCAAAGTTTTTAATGAATGTGTGAAGAACTTGATTATTGCAGTAATTTAGATAGACTCATATTTGTTGTAGCTAAATTATCTACACGATTTAAACCTCTATGACTATATGCATAGACTTTGCTAACATTCTTGAAAGAGAATATGCATCCCCAGTCAATAAATTAATGTCAAACTAAAGATTTTTTTTGGACATCTTTAGAGCCCAACATTTTGGTGTTGTTGTCGGGGAGAATTTCAATGATAGCATAGGTTGCGTCTCTGGAGGATGAGGTATTGAAAACACAAGATAAGAACCTACGTAGGCAACAAGTAAAATGCTTGTGCAAAAACGTAGCTTCATTTGATGCATAGAGGTTATATAGGTGCATAGAATTTGTGTCTCTGTGTATGACTAAGAAGAAACAACCTGAAAAATTAAAACCCCCACCAAAAAATACAAAATCCCAGGGCCTGGTGCCCCCTGGAAGGAGCACTTTCATAAATGAAATCATCCGAAAAGTTGAATCTCAAGCCTCAGTTGGACCTCGAAAAGGTTCTACCCGAATCCCTCAAGAAGCAAATTCACCAACTGCATCTCATGTTGAGGTTCATAGTGGAACTGAAGGAACTGAACAGAGTTTCCAAAATACACATACTCCACTTTTCAGTCCTTTAGATGAGGGAAATTCTTGTAATTTGAAATAAGGAGAAGGGGAGACCAGTGGAATTGCTAAGACAAACCCACCACTACCTGAACCTGGATCTCTTGTGATTTTGGTAGGAGAAGGAATACCTGAAATCCCAGACATAGGTAGCATGATTAAATCTCCTAAGGGACCAAGTAATCAATCACCTCAAATAGAACACCTAGACCAAGAAATCCTTGAAGGCTATTGGCATATCTTTGACCAAATGGCACATTAAAATCAGTCACGGCCGCAGACTTACACCTTGGAATATCCTATAGTCAATTTGGTTGCTAATGCACCAATGAAAGTCATTCGACTACAGAATCTTCCAACTTTCAATGGATTGATCTCAGAATATATTGACGTGTTCTTATTTGAGTTTGATGTCATGTGTAGAGGCTATGACTATACCTCTGAACCCCATAAACTAAATCTATTCCCTTCCACTTTAAAAGGATCATATTTATGATGGTTTATGGGATTGGGGGGAGGAACTACAAATTCATGGGATGAAACAAAACAAGCCTTCCTTATGAAATATCAAGGCTACTGTAGAACCAGGGATTTAAAGTATGAAATATTTAAAATGACTACAAACGAAAATGAAACACTAGAGGAATATGTCGAAATATTTCAATATAACCTGCAGAGATCACCTTATAGAACACTACCAGGTGAGGTACTTAAAGCCACTCTAATAAAATGTATGAAGGATGAATGGGTAGAAACATTGAATTTAATGGGAAAAGGTGATATTTATCAAGAAATGTATGATGAAATTGTCCAATTGTGTATCAAGTGTTCACATGGTAGTACACAGACCATATTAGGAATATGAACCCCCATCACCAAAAGTAGCAACATCACTAGTGGGAGCGTCACCCAAGAAGAAATTGGTAATATTTTAGAAAATTTTAAAACTGACATTTTGGGTACTCTAACTACACAATTGGATGTTATGCAGGTTAAACAGAAAAAAGCAGAAGAAGAACAGTCGTTGGCTATATTTATTCCACGATGAAAAAGGCAACAAGGTTCAAGAGAGTGTCCCTTGGGTGTGGTTCAGACCCATGCCATCTATGTTGAAGACCATGCAACAAAGAAATGTCCATCACTCCCAAGACTAAAAGTTGTATTTAAAGAAGAAGAATAGGAAATATAACCGGTATATCTAATGGCTCAACATATCCAGTGGAAATATCAACCCCCGGGTATGCTACAATAGCCTTCTTCTTTATTTTCTGGGTAGTATAATCAGTAGCATAATTTTGGAAACACATGGCAGGGCCAACCATTTTCTAACCCCACATGGAAGTCCCAACAATATCCTATTGCACCCTAGCCAAATCAACCAGTTGCTAATCCTACTTGGTCTAACTTGCAATACCCTACCCCATTTTGGTATAATTCAAATAATAACCCTTATCCTTCACTGTGGACTAGCACAGCTGCCCAAGCCCCCAATTGGACTCAAAATTGGAAACCCCCCATGGGACTGACCAATCAACCCATGGGAATGGATCCTCAAGCTCATCCCACTTTACAAGATCCACTTCAATTACCCTATAATCCTCAACCTCAAATGCACCCTCAATCACCAACTCAACCAACCCAAATCCTAATAACAGACCAGTCCAACTCGTGCAAATTGTCAAGAATTTGGAGGGTGAAACCAACTCTGTAGGGTGAAATGAACTCCAGTTGAGATAAGGACGTGTAATTTCTCCTGAGGAAAGTGACATTCATCAATAATATGAGAATGAGAATGATTTACTACCAGTAATAAAACCATTGACTGTGGTCATAACAGAAGAAATAGAACATGAAGAAAACACAGTCAAGCAAAAAACACCTGATAAAGATGTAATTTATTCTCCCTTCTTTCGCAAAAGGATAATGATAGAAAAACTAGCTATATATCCTAACTTTGATATCGTCGGGGAACTAAATAACTTATGTGTTAAAATTCCACTCCTACAGGATTTACAAGACATCCCAATTTATGAAAAAACAATTAAAGAACTATGTGGGAAGAAGGTTGAAAGGAAAACTAAGAATCCCTCAACTGTTCACGTGGTATGAACTTTGTCCAATCTTATTCTAGGAAAGCAGGAGCTAGTCAAATACACATACCCAGGGAATCCCATGGTAACAGTTTAGATACAGGGTTTTGTTTTCCAAATACAAGTCTAGTGGATTTGGGGGAAGCCATCAATATTCTGACTACTGAGACCTGTAATATCCTGGGTATCACCTCCTTCGAACCTACTTCAACTATGTTGGAATTAGATGATAGATCGGTGGTTAAACCAGTTGGCACCTTATAGGACATAGAAATTCCAGTCGACTCCTGGGAATACCCAGTTGATTTCCTAGTTATCAACCCAAGAAGTAGACTCGATGGACACCCATTAATATTTGGATGACCATGGCTAGCAAAACAATATGCATACATAGGATGTCGCACGGGAAACATGAAAATTTCTAGAGGAAGTTCTATAAAGAACCTTATCTTGTATCCTCTAGCTAAACCAAGTTTTCTTGTCATACATGAGCAGTTGCAACCACCTAGATATCCAAAAGAAAACCTACGATATCCTCTCACATTAGAAGAAGATATTGGGCTCAAAAATCAACTGGAATATGATGTGATCAAAAGCTTCATTAGTATCCCAACTGTTGTACGCAACCCAACATGTCAAATAATAAAAGTTTTTTTAGATAATGAAGCACAAGGAGATCCTTTGGAATAATTGATGGAGAAAAAAATTCCCACTGCTATTTTCCACAATGGAAGTACAATTGAAATCACACCAGGAATATTTCTAAATATTAATGCCAATTTGAATGAGCAACAACAACAAAAATTGATTCAAGTCCTTTCTAAATATCAACAAGATTTTGCTTCGGAGTATCTCAACATGAAGGGAATTGATCCCTGACTATGTACACATCATATCTGTATTGAAAAATATGCCTGAGCCATCCGACAGCCCCAACGAAGATTAAACCCTCATCTCATGGACATTGTCAAAGAAGAATTATAGAAACTATTGGATGTAGATTTCATATATCCTATTTTAGGCAGCTAGTGGGTCTCTCCACTTGTAATCATCCCTAAAAAGAATGATAAGTGGTGAATCTGTGTAGATTACAGAGAACTCAATAAAGCTACCCAGAAGCACCATTTTCCCCTACCCTTTATTTATCATGTTCTTGATACTTTAGTAGGGAAGCAATTTTTCTCCTTCCTAGATGGCTTTAGCGGTTATAATCAGATTCATATTTCTCTGGAAGACCAAGATAAAACTATATTTACATGTCCCTGGGTTACTTTTGCATACCAATTATTTCCCTTTGGATTATGTAATGCTCCGGCCACATTCCAGAGAGCTATTTTAAGCATATTTTCTTATTTAATTAATGAAGTACTTGAAGTTTACATGGATGATTTTATCCCTTATGGAACTGAATTTGATCAAGATTTAAGCAATATAGAGAAGGTACTGGAACAAAGCATTGCTACCAGGATATGTTTGAGTCATGAAAAATGCCACATGATGATGAATGAAGGTGTGGTACTAGGACACTATGTTTCTGTAGATGGAATCAAGGTAGACCCAGCAAAAATAAAGGTAATCCTTAATTTGCCTACACCTCATACACAAACTGAGGTACGTAGTTTCCTTTGTTGTGTAGGATATTATCATAGATTCATAGAAATTTTTTCAAGAATACTTGCACATTTACATGCTTTAACTGGTAATGTGGAATTTCAGTGGTTTGATAAGTGTCATGTTTCATTTGCAGAGCTTAAAAGGATAGTTTCGACTGCACCAGTGTTGAGAGGACCAAACTAGAAATTACCATTTCACATCTCTTTATATGCATTAGATATCGCTATAGGCATTGTCCTTGGATAGGAAGAAGACAAGAAACCTTATGCTATTTATTTTATTAGAAAAAATCTTGCTCCTACTGAATTAAATTACACAGTAACAGAAAACAAATTTTTAGCCATTATACATGCTATTAATAAATTTTGCCACTATATAATAGGCTATCTAGTTATTCTGTATAATGATCATTCTGCTATCAAATATTTAGCTAACAAACCAATTACTAATGGACGGGTTACTCAGTGGTTGTTGCTATTATAGTAATTCAACATCACCATTAGGGATCATCCCAGAAAAGAGAATATTGTTGCAGATTTCTTGTCACGTGTACCCAAAACAGATAACTCTTTGATATTTGAAGACCAATTTCTAGACGAACACTTGTTCATTGTCACTATTAATATGCCTTGGTACGTTGATGTGGAAAATTATCTGGACATTAGGAGATTACCAGCACACCTGTCATCAAGAGAGAGGAAATTAATTGTTCAACACAGTGCACAGTTCACCTAGATTGGTGGATATCTTTTCCACACAGGGTTTAATATTCAGGGCAGAAGATGTGTTAGAGATGATGAAATTTACAATGTCTTGAAGGTGGGTCGTGATGAGCCCTGTGATGGAAATTTTGCAGACAATAGAACTGGGCATAAGTTTTTATAAATGGGCTACTATTGGCCCTCAATATTCAAAGATGCAAAGAAGTATGTCGAGGCCTGTGACAGTTGTCATAGGATGGGTCGACCATGCCAAGCTGATGAAATTTCCCTGCAACCAGAAGTGGTGATGGAACCTTTCGAGATATGGGAACTTTATTTTTTTGGCCCTTTCAACCCAAAATCAATCCATAAAGCTTACATACTAGTTGCAACAGACTATATGATCAAGTGGCAACAAACTATATGACCAAGTGGGTAGAAAGAGTGGCCTTGTCAAACACAACTGAGGAAGCAATCATTAATTTTTTATTTGAACTATTCGTACGCTATGGATTACCCAGGGAAGTAATCACAGATGGAGGTTCACAATTTATAGCACATAAAATCTTGGCCACTCTACGCAATTATCACATTAAACATAGGGTTACCTCCCCATACCACCCATAGGAAAACGGATAGGTGAAAAGTACCAATTAAGTCTTGGAGGTAATCTTGACAAAAATAGTTTCAAAAAACTGTCAAAATTGGGAAGCCAAGATTCCAAATGCCTTATGGGCCTATCACACAACATGGTGTAACACTACTGGATACTCTCCTTATCACCTAGTCTTTGGAAAAGAGACTATCTTTCCAATTGAATTTGAGATCAAGACTTTGAGAATGGCCTAGGAAATTTAACTGGATCTTACCGATGCACACACACAATGCTTACAATAGCTCAATGAGTTAGATGAAGCACGTTTGTTTTCCCTTCAACACACAATTTTTATTCAGCAGCAGAGAGCTAGTTGGCATGATAATCATTTCAAGAAGAAATCCTTCCAGAAAGGTGATTGAGTGCTTCTTTATGATTCCATATTTCAGGATTTTCCTCGGAAATTGCAAACAAGGTGACTGGTTCCATATGAAATCAGATAATTCCATGATAATGGCACTATCACCTTAGCTACCATCGACGGGTATGGTTCTCCTTTTCTGGTAAATGCACATTGGCTACACCTCTACCCATCAGCCGCTCTCAAAAAAATATGTTTTCCAAGAAGTAAGTAATGATCCTACTGTTCATATTTTAGTTGGCTGGGAAGGTAACCCAACAACTTCATCTCCATAAAATTGTTGTCTTTCCATCACTGTACATATTGTATATAGTTTTCTTTAAAGATTTGATTGCGTTTTTAGGTTTTTACTTTCTAGAAAAGTCACTATAAAGATTTTTGGAGAACAAAAACTAGAAAAGATGATTGTAATGAAATATAATTAGAACACTTTTTTGTTCCGTATTCAAAACTTCAAATTTCTCTTGTCTCATTTTGAAAAATCCATCGAATATAAACCTTGTTTTATACAGGAGATGAATATGTCATGTTCTGCAGCAAAAATTTGGGCGACTGCACTAAAAGAATGCGCAACTGTAGTAAATAGAAAATGAATGCATGAAACCATAAACCATCCAATATACTACGATCATTGAATAAACCTACCCATAAAAAATAAATAAATTTAGTTGATGACTAATCAATCCTAGATTTACTAAAAAACAAAATGTATGTAGGAGGTATCCAATTACTTAATTAGATGGTTAAAATTTGAACAACATCATGATGTTCATTCAAACATAACATTTTTCGTTCCCTTTTTTGTGATTGTCGCTCCCTTTGTGGGTCATGTCGTTCTTTCGAATGTAACAACTATCGTTCCCTTTGTTATGATTGTTGCTCCCTTTGTGGGTAGTGTCATTCATTTGAACGTAACAATTGGCATTCCCTTTGTTGTGATTATCATTCCCTTTGTGGGTAGTGTTGTTCATTTGAACATAACAACTATCATTTTTGTTGTTGTGATTGTTGTTCCCTTTGCGAGTAGTATCATTAATTCGAATGTAACAATTATCATTCTCTTTGTTGCGATTGTCGTTCCTTTTTTTCAGGTAGCACTATTTATTTGAAAGAAACAAATGTTGTTCCTTTTTGTGGTTGTTCCTGTTGTTGTTCCTTTCCTTTGAAAGTAACAATTTTTGTTCCTGCCAACAAAACGTGCTTCTGATACGATTAGCCACTCCTTTGGGTACGAACTTCACTAACTAATTTTCAATAGCATCACTTCTAATCATCATGATAACGATTTGTCATGATAACATATTTTTCTCCATTGTATTCATGTTTTAAATGTTGTTCATGATTTGTTGTTCCATATGTTATGACTGTGATCATCGTATCAATTTTAATATCAGGATTTTATTTTGATGTTTAATTGATAGATAAAAATGAATGCTTTACATATAGATTTCTATGACTATAATCATTCGTAATTATAAGATCATTGGATCATATGTGTCCACTATTTTGTTCTTAAATCCTAGCTGTCGATATACACCTTGAATTTATTCAAGAAAACTTAGTATAAGCCTACTGCAGATTTCTTTCATAGGCGGGGAAGTTGGATGCTTTCAATCATACAGAGGCATGGACACATTAACATACTAATAATAGGTTATCTTCACCTGCTTCTAGTTTTTGTCATTTTATTTACTAGTGAAATAGGACAATTTTTTATTGGCTTTTGACTATCATTCTATCATATTTCTAAACATGTTTTAGTTATAATTCTTAGATAGATGATTATAAAACAGAAAATACAAAAATGTTCTTTCTGTATCTGCTTCTGAAAACAATTACCTTGACATTGATTTTGCAAATATTTTCATTAAAACTTGCAACCTGTAAATTTTGTTTATAAGTGATGTTCATATTTTCTTTTATGTTTAATATATTTGTAAATAATTAGATTAAAGTTCATAGTTTTAGCATTAGTTAGTTTACCTCTTTTCTCTTTTTTAGGACCTTAGTTGGCTAACGGAGCCATTAAACCCGTTAGAATAGGTCACACCAAACGGCTTGGGTTATTTAGACAACCCCGGATCGGATCTGTTCTTCTAGTTGACAGCATGTCAAATTTTCCTGTCAAAAAATGACACTAGAAGGAGGGTCTGATTTTAATTGATGGCACGTGGAGGTCACAAGACT
>ML780311.1:1450018-1489428 GCA_009831015.1 Picea engelmannii | reverse complement strand
TACTACAACACTAAGTGCTTTTGGAATTGAGCATATATAGTGCGCAGCTATCTTTGAAACAAAAGACTTCCCTGGGTTGATAATTTATGTTTCACTTGGTTGTTTGAAATTAATTAAGCAATTATAGTGACCAACAACAATGTCACAACCACCCATGTCGATAGCAAACATATGGGATTTTAGGTGGTAGTCACCGATTTGGAGACGCACATTTTCACAATGCCCTCCACATTTCATGGAACCACCATTGGCAATCATGATTTGGAAATTGTTGACAGCATGTATGTAGCAATGAGTTTCTTGAGCAATGTGGCGATGAATAAAATTATGGGTGCTTCCACCATCAACCAGAATGATGACCTTTTGATTCTTGATGTAACCGATTAACTTGAGGGTTTGGGTAGCGGAGAAGCCAGTGAGAGCATTGAGGGAAATGACGGGTTCTACTTCGGGAGGGTCTGAGGGAGGGGTTATGTTAGCGATTTCAGGTGACTAAGACACAAGGGGAGTTTCAATATCCTCTTCCGAAATATCCTCAAACATGGCCATAAAAATATTTTGTTCCTTACACTTGTGGCCTAGGAAATATTTTTTATCACAATTATAACAAAGACCTTTGAGTTGGCATTCAACCATTTCATCCCTAGTTAATTTTTGGATCTTTAATGAGGTGGAGGGAGTAGTGGGAGTGACGGGTTTAGGGCGAGGGATAAAGGAGGGTTTTTAGTTTTGAGAGGATACAACTTGTTGTGCTTCTTTAGCTCATTTAGTAGCCTCCACCCAACTCGAGGGTCAAGCCATGAGGACATGGGCCCAAATCTCCTCCTTGAGGCCACTGATAAAACACTCTCGAAAGAAAGCATCAATCATGCCCTCAGTTCAAAAATCCAGGTGCTCAAAGGCAGCTATGAAGTCTTCTACTATTCCTCATTGTTTCAACTTTGTCAAATGGCCCAAATGGTTGGTGTCTGTGTCAAAGAGTTCATAAAGCTCAGTCACAAATTGGGTCCAAGCAATATACCCTTGACGGGAAGTTTTTCTCCATTGCCACCATTGCAAACGTTCTAGATGGACAACACCATACTAGAGTTTGGCCAAGTCATCTGTAATGTCGTATAAAGAGAAATAATGTTCCATTTGGGTTACCCAACCAGTGGGGTCCAAGCCATGAAATTTGGTCACATCCACTCGTGGAAGGCATAGGTCACATTGAAAGTGATGGGGCTGAAAGGTATGGGAATGGGAGGAATGTTCACCTTCATTCTTTGGGGGTGCTTCAGAGAAAGGGTCATCTGTAGGGATCTTCAGTTTGGGGCAGAGTGATGCAAAGACAGATTCAAGTTGGGTGGTCAGTTCTTGTTTGACTTCCTCCATTGAAGACTGCATGGTTGTATTTATGGTTGTATTGATGGATGAATCGATGGAGGAAACAGTAACACTGAGTTGTTTCACTTCCTTTTGGGTCTCAAGGAAACCAGATTGCAAGGTGTTGAAGCGAGTTTCTAGATCATGGCTATGGGTATGGGCCATGAGGATGGGTGAACTGAAAAGGGGTGTGCGGGGTCAAAAATATTGCCGAAAAATGATATGGATGAATGTGATAAGGGTGAAGAGATGAATCCAATGGAATAGGTCTCAAATAATGGTGAAACAATTTCCAGAATTTTTTTTTTTTAACACCTGCAGAGTTATATTCCAGTCTAAAGAATACTGCAGTGATGAAATACCCAAATTCTTAACCAGAAATAAATGTGTATTTACTTGGAAACCCGAACACAGTTGCACGACAATAGATCTAGTATGTTTTTAATTTGTTTATGTTTTTGTCCCCCAAGGGTTAGGTATTCAAGGGTTCTATAGACAAGGGTTTGCCTTGTGCTATAGCTCTCTGATATACATGTGGGGTCCAACAGTATTACTCGGCCCAATATCTCAAGGCACTAACTAAGGAGGATAGACCGTACCCTTAGCTGTACTACCCGACTACCCAGGTACTAGAGAGTATATTCCCGAGTGTTGTTCTTGGTGACACTATAGTAGTCTAGTGGCCAATAGGTTTATCTAAAGAGGGCTTCAGGAAATCTAGGCTGATCCATACACAGGTGTTGTCTGATGTGCTACCACTCGAAGGGGTACCAACAGGGGTTACAAGGGTGGCCAACAGATGTGCGCTTAAGAACCACTTGTATTTATTGCGTGTATGAATCCCTCAACCACGGGTTTATGTGCATAATGATAGATCTTTGTGGCATAAAGACATTGGAATACGTCTCTACCCTGGAAAAAAAATTCCCACAATTTCTGCCAAGGAAAGTGCTTTGATACCACTTGCAAGATACCAGATATAATAAATATGCAGAACAGAAATAAAATGCTAGAAATGGTAAAATAACAGTAATATAGCCAGCATAATCTCCACAATAACACATAAATGATATAAGAACAACAACAAAAATAACACTTTGATTTAGAAAGCAATGTTCACGGGCCTCTTAGAGGGGGCAGCCTCTAGTTGAGCAACGCTCTGTTACAATAATCTCCAAGCTAGGGTTCTCATACCCTCGACTCCTATTTATACTAAAAAGAAACATCTAGAAGAAGATCCTTCTAGAAGCAAAAGCTTCTATTAGGTCTTCTTACATCCGCCTTATTCTATTTTATTGAAAGGCCTTATTAATTGCAAAGGTAAAATACTTCGAGAGGCACGATATGTTGCAATGAAAACCACTTTATTTGTGGTGTATCATGACCTTGGAAGTTTTCTAACATTGTGATGTATGACATTGGGAGAACATTTTGTACGATACAACACATCACAAGAGACAAAAACTTTGAGAGGTGCAATACACCAAATTTTCCAAAATTTTCAAGTCTTCCTGTATTGTAGAGAGAGAAAATTTCATGTGATGCATTGTATTGCACTAAAGTAAATTTTCATGTGGTGTATCACACCAACAAAAATTTTCATGCAATGCAATAAAGGAAACTTTCACAAGTTTTTCAAGGTCGTGACAAGGAAAAATTTCTCAAAAAAGATTAGAACAAGAGATCAAAAGCAACTTCTAAGGAATGATGAAATCTAAGAAGAGTGTCAAAAACTTATTGCATGAAGAATGTTCTAAGTTATGTCGTCAACTCAAAGATGAGTCTATGAAGGTTCAAAAGTATAAAAAATAACGAGGGGCCCCATTCCTTTTGTATTCTTCCAATGACAAATAAAAATGGTATGGGGAAGTTGTTTCTTTCTCAACAATTGGTGACACATTGTCTGAAATCATGAATCTTTGCAACTAAGCTTCTAGAGAATTGATAGTTATTTTAAGGCAATAATTAACCTTTAGTAGAGCACCTTAGCTTCAACTCAATGGGTTCCTGCTATACCTTACGCTTCACATTAGTTGAATGAGTTTTTTTTTCCATCCTAAGAAAGTCATTGATCATAGTTGTAGGGCCAAAGAATGGAGTTTTTTCCTAACTTATCTCTTCATCATATGCTAGTGTAGTGCCACAAGGTTATATCAAATAATGGATGTTGAATATTTAGTCTCTTTATTCATGTTCTCTTGGTGTTTCTCTATCACTAGCGAGTGTCCATATCCCCCATGGATTCACCTCGATATCACATGCCTTTGTCATCTACCAGTGAGCATCCATATCCCCGGTGAAAATACATACATGTCCCACATGATCTAAGATGTATTTTCTAAGCCTTTACATTTTGATTTTATTTTGAGAAGGAGTTGGACATGGTATCTCAATCATCCTTTAAAGGCATGTGGGATGGTACATGTTAGATGAGAACTATTTCAAATATGTTTGTTTTGTTGATAAACATATTTCTTGTATGTAACACCCTAAGAACTACATAATCTTCCAAGTGAAACACTAGTCCTTATTAAGTGTGTGTATGGATCCTTGAAGATAACCAATAGCCTACCCAAAATTGGGCATGAATTACTCATAACCATCTATTGTTTACGCAATGTTCCACCATTGCATAGATAGCTTTGATACTAGACTGAGGTAATGAAAAGAGATTGTGAACCAATGTCCCATCCATTAGGATCAAAGTGGATTTGTATGGTTTTGACTAGCTGCAATCAAGGATCCTAAAGCAATTAGAGAACATGCAATGGATAATCAATTAGTTTTTGGAAAAAGATTGAAAGGAACTAAATACGCAAAGCAATGATTAAATCAAAGGAAACAATAAGCAATTCCAATCAAACAAACAAATCAATCAAAATTCAAATACAAAAATGAAAAGACAAACTAAAGGAAATATACTTATGTACAAGCTAATTACTACACAAAAGTTAGTTAACTGAACTTTCTCTTCAAAATTTGGCTATTGATAGGAAGGAGGTCTACTTCTCCTTATGGGTTTTGCAATCTATAACTATTGGAATTGTGTGCTTAACCTTCTCTTGGTGTGGTTTGTCCCAATTTAAAATAAGGTATCCCACCTAGAAGTCCTTCTCTCTTGCAAATTTATTGTCAAACCACCTCTTGACTATCAGTTGGTGAACAGCAAATTTCTTCTTTTCATTCTCTATTTCTCCTTCTAGTTTGAGCAAAGTATCAACCCTTCTCTAGATGACTAGATAATTTTTACCACATGAAGAGTTAGAGAGATGGAAATAATATGTTTGGAGGGAGGATGAATTATTTTCCATAGACTAGAAAATAAGGAGACATTCCTAAAGAGGCTTTGGGGGTTACTCTATCATCCCATAGAGAATTTGGTAAGGTGTTGTGCCAATTCTTTTGGTGGTCAACTACAGTTAATTTTAGGATGTGAATCAAATTCTTTTAGTATATTTAGCTACACCATTCCCATGGGGGTAATAGTTAGCTAAATATCATACGATAATCCCCTTATCTAAAGAAAACCTAGTTAACTTTAAATAAGAAAAATAAGTGGCATTATAAAAAATAAGAGTAGTTGGCATGCTAAACCCAATAATTAGATGATTCTCTAAAAATTGAATCATGACCTCTTCATTTACATTAGTCTGGGTACAACCTCAATCCATTGTGTAAATCGATATGTTGTAGTGAGGACGTGTTTATTTTTTCTAGAGGAATATGGATTTATATTTCCAATGAAAACTATACCCCACTATTCAAAAGGATCTTCAACAACTATAGGTTGTAAAGGGATTGTTGGTTTCTTCTCCCTACCAATGCACTTCTGGAATTTTTTTCATTTTTGAACATATGAATGGGGATTTTTGAACACCATTGGAAAATAATATCTAGATATCAAGATCTTATGGGTTGTTGTCTCACCAGTAAAATTTACTCTAGTAGGTCCATCATGTAATTCTATAAGGGCTTTATCAACATCCTGTTTCTACAGACACTTGAGATGTATGTCATCATAGTTTTCCTTGAACATGATGTGATTGGTAAGTTGGTGCTGAGAGGAGTGGAACATAAATGCTCTCTTCTACCAAGAATTCAAGTGGCTAGGTAAATTACCATGCTATAGATATTTCTTCAGGTCATTGTACACATAATTTGTTTGAGCAGTAACATATATAACTTCTTGCATGTAGAGTGACATTTCATTTTCCCAACCTTCCTTTGAGGAATCATTTGGATCTAATGCTTCTACTACCAACCTGTACATACCTTGACCTTTGACTATTATTGTAGGTTTTAAATCTAAATTATACTCCTAAATGACTTTCATCTAATTCCCTCTTCTTTCAATAGTTCTTTCTACACAAACAATTCCCTCATGACTAGGTGGGGCACTATCACCTTGGTGCGGTTCTTAAGAATGTAGGGTCTAAATTACTTGATTGCTTCATAAATAGTGAAGGCTTGTTTATCAATCATTGGATAATGAAATTCATCTCCTTGTAGACCGGTGCTCATAAATGAAATTGAGCATCAACCCCTTGCCCATCCTTCTATGCGAGAGTTTTTGCAAGATAATGATCAAATGTGAATGTGTATAGTGAAAATTATTTACTGAAGCCTTAGTTGTGCAACATTGGGGATGTAGCTATGGAATCCTTAACATTTTCAAATGATTATTTTTCAATAGAAATCCATTTGAATTTTGAGTCCCTCTAAATAATATATTGAAGAGGCTTGACAATATCAATGAAGTCATCTATGAACCTTCATACAAAATTTATCTTTATGAATAAATACTACATTAAGAATTCTTATTGTTGGGCATGGGAATTTTCATTATGGCTTTGGTTCATTCCGGATCTATAGAAATCCCATCCTTGGAGGTGTTCTGCTTGAGAAATTTACCTTTTTAAATAACAAAGACACTTTTTCCCGGGATTCATAATTATACCATATTTTCAACATGTTTTGAAAATATACTTTAGATGATGCAAGTGATTTGACCTCTTCTTGGAGTAAACTATGTTGTCATCAAGGTAGACCACAACACTCTTACTGATCAATCCTTTGAATGTTATATCCATGGCATGTTGGAACATCACACCTATGTTTAGTTGTTCAAAAGGCATTATTCAACATGCGTATGTTCCCTACTTCATGGAGAAGGTGGTTTTTAATCGAGCAAATTCAAATACTAAAACTTTATTATAACCAAAGAACCTGTCCAATAATGGGAACATATCATAACCATAAATGAGATAGAAAATATGTTCCATTGAAGGAATAAGGTAGTTATCCTTGTCATACATCCAATTTAGATTTTAGAAGCCCACATAGAGTTTGGTCTTCCCTAACTTTTTCCTTATAGGTACCATATTTTCTATCCATGCTAAATGGTGATCTTTGAAGATGATCTTGGAATCCAATAGTTTCTTTATCTCCTTCTATATTATTTATTCTAGAGTTGGATGAACCTTATGAGACTTCTTTTGAAAAACCTTTGCATCTTCTTTGAGAGGAATGGCATGTTGTATGATTCTTGTGTCATACATATTCAAATCCTCACATGTCCAAGAAAAGACATATTTTTTATTTCATGAAAAACTAGATGAAGGATTTCTTCTCATCTTCCGAACAACATGTTCCAAAATTGATGTATTTGGGATTTTCTTAGGTGCCCAAGTTGACTAATACTTGACTCATGGAAGAACTTTCATATTTATGTTAAACTTTGATCGAAGCCTTTTTTGCAATTCGAACAGTTTTTTCAAAGTCATTATTTGATATGTTTGTGCAGTTATATATAGTCCTTTCTTGTTCCTCATCATCTATGATAGTGTTCTTGAAGGTGTCTGCATTGGTAAGGAACTCAAGTGCTCCAAACGTCATTTGGTTGTTTTCATTGGATAATATATCTTGGAAAATGATGGATAACCTCAATTCCAATGGATATATTGAGATATTATATAACAAAAATGTCATAGGAACTGACAAAATTGAATTCTGGTGAAGCAATAGTCAGAACGAGGTCCAAACGTTCATTAAAAAACTTATTTTTTTGCAATTTTGGGAACTGGTCAAAATGTATTTTCATCCCTAAAACAAGCTAATTACACACTTTGTGGTATTACAATTCTAGTGCCACTGATGGAATTAAATTTTGAGGTCCAAAAGTGTCAGAACGATTGTTGAGGATCTCCCACCAAGCAAGCCTTGTTAAGCATGAAATTGTTCAAATGCTTGAATGAAGTAGTAAGTCCCCTCACTGAAAAACCTCTCTTCGTGCTCTCCATATTGCAAAAAATGACACCCCAATCAAACATCGTATGATAAAGTTATGAATCTTTGAAGTCATGCAAGTGCATGAAAATCCCCTTACAAAGTCACTGATTAACAGTTTTTCAAACCAATACACAAAATTGTATTAAACAAAATTGTGTTCAAATGGAAATTATTTAAATTTAAATTGATAATTTAATTTAATCCAATTTTAAACAATACTTAATAACAATTAAATAATGGGGGTTTTCCTTTTTAATTCATAATAGCATTGTTAATAAATGTTTTAAAAAATCTATATTATACTTCACCTCATAACATTGTTAATAAATGTTTAATTGCATGCTAACTTATGAGTTGAAATGATATTTTACTCTGATATGTGGGGAGTAGAAGGTTATTAGTCCCTGTCGTAGGCATAGAGGGACTATAGCGATCAATAATTCGTTGACTTCATATTAGTTTGTCCTTTGACCACAAATATTTGCATAATATCTATTGTTGGAGCTAGGGAACTAAAAACATTGATTTTTGTATAATAAAAAGTACCATATATGTAATGATATGATTAGATAACAAATTGGAGGTCTTATTAGCGGCTTCACTATTTCCAATGTTTCATATGGTAACATATCCAAACTTTTTGATTGTATACAGTCTTTTTGAATCATATATTTTTCCTATGTATTGCTTGAAGGTGGATTAATGCTAGCATTAGTTTGAATGTTTGTCTTAGCATTTTTTTCTAGCTAAATTTATCCCAATGTTTGATATGCTAGTGTATCCAAACTTTGTCCTTCAAATACATTCTCTACCATATTACTATGTGTGATTTTTTCTTTATTCTTGTGTGCTTAGAGAGTCTTTGTCATTGTTGCGTACGTAAACAGGCATGCCACGTTGTAGGATTTATTAAATGTTTGCACAGGATGACGTTCTTTGACTGTTCTAACAGTCTTAGGTGTTTACCTAACAGGTCTCGCAACCTTAAATGTCTATTATACAGTTTCGTTCCATATTTTTTGATAGTGTTGTTTATAGTGAAATTGTGCAAAATTGTTCCCCAATGGAAACACTGGTTTAGTGGTTGGTGCTTGTTTGTTGGTTCATTTTTTGCTTCTTGTTCTTGTTTGATTCAACTTTGCAAATTTGAGGTCCTGTAGTTGCAATTGCTTGTTCACTGGTTTGTTGTTCTTCAACTTTGCAAGTTGTTGGGCATGTTGTTGTGGTTTACAAGTTTTGTGGCTAAGCTCTTGTCATCCCTTGTTGAAGGGTAAGTTTATGTGCCATCATTTCATTCCTATTCCTTTTTTTCTACTTGGTTTTTTTCACCTTCCCGACAATCTTTTTCAATGACAAGATTCCCTGCCTCGAAATTCTATTTCAAAACATCTTCCTGTGTGCTCTTATTTTTTGTTCCTAGAAACCATACATCTTCATATGTCGGTTGCCATGTCCTGGATATTGTGCCATAGCTATTTTTAAAATTGCAGTGCAAAGGGGTTTAGAAAACAAATCTGGGGATGTCACAAGGGGGAACCATCCACTATGGTGTAGAGGCAGGAAATGCTTGTATTCTCCGGGTCAAAAAAATGCGTCCACCTGTTGCCTTTGTCCTGTCCTTTCTAGTTTGCAGAAATTTTTATGCTTCTTAGAAGCTTGTAGTATGCACACCACTAGTTCAGTGGTTGATGCTTGTTCATTGGTTTGTTCCATGCTTCTTGTTCTTGTTTGATTCAACTTTGTAAAGTTGAGGTCCTGCAGTTGTAGTTGCTTGTTCACTAGTTTGTTGTTCTTCAACTTTGCAAGTTGTTGGGCCTGTTGTTGCAGTTTGCAAGTTTTGTGGCTAAGCTCTTGTCATCACTCATTGACAGGTAATTTTTTGTTCCATCATTTTGTTTCTATTCCTTTTTTTCTAATTGGTGTTTTGCACCTTCCAGACAAGATTTTTCAATGAGAGGAATTCCTGCCTCAAAATTCTGTTGCAAAACATATTCCCGTGTGCTCTTATTTTTTGTTCCTGGAAACCATGCATCTTCATATGTTGGATGCCACATCCAACATATTGTGCCATATCTATTTCAAAATTTTCAATGAAAAGGGGTTTAAAAAATGAATCTGGGGCTGTCACAAGGGGGAACCATCCGTCGAGGTGTAGAGGCAGGAAATGCTTTTATTCTCTGGGTCAAAAAAATGCACCCACATGTTGCCTTTGTCCTGTCCTTTCTATTTTGTGGAAATTTTTCTTCTTCTGAGAATCTTGTAGGATGAACACCATGAATTTGACAAGAAGAAGGTTGAAGGATACATACCAGGATTTGTACGCAGATCCACGCTTGTAGTTTTCTATTTTTACTTTTTTTCTTGTTTTTTTTTGTTTTTGTTTTATTCTTTTTTTCCCCTTCTCTCTGCTTCCATACAAACTGAAAGTAGCTAAGAAATAGCTCTAAAATAACAATTCGAAAGATGAAACAAGTAATATATGTTGACTCGTATGAAATAGGTACACACTCCATTATACATGACAACATTGACGAGGTGTTGCATAGCAATGAGATTTTTAGATTGGATGCATTCTCGTATACTGTAGGGGATTGACTTTTCGATGCATTTCATGTTCTACTGCATTTATGTTATTCCTTGACCGACCTGCACAATGGATTGATAGATTATTTCTTAGGATGTTTAAAAAATGGCGACATTGAGTCATTGGAGTTGTATGAATACGAACTGGAATCTGATTTTCTTCTACAGTTGCATGGAATACATGATGTTGCTATGTATTTTAAAATATGTGGTTGTCTACATCTCCAATTCTGCCTTCACATGAGAGGGGGCTTTGGGGAGATAGATTTTGTATATGGTGGTTGTCTAATTGTATCAATATATCAATTGGAATATGGTCATTGACAAGAACGACAAGATATCTACTATTCAACAAAACTGCATCTAACAATCCATATTGCATCTTGTTCCATGATGTTGATGTTGTCAGTGGTCATTATGAACCACTGTTGTACATAAAAATGTCCATATGCAATCTTGGGGGACCTCATATTTACTTGTCCCTCATTTGCAAATACCTTGAATCATAGTGGAAATGGATTATGCATCGCATAGACTGCCATGGTTTGCAGCTAGCGAAAACTGTTGTATCTAGTTGTGGAGATAGTTTGTTCAATGCAATTTGTTTTTTGGTAGAAATAGAGTTCGATGTGCAGTCACTGCAACTTTACACTGTAAATTCCTTTTGCAATGCAATTATAGGCGGCAACCAACAGGCTTTTAGCTGGTTGTATCAACACCTTTCGCCATATCTCCTAGAAAATGTGTCAGCAATTGCAAGTTGGCAGGAATACCTTGTAAACATGGTGTTGCCATATGAAAAAGGAAATGAGTCTATGTGGAAAAGAATATAAACAAAATAATGGAATTAATAACAGAAGCTTGGGAGATGTCAAAGAATATGGTCTCTTTTGGAACAAGAGCGCATGCTTTTCATGAGTATCTGTAAGAAAATCTCAAGAATGAGCAAGTTTTTTATCTCGATGCAGTTTTACCATTTGGTTTTGAAGTTACCGATATGATGGAATCCATAAGAAGACAAGAGGATCTCCCTTCCCTATATCAAATAGACCAACTAAACGCATGCTAGAAAGAAAAGGTAAAGAACCTGATTGGTATTGTTCAAGAATGTATCTAGACCATATATAAAAGAGACAAACTATTCAAGAAGATAATTGGGATAGATCTAGCTGGCAACACCAATGAAGTCCAAGACCCGAAATTGATATTAAACTCATTGTTTTTAACCAAACAAGCATTTTATGATCAACTTCATATCTATAAAAGACTACCATTTGAAAATATCTATGGCATTCTTGAATATGGTGAAGATGACGTAAAAACTTGGCTAGTCGGTTATGCAATTAGAAACAAAAATATTCAAGAAGCATTCAACAACTTGTCTATTGATCTAAGGGACTTGGAAAGTGAACTCTTCAATATAAAAATTTGGCATGAAATGAACGTGGTGCCCACGAGGAGCTACATCGAAGGATGGTTGAAAAAAGTTGTCAACCAGATTACGAATGAAGGTCAAAGCCGAGGAAATCCATAAAAGGACATTAGAAAAAAAATGACAAGCCATGGCACACTATCATAGTAAGTTGATATTGATTACATTATTTTGTCTTCATCCACTTATTCTAACAAATCTTTAATCCAGATCTGACAATTTTCTCTTTCTTCTTTCCAGGTTTTGTTGTTTTCCATCGTTGACTTTATTCTTTCTGCAAACTTCATTCTTGTACATCTTTGCTTCGTAGTCGACAACAATTGCAATCAGAGTCATTCTAGAAAACACATTTTTATTTCACAGAATATGTACTGAATTATAGTATTTTTTTACAAATTCGAAGACATCTTTGTTTTTGGGAAATATTCTCAAATGTATTTTGTGACCCAGTTTTTCTAAATATAAATATTTGGGGTTGTTATCCTGATATTCAATGTTTGGTTTTGTTATTTGGAATTTGTATTTCTTCCTAAAATTAACTCATTTCTCTATACATGTTCCTGTTCTATATTGTGCATGTATTGCAACTTCATATATTTCAAAATATTCTTCGATATACAAAATGTAGAGTCATGTATTTTTTTCTTTGTTCCTTGTAGGTTTGAGAAAAAAAATCCAAGCCCAAAACACCATTCAAATTTGAACACGATTTACAATTGGACCACAAATAATCTACTAAGATACATTAATATGGATACATTTTAAATAAACATAAACAAAATCCCTTTAAACTTGACCTTGACTCTCTCGGGCTCCTGGATTGTCCACGGGTTGATCAGTTAGCGGACTGTCAAATCCTTGTTTCCATATATATCTTCACATCAGGAACCTGACCAATGATCGTCCCTTTCAACACTTGGCCAAATATCTCACCTCGGTGTCCCAACTTAGCACTATCGCATTCTTATCCTGTGTGTTCCGTTATATACATCTTGCACCCAAAACTTCCGTCATATACATTTTGCACACAACAATTTCGTGATAAAAGATAGTATAGAAGACAAAAAATAAGGGTTAATATATTGACATCTGTGATAGATATCCCATTTGTTCACAAGATCTTTTCTGTATGTTTTTGGAGAAATTATATATTCTTTGATATACAAAATGTAAAGTCATGAATTATTTTTCTTTGTTCCTTGTAGGTTTGAGCAAAAACAATCCATCCCAAAACACCATTCAAATTCGAACATGGTTTGCATTTGGACCACAAATAATCTAGTAAGATACACTAATATGGATACATTTTAAATAAACATAAAAAAAATCCCTTTAAACTTGAACCTGTCTTTCTCGAGCTCCTGATTTTAAATAAACATAAACAAAATTCCTTTAAACTTGAACCTGATTTTCTCGAACTCCTAGATTGTCCACGGGTTGATCAGTTAGCGGACTGTCAAATTCTCATTTCCATTTATATCTTCACATCAGGAACCCGACCAATGACCCTCCCTTTCAACACTTGGCCAAATATCTCACCGCACCGTCCCAACTTAGCGCTATCGCATTCTTATCCTGCGTTTTTCGTTATATACATCTTGCACCCAACACTTCCATCGTATACATTTTTCACCCAACACTTCCGTCATTTACAGTTCAACGCGCTATTATACATATTGCACCCAAAACTTGTGTCATCTACAGTTTCGATGTATACATCTTGCACCAAAAACTTTCGTGGTCTACAATTCCTCCACATATTGGAACATGGTCTACATTTGGGACACAGATTATCTATTACAATACATTAATATAAATACAATTTAAATTAATGGTCATATATCATCACATCATGATCCCGACCGACCACAGTTCCTTTCAACACTTAGCCAATTATCTCTCCACGGGGTCACGCCTTAGCGCTAACGAAATTTTATGCCACATGTTCCGTGATATACATGTTGCATATAACATTTCCATGATATACATTTTGAAACAAACACTTCTGTCATTCAAAGTGGATGTTAGCGGTCGGTCGCAGTCACAATATAAAAGCACAAGCACAAATGTGAATCGATTCGTTCACCAACGTGCCCATTGGGACATTTTCGGAAAAACGACTAAGTAACGAGAAAGATAGTAGAGAGGGACAATGGTCATGACAAGGCATCCCGAGGAGATGTAAGGCCCCACCTATCGAATTGTATATATATTTTGCTTCTACTCTTGACAACTCAGTGGTTCGCTTATTTCCCTTAACAACCAAAAAAATGCATTCAACAGCGATTTACGAGAGCCCAACCGACCCCCAGGTTGGCACTAGTATAGATCTCGCACCCAAAACTTGCATCATCTACAGTTCCTCTATATACATCTTGCACAAAAAACTTTCATTGTCTGCAGTTCCTCCACATATTGTAACATGGTCTACATTTTGAACACAAATTATCTATTATGATACATTAATATAAATATGATTTTAATAAATATATTTAAACTTGAACCTAAATTTTTTCGAGCTCGTCGATTGTTCCTATATCATCACATCACGAGCCTGACTGACTGTAGTTCCTTTCAACACTTATCCAATTATCTCTCCGTCGAGTCACACCTTAGTGCTAACATAATTTTATGCCCCATGTTTTGTGATATACATGTTTCACACAACACTTCCCTGATATACACTTTGCACCAAACACTTCCGTCATTTACAATTCAATGCGCTATTATAGATCTTTCACCCAAAACTTGTGTCATCTACAGTTCTGTTGTATACATATTACACCAAAAACTTTCGTGGTCTACAATTCCTTCACATATTGGAACATGGTCTACATTTGGACCACAAAATTATCTGTTATAATACATTAATATAAATACAATTTAAATTAATGGTCCTATATCATCACATTGTGAGCCCGACCGACCACAGTTCCTTTCAACACTTTGCCAATTATCTCTCCGCAGGATTGCGCCTTATTTAAATTATATACATAAGGCACAATCCTTATGCCCCATATTTCGTTATATACATGTTGTACACAACTTTTCCGTGATATACATTTTTCACCGAACACTTCCATAATTCAAAGTGGATGTTAGCAGTCAGTCACAGTCGTAATTTAAAGGCACAAGTGGAAATGTGAACCAGTCCTTCTGCCAATGCGCCCATTGGGACATTTTCGGAAAAATGACAAAGTAATGAGAAAGATAGTAGAGAGGAAAAACGGTCATGACAAGGGCTCCCTAGGAGATGTAAGGCCCCACCTATCAAATTGTATATATATTCTACCTCTACTCGTGAAAACTCAGTGGTTTTCTTATTACCATTAACAACCAAAAAAATGTACTCAACAATGACCCCCGGGTTGGCTCTATTATAGATCTTACACCCAAAATGTGCATCATCTATAGTTTCATTGTATACATCTTGCACCCAAAACTTTCGTGGTCTACAATTCCTTCACATATTGGAACATGGTCTACATTTGGACCACAAATTATATATTACCATACATTAATATAAATAATTTTTTAAATAAATATACTTAAACTTGAACCTGAACTTTCGTACTCTACAATTTGTTGCGACTTGATGCTATCGATTTCTTATGCCCCCTGTTCCGTGATATACATGTTGCACACCACACTTTTGTGATATACATTTTGCACCAAACACTTGTGTCATATAAAATTCGAACTCGGTTATAAATCCCTTTATCCGAAAATCCGCGATTTGAAAAGTGGCTAGGCATCAAATGCTTAGTGGTTGGTTGGAGTCACGATATAAAAGGACAAGTGAAAATGTGAACTGGTCCATCTGCCAAAGTGCCCATTGGGGCATTTTAGGAAAAACGACTAAGTTACGAGAAAGATAATAGAGGAAAAACAGTTGTACGGGCCTCAAAATAGGGTGACAAGGGCTCTCAAGGAGACGTAATGCCCTGCCTATCAAATTGTATATATATATTATTCTTCTACTCGTGACAACTCAATGGTTCTCTTATTGTGATTAACAACAAAAAAAAACCTATTCAACAACGATTTAGGAGAGCCATCTACAATTCCTCCACATATTGGAACATGGTCTACATTTGGACCACAAATTATCTATTACAATACATTAATATAAATACAATTTATATTAATGGTACTGTGACTTCATATTAGTTTGTCCCTTCAACACTTTTCCAATTATCTCTCCGTGGGGTCACGCCTTAGCGCTAACGAAATTTAATGCCCCATATTTCGTTATATACATGTTTCACACAACATTTGTGTTATATACATTTTGCACCAAACACTTCCGTAATTAAAAGTGGATGTTAGTGATCATTTAGAGTCAATATTTAAAGGCACAAGCGCAAATGTGAACCAGTCCATCCGCCAACACGCCCATTTGGACATTTTCTGAAAAACGGCTAAGTAACAAGAAGGATAGTAGAGAGGAAAAACGGTCGTGACAAGGGCTCCTCGGGAGACGTAAGGCCCCACCTGTCAAATTGTATATATATTCTACCTCTACTTGTGACAACTCAATGGATTTCTTATTGCCATTAACAACCAAAAAAACGCATTCAACAACGACCCCCGGGTTAGTGCTATTATACATCTTGCACCTAAAACTTCCATTGTTTGCAATTCCTCCACATATTGGAACATGGTCTACATTTGGACCACAAATTATCTATTACCATACATTAATATAAATACAATTTTTAATAAATATAATTAGACTTGAAACTGAACTTCCATACTCTACAATTCATCGTGACTTGATGCTATCAATTTCTTATGCCCCCTGTTCTGTTATATACATGTTGCACACCACACTTCCATGATATACATTTTGCACCAAACACTTGCATCATATACAATTCGACCTTGATTATAAAGCCCACATATCCGAAAATCCGTGATCTAAAAAGTGGCTAGGCATCGAATGGTTAGCGATCGGTCAGAGTCACGATATAAAAGGACAAGCGCAAATGTGAACCGATCCATTCGCCAAAGTGCCCCTTGGGACATTTTAGGAAAAATGGCTAAGTTAAGAGAAAGATAGTAGAGGAAAAATAGTTGTACGGGCTTCAAAATAGGGTGACAAGTGCTCTCGAGGAGACGTAATGCCCCGCCTATCAAATTGTATATATATTTTTCTTCTACTCATGACAACTCAATGGTTCTCTTATTATCATTAACAACCAAAAAAAACTTATTCAACAATGATTTAGGAGAGTCGTCTACAATTCCTCCACATATTGGAACATGGTCTACATTTGGACCACAAATTATCTATTACAATACATTAATATAAATACAATTTAAATTAATGGTACTATGACTTAATATTAGTTTGTCCCTTCAACACTTTTCCAATTATCTCTCTGTGGGGTCACGCCTTAGCACTAATGAAATTTAGTGCCCCATATTTCATTATATACATGTTTCACACAACATTTCCATGATATACATTTTGCACCAAACACTTCCGTAGTTAAAAGTGGATGTTAGCGGTTAGTCAGAGTCAATATTTAAAGGCACAAGCGCAAATGTGAACTGGTCCATCTGTCAACGTGCCCATTTGGACATTTTTTGAAAAACTCCTAAGTAACGAGAAGGATAGTAGAGAGGAAAAACGGTCGTGAGAAGGGCTCCCCGGGAGACGTAAGGCCCCACCTGTCAAATTGTATATATATTCTACCTCTACTTGTGACAACTCAATGGATTGCTTATTGCCATTAACAACCAGAAAAACATATTCAACAATGACCCCCAGGTTGGTGCTATTATACATCTTGCACCTAAAACTTATGTTGTCTGCAATTCCTCCACATATTGGAACATGGTCTACATTTGGACCACAAATTATCTATTACCATACATTAATATAAATACAATTTTTAATAAATATAATTAGACTTGAACCTGAACTTTCGTACTCTACAATTCGTCGCGACTTGACGCTATCGATTTCTTATGCCCCCTGTTATGTGATATACATGTTGCACACCACACTTCCATGATATACATTTTGCACCAAAAACTTGCGTCATATACAATTTGACCTCAATTAGAAAGCCCGCCTATCCGAAAATCCGTGATATGAAAAGTGGCTAGGCATGGAATGGTTAGTGGTCGGTCGGAGTCACGATATAAAAGAACAAGCGCAAATGTGAACTGGTCCATCCGCCAAAGCACCCATTGGGACATTTTCGAAAAAATGGCTAAGTGATGAGAAAGATAGTAGAGGAAAAATGGTTGCACGAGCTTCAAAATAGGGTGACAAGGGCTCCCTAGGAGATGTAGTGCCCCTCCTGTCAAAATTTATATATATTTTTCTTCTACTCATGACAACTCAGTGGTTCTCTTATTTCCATTAACAACCTAAAAAAACTTATTCAACAACGATTTACGAGACCCTGACCGACCCCCACGTTGGCACTATTATAGATCTTGCACCCAAAACTTGCGTCATTTACAGTTTCATTGTATACATCTTGCACCGAAAAATTATGTGGTCTGCAATTCGTCCACATATTGAAACATGGTCTACAATTGAACCACAAATGATCTATTACGATACATTAATATAAATACAATTTTGATAAATATACTTAATACATGTTGCACACAATACTTCCTTGATATACATTTTTCACCAAACACTTCCTTCATTTATAGTTCAATGCACTATTATAGATCTTGCACCCAAAACTTGCATCATCTACAGCTCCACTGTATACATCTTGCACCAAAAAATTCCGTGCTCTACATTTCCTCCACATATCGGAACATGGTCTACATTTGGACCACAAATTATCTATTACAATACATTAATATAAATACAATTTAAATTAATGGTCCTATATTGTCACATCATGAGCTCGACCGATCGTAGTTTGTTTCAACACTTAGTCAATTATCTCTTCTCGGGGTTGCGCCATAGCGCTAACAAAAGTCCATGCTCCATGTTTCGTGATATACATGTTGCACACAACCTTTCCGTGATATACATTTTCCACCAAACACTTCCGTCATTCAAAGTGGATGTTAGCGGTCGGTCAGAGTCATGATATAAAAGCACAAGCGCAAATGTGAACCGGTCCGTCTGCCAACGTGCCCATTGGGACATTTTCAGAAAAATGACTAAGTAACGAGAAACATAGTAGAGAGGAAAAACGGTCGTCACAAGGGCTCCTGAGGAGATGTAAGGCCACTCCTGTCAAATTGTATATATAATATTCTTCTACTCGTGACAACTCAGTGGTTCGCTCGACCGCTGGGCTGGCACTATTATAGATCTTGCACCCAAAAATTGCGTCATCTACAATTTTGATGTATACATCTTGCACCAAAAACTTTCGTGGTCTGCAATTTCTCCACATATTGGAACATGGTCTACATTTGGACCACAAATTATCTATTACGATACATTAATATAAATGCAACTTTAATAAATATATTTAAACTTTAACTTGACTTTTTTCGAACTCGTCGATTGGTACTATATCGTCACATCATGAGCCCGAACGACCGCAATTCCTTTCAACACTTAGCCAATTATCTCTCTGCAGGGTCGTGCCTTAGGGCTAACGAAATTTTATGCCCCATGTTCTGTGATATACATGGTGCACATAACACTTCCGTGATATACAATTTGCACCAAACACTTCTGTTATTTACATTTTGACGTGCTATTATAGATCTTACACTCAAAACTTGCGTCATCTATAGTTCTGTTGTTACTTTCAACACTTAACCAATTATCTCTCTGCAGGGTCCCACCTTAGCGCTAACGAAATTTTATTCCCTATATTCCATGATATACATGTTTCACACAAGATTTCCATGATATACATTTTGCACTGAACACTTCCATCATTTACAATTTGACCCCATTTTCCACAATTTACCTTGTAACTTGCTTGGCAGGGACTACCCTGCCATGCAACACTTGTTTTTACTACATTATGCATGGGAGGTAAAATATCATTTTCACTCCGATATATTGGAGGTGAATTGATATTTTTACTTTGATATGTTGGGAGTAGAATAACATTTTACCCGCCATACGTACTAGAGGTAAAATGCTATTTTCACTCTGACAGAGTAGAATAACATTTTACCCCATATGTACCGAAGGTAAAATGTTATTTTCACTTCACATATTACTTTTGGGGGTAAATTTCTATTCTCAGTCCAATATCATTTACAACCCCAACACATGAGGGTTATGTTGAACGATTTTATAAGAATTAAAATAATTTTTTTCTGGATGTGGGTGTTGTAAATAGTGTTAATGACAATTTTAAACCTTATTCATTTAAGGTGAGGTGGAGAGGGGCATAAGGCATGAACAACTCCCACTTCCTAAGAATTTTTAATGAATTTTATTTAAAACCTCTATTTTTAACCACAATTCTATCATATTTTTTAATTTTTTTTCCAATGAAATGTTAGTGATAGAAGTTTCCCCTAGACTGCTATAGGGTCAAGCCTAGCACATCTTCGATTATTGCAATGATTTTACAAATAATTATGTGTTTTGTGTTTTGAAAAAAGGTGGATCAGGTAAAGTGAAAGAGAAAGAATAAAGGAATAAATTAAAATGCAGACCAGTGAATCACCATTGGGCATGGAGTCAAGTAAACACTCTGTTAGATTGAAGGCCAGTGAATTGCATATCAGACAAAATACTTATATGATGATGGTTAGAAGAATGAATAATATGACAAATATTAGAACATCCACCAAACAAAGATTCTCTCTGCAAAATGGATTTGACAGGTACTTGAATAAAACACACAAACAGTAGGTAGATCACAACAAATCGTGTTGCTCAAGAATCTATTGTTTATGGTCAGTCATTGATTCTCAATGGTTGTAACTCATTCAAGCAAGAGGGAAAAATAGAAATGAAAATGAATAAATCACAATCTGATAACATAACTCACAGGGATGTTCAATGTCAGAAATGAATGCTTAATAAAACTGCCCATCGGCTTACAATGCTCATACACAAGCTGATTAATCAAATTCTTCTCAGGCCTTACCCTCTCGGGTCCTCTCCCCCTTGTCTCTTGAGAGTCTTACAATAAATACATCCATGATGGTAAAATCAGATCCCAAAAAGCTAAATCGAGAATTTCCCTCAAATCAATCTTTAAACTAACAACTACAATGAATCAAGACTCTGATAAGATCTAAATTCTGATAAGATCTGAATTGATTCTAGATCCTATTCATTTGGACAAGCCTTAACCAATCTTATGCCAAGTGGAATAAAAAGAAGCTATTCTTATGCAAAAATTCTCCGACAACTGGAATAAAAACCCTCCTTGTTGTGTTGATCCCAAAAGATATTCTTCCATCAAATACTCACAAAATCTGGCGAAAATCAATTTTGAAGGTATGACTAATAACTAATGCTCTATCACCAACAAAACTTGAGGATCGAAGAAAATTTGGGAAATTGATGTATTGTCTTGAATAACTGAATTGATTTTGATGCTTGGATTGGTCCAATATATTAGGCTAGATACTGCATATTCTCCATCTGGTTATTTCCCTCCTGTCGATGCAATGAGCATTCTGGATTTTCTTGGCACCCCAATTTGATCAACTAGCCTTTGATTTTGAGGTATAATGGATAAGCGATATTGTTAGAATTTAGGCTAATATCTGAATGAATAACACCATATAGGCTGTCAACGTCTTGTCTTCTTGAGCATGGCATCCTTGAGCCATTATACACTAAGATCACTGATCCACTTACCCTTCAACACCTGCATAACATCTTTATAGCCATCTAAATGGTTGGCAATTGGTGAGTTCTTTTTGTAGCAGATTCTGGTTCCTTACTTGTCATTTTTCACAAAAACTGGGTGAAGACTTTTGACTTTAGATTTAACTTCAGTTTCGTTGCTCAATCTGAGACCTTACATCTCTTAAGTGAATTTATTTGGAATGGAAAACCCTATGTATAATCTTAACAATTGATACCACACTGTTGCAGATCTGGTCCTTTAATCTGTGTTGTGAAGGGATCTATTCGCACCCATAGCAAATAGAAGTAAAAATAATGAGCCAAACAACAACAATTGTGGGTTTCCTGTTCTGTCATCCCATCAAACCCTTCTCAAATGATTTACACTCATTTTGAAGACAAAGTCCCAATGCTAGAGATGTGTTCCTTGCAGGCTCCGAACCCAACACTTGTTTGGCGTTTTGACATTTGGATGCTTGCGCCTTTCATCTGCGATGTACCCATCAGTTGGTTCAAGGTCGTGCAGAAGGAAGAATGGGTAATAACAATCTAGCAAAATCTTCTCTCAGCGAAATGTGAAATCGAAAAAGTGGTCCCAGTTCTTGGAAATCCAGAGTTATACAAACATTTCCATAAATTGTAGTGAGACCTATAACATCTACCTCCAGAGACTGAAGAGCCAAAAATATTTCCATGGAATCATCTATGCTAGTGTCTATGCCGACGATAATTTTTCCTCTTATTCTCCATTCCTATGTTGCCCATTGATCCAAGCACCACTAGAAGTAGGAGGAAAGTTGTGAGATAAACAACATGAGTTTCGATGAAGGAGAAATAGGGATGTAACTGGGAGAATTTTTGCAGGAGTGGTTTTACTTCGACCTCATACAAACAAAACAGAGTGACAAGAGGGATGACGTCCAATCTGCTATATAAACGTGAACGCCTAATCTTCTTATGCTAGTAGTCTTGATGTGTAGAGAATAAGGGTGCCTTTTCCTCCTCATGGCTTGGCCTGATGCTTCTGTGTTGGCTTTGTCTTGACTTATGTGTTGACTTGTGGCTAACCCTTGTTTTTTATGACTGCATGTGCATGGCTTCGAGGACTGGAGATTGTCCTTCTGGCACAACCAAATTTTTGGTGGAATTAAAAATCAACCTTGTGCAAAAGCCAACGAAACCCAAAAAACAATTTGGCAAGTCCTTTAATAAAATTAGCCTTTAAAGGACAAATTATCTCAATCAAGGCATCATAGCCATACATCAAGGGTGTATGGAATAAGAACTTCCAACCTTCCTGTACCTCCTCTCTAATGAGGAAAGTTAAAATCTCAGTACTACTTCTGGCATATACGATACCGGTGCTCAGGAACAACACTTCTCGGTGCTACGGGAATAACCCCATTCTTGTAACAAGGAGAAAGTTGAAAATTTAATATCTAGATACTAACATTGGTTCCTTCTGGAGGATGATGCTCTCCTTGTGAGGAATCAAGAACAAGAAGACCACTATGCCTTTTCCTCTGTGCAATCCCGTCCCTACAAATCTTCCACTCTGCAGACATCCACAACTTCTGTGTTGTGCCTTATGGAGTCGGCCAATGTCATTCAAATTTGGCCCAAACATCTGCAACTTTGATCCTCATTTGAATCCAAACTTCCCCTGCCAATAGTTCCTTATATGCATTGGGCATGGTGTCTTTATTTCAAAACTGAAGCCAAATACTAGATGCAAACCTCACGTATTGTGCAAGCTAGAAATGCTCAGCCATGAGCATATTCATCTATGCTACCCTACTTCTAACCAGTAAAAATTGGCTCATGATGTGACATCATGCTTCCAATGAAGCCATGATATCAACAAACCATTTACTAAAGCTCTTTCAACGCATATAGAAATCAGAGAAAAATTCATAACTTGCAGCATATACTTACAATCATCATCTGCTTTAATTCCAAAAATAGCAAGAATGAAATCTTCTGAGAAATATGATTCCATATAAATGGCTACCGGATCATAGAAGAAATAAATAGATGAACAACAGAACATGTTTACCTCTGCTTGTAGCTCAAAATTTGCTTCCCCTTCTGATAGATGGCTTCCATAAACTGGTTCTGACTGTACATGACAAATGCGCAGAATGTTCTCATAAACCTGTTAATCAGATCTAACATTGCCATCTACTGCCTCATAAATATGTTCTTGATGAGAAGCCTCTTGAGTTTCTTCCTTAATCACATGTAACAACATATCATAGGAATCCACCTGAAGGAGTTGAGGAAAGACCTCTTCTTCAACTATTTTTTCATTCATATATAAGACAACAGATGCATCAGAAACAAAATCTAATACATCAACAACTATGCAGTCATCTTTCCTATTATCAATTAGATATGGAAAATCTTCCTTAACAACATGATTTTCATTCTTGCAATCAGAAGAAACATTTTCTTTCTGCTGAATATGCTTATCAAATTCATCACAACAATTTTCAAAAAGACTTTCAGCTGAAAAATATTCTTTACAAAATATATTGAAAGCAATATGAAAAATTGCTAATGAGTTAATACTTGAATCTGGAAGAGACCTACACCAGTCAAGGGTTGCTCCCTTCAATGAGTATCTGAAAAGCTTGATCTTGACATCCTCATGCACAATATGACATTCATGAATAAACTCATGAAAATCTAGCAGATGCTCATCCGGAACCTCCCAATCTCCGCCTTTAAATGTAGGAAGGGTACCTTCCCATTCAGCTCTGCTAAGAATTGGGTTTGGAAAACCAATGAGATCTGAAAAATCACAAAAAACAAACCTTTGAGACAAAATGGATTCCATGCTTGGATCTAGTGGAGTCGCCTATTAATCTTTAGACAGTGGAGTCACCATGGTGAAAGATCTGCATTCAAGAACATGTCCTCTTCTTGTTCACCATCAAGAAACGGATCTGATCATTGTCATTCTCCCAGGGAAGATTTCTTCGTTGCTTCATCCCCGACAACGACGCTAAAAGATGTTAGTGCTAAAATTTGCCCCTAGACTACTATAGGGTCAAGCCTAGCACATCTTCGATTATTGCAATGATTTTACAAATAAGCATGTGTTTTGGGTTTTGAAAAAAGGTGGATCAAGTAAAGTGAAAGAGAAAGAATAAATGAATAAGCTAAAATGTAGACCAGTGAATCACCATTGGGCATGGAGTCAAGTAAACACTCTGTTAGATTGAAGGCCAGTGAACTGGATATCAGACAAAATACTTATATGATGATGGTTAGAAGAATGGAGAGTATGACAAATAGTAGAACATCCACCAAACAGAGATTCTCTCTGCAAAATGAATTTGACAGGTACTTGAATAAAACACACAAACAATAGGCAGATCACAACAAATCTTGCTACTCAAGAATCTATTATTTATGGTCAGTGATTGATTCTCAATGGATGTAACTCATTCAAGCAAGAGGGAAAAATAGAAAGGAAAATGAAGAAATCACAATTTGATAACATAACTCACAGGGATGTTCAATGTCAGAAATGAATTCTTAATAAAACTGCCCATCAGCTTACAATGCTCATACACAAGCTGATTAATCAAATTCTTTTCAGGCCTTACCCTTTCGGGTCTTCTCCCCCTTGGCTCCTGAGAGTCTTACAATAAATAGATCCATGATGGTAAAATCAGATCCCAAAAAGCTAAATCAAGAATTTCCCTCAAATATCTTTAAACTAACAACTACAATGAATCAGGACTCTGATAAGATCTGAATTGATTCTAGATCCTATTCATTTGGACAAGCCTTAACCAATCTTATGCCAAGTGGAATAAAAAGAAGCTATTCTTATGCAAAAATTCTCTGACAACTAGAATAAAAACCCTCCTTGTTGTGTTGATCCCCAAAGATATTCTTCCATCAAATACTCACAAAATCTGGCGAAAATCAATTTTGAAGATATGACCAATAACTGATGCTCTGTCACCAACAAAACTTGAGGATCGAAGAAAATTTGGGCAATTGATGTATTGTCTTGAATATCTGAATTGATTTTGATGCTTGGATTGGTCCAATATATTAGGCTAGATACTGCATATTCTCCATCCAGTTATTTCCCTCCTGTGGATGCAATGAGTGTTCTGGATTTTCTTGGCACCCCAATTTGATCAACTAGCCTTTGATTTTGAGGTATAATGGCTAAGTGATATTGTTATAATTTAGCCTAATATCTGAATGAAGAACACCATATAGGCTATCAATGTCTTGTCTTCTTGAGTGTGGCATCCTTGATCCATTATACACTAATATCATTGATCCACTTATCCTTCAACAACTGCATAACATCTTTACAGACATCTAAATAGTTGGCAATTGGCAAGTTGTTTTTGTAGCAGAGTCTGGTTCCTTACTTGCCGTTTTCCACAAAAACTAGGTGAAGACTTTTGACTTTATATTTAACTTCAGTTTCGTTGCTCAGTCTGAGACCTTACATCTCTTAAGTGAATTTCTTTGGAATGGAAAACCCTCTATATAATATTAACAATTGATGCCACACTATTGCAGATCTGGTCCTTTAATCTATGTTGTGAAGGGATCTATTCGCACCCATAGCAAATAGAAGTAAAAATAATGAGCCAAACAACAAAAATTGTGGGTTTCCTATTCTGTTATCCCATCAAACCCTTCTCAAATGCTTTACACTCATTTTGAAGACAACATCCCAATGCCATAGATGCATTCCTTGTAGGCTCTGAACCCAACACTTGTTTGGCGTTTTGACATTTGGATGCTTGCGCCTTTCATCTGTGATGTACCCATTAGTTGGTTCAAGGTCATGCATACGGAAGAATGGGTAATAATAATCTAGCAACAACTTCTCTTAGGAAAATGTGAAATCGAAAAAGTGGTCTCAGTTCTTGGTAATCCAGAGTTATACAAACATTTCCATAAATTGTAGTGAGACCTATAACATCTACCTCCGGAGACTAAATAGCCAAAAATATTTCCATGGCATCATTTATGCCAGGGTCTGTGTCTATGATGATTTCTTCCTCTTATTCTCCATGCCTATGTCACCCATCGATCCAAGCACCACCAGAAGTAGGAGGAATGTTGTGAGATAAACAACATGAGTTTCGATGAAGGAGAAATAGGGATGTAACTGGGAGAATTTTTGCAGGATCGGTTTTACTTCAACCTCGGACAAACAAACCAGAGTGACAAGATGGATGACATTCAGTCTGTTGTGTAAAAATGAAAGACTAATCTTCTTATCTTAGTAGTCTTGACGTGTAGAGCATAAGGGTGCCTTCTCCTCCTCGTGGCTTGGTCTGATGCTTATGCATTGGCTTTGTCTTGACTTATGTGTTGACTTGTGGCTAACCCTTGTTTTGTATGATTGCAGGTGTGTGGCTTCGAGGACTGGAGATTTTCCTTCTTGCACAACCAAATTTTTGGTGGAATTAAAAATCAACCCTACGTAAAAGCCAACGAAACCCTAAAAACAATTTGGCAAGTCTTTTAATAAAATTATCCCTTAAAGGACAAATTATCTCAATCAAGGCATCATAGCCATACATCAAGGGTGTATGGAATAAGAACTTCCAACCTTCCTGTACCTCCTCTCTAATGAGGCAAGTTAAAACCTCAATACTACTTCTGGCATATATGATGTCGGTGCTCAGGAACAACACTTCTCGGTGCTACAGGAATAACCCCATTCCTGTAACAAGGAGAAAGTTGAAAATTTAGTATCTGGATACTAACATGAACCACGAAACCTCTTTCATTTTTGGTGAGATAACTAAATCATTTAACATTTTACAACTTGGAGTTTTAGTCAACAACTAAGATCTTTGTTCTCATTGAGAGAGGGCATGTTGGCACAATATCCACTTGAGGTTATGTTGTCACAAGATCCACTTTTTTGGATGACACACCATGTTTCTTGTTTCTTCTCTTTCTTGTTTTTTTCCATTGAAAACACTTAGAAATTTTTATTGTAAGTTTGAAGCTCTCAATTTTATTTTTTCCTTGTTCAAACTTCATCATTTGGAGATCCCCTTCATCCTCTGATACACACAATGTTAGTGTTAAATTTCCTTTTATTGCCGATAGAGTGGAGGATAAATAGCTTCAAACCTTTGATACAGTAGAGGAGAAATAACTTTTGACCTCCGACAAAGAGAAAACATTCCAACCTCCGACAAAGAGAAAATCTTCCTACCTCTGACAAAGAGGAAAATCCTTCAACCTTTGGCAAAGAGGAAAATCCTCCAACCTCCAAAAAATAAGAAAATCCTTTGACCTCGGACAAAGTGAAAATCCTCCGAAAAAGTGAAAAGCCTCCGATCTTCGACATGACGACGAGTCTCGTAAAATTATATTTCTTATTTTTTCCATAACTTTTGACTCCAAGATTTATTTCACACGCTTCTTATATCATTGGAAAGGTATCACTAATATCTACAACTACCAATTTTAAGTATTTGGATATTTCCCACCATTAAACCGATAGTTTGAACATTTTCATACTAGCACACTTTCATCATCCCAAGAAACTAACAACACAACGTTTCAGTGGGAATATATGGGAAATCATCATCAAAGGACTAGGGACCAAACTCAGGGAAGTATATCCAAACTACTCACTCATTTTCCATTTGGTTTATTCATCTTTAAATTCCTTTTAAAGTTATATTTGGAAGTTTTATGTATGGGAAACTCATGTATTGGGTGGTGAATGGGAACCAAGTACCAACTAGAGGAAGATCATACTAAAAAATATGAATACATAGTAAAGGAGTAAGATACAAAGACACATCTATTATACATCAGAATGAGGACATTCACTGGTACACATTAGCATATTTACGAAAATAATATACAAAAAATGATGTGGTTGGTATATCAACACATGAACAACTAACAACAGAAGGATATCAATCTCAAATGGAAGAAGAAGAAGTTTGAATCCCTAGGTGGACGAATCTCAAGCATCAAGAAAAAGAGACCCATAGTGTGCAAAGGTACACAACAGTTCTCTCGCCAATACAATAGAGGATGGTAGAACAACAATTGTAGCATTGGTAGAGGAAAAACAAAAAGGAACCAAGCCCAAATGACAGAAGATGAAGTACAATCCTCAAGGTATGCAGGCCCCAAGGATAGAGGAAGGAGAGACCCCTAGTGCCCAGATTATTGATCACATTGTATGATCTAAATCCAGGGTGACCTTTATACCAAACATGATCTGGTTCTAGGTTCACTTAATGAAAGGATCAGTTATAAGATCATTTTAATTGAACTTGATTGCATAAAAGGTGAAAATTGAAGTGCTTATAAAGGATTGAATCCAAATTGAATATAAACTCGGTGCATGAGTTGTTAGTCTCATAATCCATTACAATATGCATTTAATAATCCTACTTGTAGAAATAAAGATATGAATAAGAAACATGAGACAATCACATAAGAGGAAGACATCACCGATTTGTTAAAGGAGTTCACCATAACCTTCTGGCTACGTCTTAGGATCTGCTTGGAATACAAATCACTTGTCATTTCTTCTCCCAATGTAGGGTTGAATCTCCTTTACAGAAAAGGGCTACATCTTTTCCCAATTGAAGGGGCAACAATTCTCTCCCAATGTGGGGCATAAATCTCCCAATGTAGGGGCTCACATACTCTCCCAATGTAGGGCTCACATAGTCTTCCAATTAAGGGGCTTACAAATTACAAGAATGATCGTTTGATTCTCACCTCAAAGAACTCTCTCCAAAAGAGCCTCAAAGGGTCGCCCAAAATCCTTTTAATAAAGGAGTTTAAATAAGTTTTCCTAGCTCCATATTACAAAAAGACAAGATCCATGAATTTAGGATCTAGTACCTACCCAAGGACAAAAATGAAAAAGACCCTTAACTTCCTCCTTGAGACTAGGAATCCACTTGTAATAAAGTGAAGAAGAGTAGAAACCAACTCATGAGACCCTTAACTTCCTCCTTAAGACTGGGAAACTAATTTCCTCCTAAAATTAAGATACTAATATGTGAGTTGGATTCTCACATAAAACTAATTTCCTATTTTTACAAATAATATGTGAGATTTCCACTCACTCCAAGTATTCCTCTTTTTTCCCATTAAATTTAAGAAACTAATTTGTGAGTTGGATTCACACAACTAATTTCCCATTTTTACAATTAAATGAATAATACGTGATATTTTCCAACTCACTTCAAGTATTAATTATTTATTACAATTAAATCATTCATGATTAATTGATTATTCTTTGCCACTTATCATTAATTATCATTTTAATGATTTTTTCTCCATGGTGTGCAAAGTTTAATGATTTTCTCCATAAAGTTAATTCTTTGTGTGGAGATCCTCCTAGATCACACCTCCCCACAAAAATCACTTTTGGTCGTACACCTCCCCACAAAAATCACTTTTGGTCATCCAAAAGTATAGAGAGGAACTTGAATATCTACAACCAGTTTCTAGGAAGAGTCTTACACTCCACGATGCACTTCCTTGCTTCTTGATATGCATAACAAGTGCTTCTGAAAGGCCACATCCTTCTTCTCCTTCAAATTTGTACTTTAGAATGAGGATGTTGATACCAACACTTGCATCAGTGCAAACCTGCAGCTGATTTCCTGATCTACATAAAAAATGTTTCTGAAAAGGATGCACCCTTTTTCTCCTTCACCTTTGTACTTTGGAATGAGGATGTCAATGCCAGCACTTGCATTAAGGAAAATGTCTCTGAAGAGGCCACACCCTTATTCTCCTTCACCTTTGTACTTCAGAATGAGGATGTTGATGCCAACACTTGCATCAATGTAAATCTGTAGCTGATTCCTTAATTTGCAAAAGAAATGTCTTTGAAAGGATGCACCATTCTTATCCTTCACCTTTGTACTTCAGAATGAGGATTTCGATGCCTACACTTACATCAATACAAATATGTATTTGAAAATACATAATCACATTTTGAAAGCAATACCATACTTAGGAGAGTTTATAAAACACACATGGACAAGTTTACAATGATTGCCAAAACATGCCTAGGAAAAACAATGCCTTCTCACTTAACAATGGCTATAAGACCCATTACAATGTTGCCAAAACATGCCTCGGAAAAAAATGCCTTCTCACTCAAGAGTGGCTATAAGACCCATTACAATGTTGCCAATAAGGCTTACAAGGTTTTAGGCATAAAAAAAAATGCCTCTCACTCTCATCATCACTTTCAAGAGTAGCTAATTACAACCTTTTACATCATTAACATTAAGGTGATACCCCCAAATGTGCACTAGTGTGAAACTCTATGGTTTTTAATCCCCCCATTATAAACATGTACAACATAATAAATAATACAAATTCCATCATCATCACACTCATCTTGAAATTCTTAGACTTTTGATTGTAAGCATGACTACTTTTGGTCGAAGTGTCAAAATGGCCTTTTACCGCTCCGTTTCAATTTGCGTGTAAGGCTCAAACAATAAATTTCTAGCAATAATTCATATCTTGTTTCCCTGTTGCAGCACTCAAATATCACTAGAATCTACAACATACATTCATCCTCTTACAATTTTAAAAAAGACGCAAAAACCACAAATGGAGTAAACTTACATTGTTTTTTGTGCCAATGCACTCAAAGCGTTCGTCAAATCTTGGAATACATAGCACCAATAGGTCTGCCTCATCATTCTGCAAATTTTGGCTATAAACTTGACCTATTCTTAAAATTGCAACTCTGCCTTGAAAAATGTGTCATGTATTAATGGAAAATGTGGGCTTCTACAATGATCCCAAAAATCCGTTGCTTGGATCCAAATTCTAACTACACCAGTGGATTCGTGGCAGAAAATTGTGCAGAAATTTCTATACTTTCGTACAATTATGTCACTGTCACTTATGGACCCCCTGCCTCAAAATGCATGTCAAAGCATTAATGACAATAGTGGGCTACTTCCATGAGCCCTGAAATACACTACTTGGATCCAAATTCTAACTGCACCAGTGGATTCGTGGCGAAAAATCATGCAAAAATGATTGTACTTTCATCCGATTTCATCACTGTGACTCCTGGACCCCCCTAGGCTCTTTACCTAGAAATGCATGCCAAACAAGGCTATACAAAAACAATAAATGCACCTAAAAAATGTGCACGTACTTGGAAAATTTTTGGCTTCCACATGGTAGCCTATGATTGGCTCATGTGGTGCCCAATCATAATGTTGATGTCACTGCCACATCATCACCCAATCAACATGCCACATCATGCTGACATCATCATCCATACAACCACACCATCTTATGATGTCATCATCTGTACTGCCACATCATCTGCTAACATCATCATCCATACTGCCACATCATTTAGTGGCATCATCATCCATACTGCTAGGTCATTTGTTGACATCATCATCCATACTGCCACGCCATCTGTTGATGTCATCATATGTACTACCACGTCATCTACTAATGTCATCATACGTACTTCCATGTCAGCTGTTGACGTCATCATCTGTACTGCCACGCCATCTGTTGACATCTTCATCCATACTGCCATGTCATCTGCTGACATCATCATCCATACTGCCACATCAATTTTTGATGTCATTATCTGTAATTATACATCAGTTGTACGGATGACATGTGACATTTTGTGGTGCGTCCACGTCTACATGATGACATCAACACTGTACGGATTTTTCCAGCTCTCATGTTTGCTAAAAACTTCAGATGGTCATAACTTTGTCATCCTAATTCCATTTGATGAGCCGTTTGAACCGTTGGAAATGTCTCAATGAGATCTTTGATATGGTGGGGGTTTGGTTGAATTATGGGAAATTTGATTTTTGGAGGTATTTTTGAGCCCCATTGCTCATCCAGGCTACCCATTTCCTATTAGTCTTGATTAATAAGCCTTGTTTGTTGTCCTTCTACTTCGAATATCTACCGACATGGTCCTATTTCTCTCTTTCTACCTTCATAGCTTACCTGTCCTACTTTGGACCAAATTCAAGATGGAGCTTCCAACATTTCTCGATCCAATGTCCTCTTATACAATAATGAGTGCAATAGTTGTGTGACTTCATGTCCATATCACCTTCAACATACCCAAATCTTTCAAATTGGGTCCTTCTTTCAACCTCCAATGGTTGAATGTTACCTTGGCCATTTATACCAAGACCTCCTCCTTTATACCCCATCTTCCTCAACAACTTCAAGCCAATGCCCTTGGAGTGTTGTTCAAAGACTCCAAAAGAAGAATCAACATTAATGAGGGAAGGAACTGAACATGGAGAATCCTTTACCTCCATTCATGTTTGTGACACTTGGTCATATTCCCAAAGTGTGGCCAAATGCTCCTCCTGGTTGGATGAAGTTGTAGATGAGGCTTCTAGGAAACCACCTTGGTTCCCTAGTGTCTGGAGAGCATTCTCTATGATCTGACAATATGTGCAACTATCAATAGTGTTGGGCTCTAAATATGTCCTAAAAAAAACCTTAGTCTGACATTAATTTATCAACCGAGGATTCGTCTTCTCTTTCAAGAATGTCAACAAAGTCTATGCAGATAGTCGTAGAGGTTCAAATCATGTAGATAATTTAGCTACAACAAATCTGAGTCTATCTAAATTACTACAATAATCAAGTTCTTCATGCATTCATTAAAAAATATGAAACTAATAACTCACTCAAAAAAATTGTAATTTGAACAATAACACACCATGAACCTAAGCATCAATTAGTTTACTGAATTCATTCATCTAATAAATAGTAATTTAATCTGCGAAAACACTTAATGAATCAATCTCTTAATGATTAATTAATCTACTGGAAAAGAACAACGATCTACTGAATATTTAATAAGGAAAAACAAATGTGAATTTAATGAAAGGAACAACAAATATGAATTTAATGAAAGGAACAACAAATGCGAATTTAAATGAAAGGAATCCACAAGCGATAAATTAACAACAATTGGAAATGGAACGGAAATCGATAATATTCAAATGGAACATCTATTCTCTGCAAATGAACAACATCATCAATTCATAAAAGAATCAACACACTAATGATTTTATCATAACCGTTGAAAGGAGATTGAAATCACATAACTAAAAACAGAATTGATACGATTACAGGTGAGACAATAGCTCCTGTCGACTGGGCCCGCAGTCTTCAGATGATACTGCTACTAAAAACTCAGTACATAGAAATGATCAAAACACTTGAAGCTTTCATTAATTCCATAACTATTAAATCATTTACAATGGATTGTTGTACAAAATGTCAACAATTAAGAGATCCGAATGTTTGGTTAAATTCCTCCTCTTTTCTCTATTGTTCACTATCCTTTAATATTACAATGAAATAAGTAAATTAAGCTATCCTAATGATTGAGAGATCATCAAGATTGCTTTTACTATTTATGAAGATTGCAAGATAAAGAGTCAATATTCCAGAGAACCATTTTGTGCCTAATTTCTTCAATCTTCAATGGTCTGTGCATCTTCATAATCTTCTTAACTATCTCGAGTTAACATCAATTGTCCATTTTTGCATAAAATCAAAACAATTCAAACCAAAGTTTAGAAAATATCTAATATCATTTAATAATATTTCCTAAAGACTTTTTAACCATTTTCTTCCCTAATTGCTTCAAATTAATAGAAAAATCATCAAAGAATATATCACAAATCAGAGTAACAAAGAGAATATTTATACCTTTTTATTAGCTCAACATACCCCCCAGCTTACCTTTTTGCATGTCGTCATGAAACAAGAGAGTTTATATGTAAAGCAATGATACTGAAGGGTGGAGAGGTCTCTTCTCTATGACTTTAAGATCTTTAAAAGAAACATCTTCCCTTTTCTTATGAATTTCATAATCACTTTGATAACCCTCTGGAGGATACCCATTAATGGGAGGACTGTACCTGCATCCAATCTAGGAAGGCCCTTCTTCCATGATCATTCTGGCATACCCCTCTAACCTGAAGGCAACTTCTTGAAAATTTATGAAACCAAATGGTTCCCTATTCTTGAATTCATTTCAAGAGACATTCCATCTTAATTTGGCAGCAGAAAGGGCTTCTTCTTTAATCTCTCCAATAGGAATGCTTTTAGGGGCTAAATTTCGCTCATGGGCTAATTTTCCATTCTTTTTCCAAAAAAAAATTCACTTTTCTAAAATTTATTAGCCCAAATTCTATAGAATAAAATTATATTACCTAAAAAATAGCCCAAATTTTATAGAAACTATACAAAATCATTATAAATTTAAATATTTTTACAAAAATATCGCCAACATTTTATAATTTTCATATTAAAGACTAGTAAGATTCGCCAAGGTTTCTACATTTTGAGATAAATTTCCATCCTTAAAATTATCCCTGCTCTCCAAAATACTATAGACCTTAATGTACAACATGTCTATGGATGGGGGATAAAGATTCTACAACCTTGTCCCTCTTCATGAATGCTCTATGCCGCATAATGGAATCAAAGGATTTAGGAGTTTCCTCTTTGATCCATAGGTCTAGTTCATTCTCTCTTTTCATGAAGACCTTATGTGCTTTAGCCCACCTGGTTTGATTTTTGGAAAAAGACAAGAAGGCTTGAAACTGGATATCCCCGATGAATGGATTGGGGTGTTCTTTTTTGTTTCCTTCTAGGATGAAGTTGTGAAGATATAATTCATACAAAAAGTATTGTACTCCATCCTCTTGTTCTTTAAAACATGAAACAAAATTAGAAATAGTGGTGAACTCAGAAGGTGTTCCTGCCCTAATAGCTTTTATGTTTAGTAACAAATAACGTTATAATAGAAATAGGGCATAGTGAGTAGCAGGGGCCCTGCAAGCTAAAATATCAGAATAAACAGAGAAAATTTCTTTGATTTTCTCCAAAGCTCCATCAAGTTGGCCTTGTACCTTTTTCACCTTTTCTTTAGCCCTATTGATCTCAACAAAGGTCTCATTCTCAGTTGTTGACATGGCTCGGAGTTGTCTGACAACTTTCTAATGTTATGACATTACCATTTCACTTTTGCATTGAGTTAGGGTTTGTTGGGATTGTTCTAGTTCTACTTCCAACCTTTTAATAATGGCATCATGTTCAGGGGAGTGAAATAATTCTTTAGTATGAACAATTATTTCGATTGTTGTTGGAGCCTTTGTTTGAGTTTCTATTTCAACTGTTTCCAAAGGAGCTTGGAATTATGTTTTCGTTTCAAAAGAATTAGTGTGAACTGTCCTTCTAGGAAGTGGATTTCTTCCCTGTACTCTAGCCCTCTTAGATTTCTTCTTATAATAGGATTTGTTAATTTGTTCCAGACGCTTCCTAAGTTGTCTAATTGTTTCTTTCAATCTGCCAACTTTTTTTTTAATACTTTTATTTTCTTAACCCTTTTCCTCAATATCTTGTTTTCATGTTTTAATTTTCTGATTCTGTTATTTCCTTTTCCTGTTGTTTCTTTTTGTCTATGGGGAATTTCAAGGTCTTCCCCACCTTGATCAACTAGTAACTACTTCCTTGTATCTTCTGGGTTCTCTAGTTGTTCTAAAGGATCATTCTCATCGAACTGGGGTTCTAGTTGTTTTGTTCCTTCAGGATATGGCCTCTCCATATTAGGAATATCAAAGACAGGGTTTGAAGGAGAATAATTTGGAGCTTGGGTTTCTCCAGACATGTCTGTATTTTCAATAAGTGATATCCATCAATTTCCCAATACTTGGGCCATCTCTTCTTCATAACTTCTGAAGAAATCATCCTAATGTTCTGCAGGGATTTCATGTGATGGTTGTTCCGTCTGTACAATTTCTTGAGTGATTTCAGGTTGTACTGTCTTTTTACCCCTTCTTATTTTTACATTGGAGGTTTCAGAAACATAAATTGTTCTATGTCTCTTCTTCTTTGATGTTCCTACCTGTTTTCTTCCATTTCAGGTTGGGGTACTGGAATTTCAATTTGGGAATTACCTCCTTCTGTTTGGGCTACCTCAATTCCCTGTGGGGGAATTTCATGGTGGACTTCAATTTGATCAATTTGTAGGGGCCTATCGGGATCAATTAAGTGTCCCCAAGTTATTTGTGTATGGTTTAAGATCCTGTTTACTATCAATTTTACTAACCTATGGTGACTAATTACATTGGCAGGGTCTTTGGATTTTTGGGTTCTTCCGACGACTTCATGCATCATGGTATTAAAAAAGAATGGTAAATTTATCACTAACTGTTGTTTTAGTACTGCCAACAGCTTGAGGTGGTGAGGTATCACCACATCGTATCACCCTTTGCATCTAATATGTTGAGACAAACAAAGTTCGTCACACACAAATAATCCAAAATATCTGGAATATAGTAATCAAATCCATATGGACAAAAATATATGTATTAAGAATGAATAGTAAGATGAGATACAAATGAGAATGAGGGCTCATTTATATACCCACGCAGGGGTGCCCTTAACCAATAGTCATGTCCTTTGAGACATGTCCTTTCATTATTAATAATTATTATTTATTAATTAATTATTATGTTATGAATATCTATTTATGTGTATATTTATGTTCATAACATTGCCTTCCCCTTAAAAATGCTTTGTCCTCAAAGCATAATTTATGGAAGACTTATCTCTTGTTCTAGCTGGTAATTATTGTCTCATGCTTCTTCATTATTGAGTTAGTAATCATTGAGGACCTGAGACGATATGATATTCTAAACGCTGATCAGAACTGTCGAATTGTAAAGGAGTCTACCCATCCTAATTCAATCTTTTGCGGATTTGGTTTTTTATAGGCTTCTTGGAAAGAACTTGATACATTTCTACTCCCATGATAGCTTCTATTTTGTCCCTCAATTGTAGTGGAAGTAATATTCTTTGACATAGAGGTTATTTGTTTCTGTTGATACATTGATTGGCTGAAGTATCGACTTTTGTGATTAGGATGTCGATAAGGCATCCTCTCAACTTGATATTTACTTCGTATACTTGTAGATTTTTCTTGATTAACTTTTGTAATTGAGTTTTCTTCATACCCATGGGTTGATTCTACTATGACATTTAAAGACTTTTTTACATCAGTTGGATTCATATCTGTTACACATTATTTTGGTCACCCTAATGATGATTTCATAAACATGTTTTCAGGCTCCCAACATGACTTTTTGCCTGAGAAAAGCAACTTCTTTCCTCCTCTACAAGGCTGCTTTTTAGAAAGGGTTCGTAGGCTACATATATTACAAAGTGAGTAAATATATGATTTCCACAAGCTTCTCTATAGCTGGCCCACGTGATTTCCGCAGGCTACTATATAGGTAGGGTACGGCGGCGTTCCAAAGCTAAAATAGGAAAGAGGTTTCACGATGTTTCTAGAAGGGGAATATTCTAGAATGTGAGGTGGTGTCCATATGGTTGCGATCCTACTGGTTTCTCTGATTTGGTGGGATCATCCTCATCCCTTTAACCACTTCACCTTCTCCTATATAATCATGGGCTTCTCATGGAAAAGGTTAAGCAATATTAAGCAAAGAATTGATGAAAGAATAGGTTGAAGACTGTGTGAAGAATCTTGTTCCTAGTGATGCTTGAGGCCTCTATTTGTCTATCAAGATCTTGTGGATTATGTTCATGCAAATTTCAGAGGAAGTGTATGTGTGTGTTGGAACAAAGGACCACTAAAAGGGAACTTGCAACATCAAGGCAATTCGGTTGTATCTTCTAATTTTCATTAATATAATACGGTGGCACGTCTCTTTCCCATAAAATGATTAGTATTTTATTACATGATTCCTTGATCACATGTTTAGGTTGTCATTGAATTCTACTATTGTTGCTTTCACGTTGGTTGGTTTGTGTTATCACAGATCTGATTCCACAAGAGTACTGGAGTGAAGAAGGGACAACGAAGATATAAGGAAGTGATTCATAAGGTATGTTATCTATTCCTCCTTTGGTAGTAAACTCAATGATAACAACTTAGGGAAATAATCTTGTTCCATCTCATTTTGTTCTAGATCTAGGTGGATCTAAAGGGATTAATTCATGTCTGCATCTACCAATTTACCCAATAACAATATCATCTAAAGACTTCTCTAGCTCCATAGGTTTAGTCATTGTCTCTTTATTGACTATTGATGTTTTCTGATCTAGCTCTTCTTGTAAAGACTTATTATCATTCTTAAGTCTTTTTATTTGTTCTAGTAAATTTTGATTAAGGTTCCTTAGGAAGGAGCTTTCTTCCTCTTCTCCAGTTATTTTTTCTTTGAGACCGTGATTTTCTTGTTCCAAATTTTGAAAACACCGCTTCTTCTCCTTGGACTTAATGATTTTTGCAATTAGTTTCTGATTATGATTTATTAGGCTAGAAATCTCTTAATCTTTTTCAATGATGATTTTGTCACATTCTTTCTATTGATATTGCAAATTTTGTATTGACTTATGGTTATCTTGAAGGATCACTTTGGATATGTCCTTCAGGTCTTCTAATGATGGAGCTTCTAAAATTGACTTCATTGTAACGTCCTGTAATGTGATTTTCTTCTTCTTATAAGAAAATGTCAAAAAAAAATTCCTTGTGTTGAAAATAAAAGTACCCAATGTATCTACCCAAGTTGACCCTAGAATTATATCAACACTGTATTGATAGATTGATATGACATTGAATTGAGATATGAATTTGTAATCGCCAATAGATAGTTGTAGGTTCTTAATGTCATATTTCTCATCGGAAAGACACATGTCATTTTCAATTATATTTGGCTCTAAAACCATTAATTGGTTTGCCAGGTCAACGTTAATGTGATTTTTCCTAGCAGTCATGAAAATAGTGATGTTGATATTCTTTCCTTGAATAATCCCATTAAATTTTAATAAGGGATCCACATATTTTTTATAAGTAGGGGGGAATCTTGTTTTTCACCACAAAACTTCATTATATATATATATATATATATATAT
>ML780311.1:1423536-1449964 GCA_009831015.1 Picea engelmannii | reverse complement strand
CTTCTTCACCTTCTAATTACACCTTATAAAGTATAAAAGTACTTTTTCTTTTAATATTTGTATAAAAAGTGCTTTTTCTTTAATATTTGAAATATCCTTTTTGTTCACTTTTTTCAAAAGTAATTTTACTTTTTCATCAAATAATATGTATTTGATTTCTTTATATCTCCCAAAATAATCCAATATAACCCTTCTTTATTTTTTTATACTTTTGACTTGTATGTCATAAAATTAATTAGGATCTCTTCTTTTAATTCGTTATTGTTTTAATATTTGAAAAAGTCACAACCTTAGATTGAAAACCCACATTTTTTTTAAGTCACATGTGGTCAATAATAAAAGGGAGAATGAGTTTGGAAGAAATTTCGTATGGATGACAGGTGATAGGGGGTGAAAGTGACAATGTATGCTAGAATTGTGGATGTACGAAATTGACAACAACATATGATCAATCAATTTCTTTAACTAGTGACTGTACGGACTGGTATGAATGTGTATGGATTTTGTAGAGAGGTTGTATGATAGTTTGTTCAATTCAAACAATTAATTATTGACCATACGCTTTTATAAAATTCACAGAATTTCTCGGACAGTACAACTCTTTATTTAATTCAATCTATTTTTCAATTGTTATCTTTGTCCATTACTTTAATTACTTTCACTATAATCAAGCCCCAACTTTGCCAACGTTGTGATTCACCAAAGGTCACGAGATTTATTGAACTGGTGCGAATATAGTAATAATATTGGCTTGTTGTATAACTCTACTTTCAAAATAGATTTATGACGAACACAGGTATACCAAGTGTGGCTTGTAGTGATGAGAACTACATAACCAATTTGCAGTGTAATGGTGACTCGGTACAAGCAGATGAGATGGCAGCTAGATTGATATACAGGTTCCAGATAGCTATTCTAAGATAGAAAAAGTGTAGACCAGCTTCATATTTTGGTTTTCCCTCCACGAATATAGTTAGATTCGATTCCTTTGAGCTATGGTAGAACCAAAAATTCCTCCTACACTTTGTTTGGATGATTCACAGTGATAATGGCAGCAGATTTGTTTTTTTAATAAAAAAAATTCACTTTTTTTTATTTCTGGCTTTCTTGGATTTGCAATAGAAACTTCTTCAATTTTTTTCTTGGCAGTGGAGTACTATTCCTCACGAATCTGTGTTATTCTCTTTGAATTTTCAGCAAATCAATAAATTCAAAAATGTAAGTGGTCAAGGGACTGATTTGTGGTCAAAGACCAGATATGTGGCTAAAATCCTGATTTGATCAAATATCAAGAAAAATTAGAGAAACTCTAAATGAAGTATGGTTGGCCAAAAACCATTTCAGACAAGGTCTGATAAAGAGATTGGACAAAGTTCGGTATCAGAAAAATGAAGCTCTGATACCAAATGAGACGAACAAAGTTTGTCATGCACAAATAATCCAAAATATATGGAATATAGTAATCAAATCCACAAGGACAAATATATATGCAATAAGAATGAATAGTAAGATGAGATACAATTGAGAATGAGGGCTCGTTTATATACCCATGCAAGGGTGCCCTTAACCAATAGCCATGTCCTTTGAGACATGTCCTTTCATTATTAATAGTTATAATTAATTAATTAATTAATTAATATGTTATGAATATCTATTTATGTGTATATTAAATATGTTCATAACATATATCTCTGTACCACTCCTGCTATCTCCCTCCATGGTTCGCTAAGAGCATAGGGGTTGAGACCTTTCCCCTTTTTATCGAATTCTTCCCCTGCTTCTATGAAGAACTCCACAACCTCTTTGAGTGTTGTGTATTTCCCGGTCCACTGTGTTCCTTCGTTTGGGAGGCCTGTTACCTCAGCTATAATGGAATCAGTAACCGAAATTTGTATGCCTCGAATTACTGAGGCTCCCCCCTATAAGTTTTGGAAAAATGCTAGCACGAAATTTACATTGAATCCCTGCAGTCTGTTAAAATATTGCATCCATCCCAGACGGTGTAGAATTTCCCTTTCTTGGTCGGTTACTTGTAGCAATGTGGGCTCATGGAGGATGCTTCGGCCACCCATGTCTTTTGTAAACAAGTCAGCACATCTATCTTTCCCAACTGCAAACTTAGTTAGACTAGCCTATGAGAAAGAATTATTGGAAATGGTAAAAATTACAGAACAACAATGGTATATAGAAATACAAATTTTTCCATTAATTATAATAATTATGGTCTATCCATAATCATGCGGAATGGCGGTCAGTCAAGTGAGGGAAAATTATTATGTTGCCGCCGCTGGGAGAATGGCCATTAATAACTTTCAAATCACTTTAATGTTAATCATGAACGATAATCATACCTTTTGTGGGAAGTACAAATTCAAATCCCAATGTTCAAATATGTTAAGGAAGAATATTCCAAGTAGTCTAAATTTGTTCATGTTTTATAAATATGCCATGTGCCATAATTTTTTTACTTTCCCCTGTGTTGAATATAGCTGGAATGATAGCCTCCTTTTTAAGAAAGGAATTCTATGAACACAATAAAAACTTAGCGTATAAAAATGAACTTCAATACCACATGTAGTGCCACTACTGCCAACAGGTATCCATAGCCTTGACAGGGTTTCCTTTTAACCCATAGATGAGCCAATATCCTCAATAAATAGTTTGAATATTCTTTTCCAAAATAAAAGGCCACTATCCTAGTTTGGTGTCCAGATAACAATAATGCCACTCACTAGATTGTAACAAAGTGAACAAGATGGCTCATGACGAGACCTCTTGTCCTTTGATTCTAAATGACAAAGGCCATTTCCATGGTGTGGTAGTGTTGACGGGCAAATTTGACATGCTATCAACTGAAAGAATAGATTTGGTCCTAGGTTATCTAAATAACCCAAGCCGTTTGGTCACTGGTGTGACCTATTCTGACGGGTTTAATGGCTCTGTTAGCCAACTAAGGTCCTAAAACAAAGAAAAGAGGTAAACTAACTAATGCTAAAACTATAATAATCTATGAACTTTAATCTAATTATTTACAAACATATTAAACAAAAATAAAATATGAACATATCACTTATAAACAAAATTTACAGGTTGCAAGTTTTAATGAAAAGATTTGCAAAACCAATGTCAAGGTAATTGTTTTTAGAAGCAGATAAAGAAAGCACATTTTTGTATTTTTTGTTTTATAATCATCTATCTAAGAATTATAACTAAAACATGTTTATAAATAGGATATAATGATAGTCAAAATCCAATCAAAGACTATCCTATTTCACAAGTAAATAAAACGATAAAAACTAGAAGCAGGTGAAGCTAACCTGTTATTAGTTTGTTAATGAGCACGTGCCTTTGTACGATCGAAAGCATCCAACTACCCCGCCCGTGAAATAAATCTGCAGTAGGCTTATGCTAAGTTTTCCTGAATAAATTCAAGGTGCATATCGGTAGCTAGGATTTAAGAACATAATAATGGACACATATGATCCAGTGATCTTATAATTACAAACGATTACAATCAGAGAAATCTTTATGTAAAGCATTCATTTTTATCTATCAATTAAACATCAAAATAAAATCCTGATATTAAAATTCATATGATGATCACAGTCATAACATATGGAACAACAAATCATGAACAACATTTAAAACATGAATACAATGGAGAAAAATATGTCATTGAGACTAAAGCTATACAACACATTAATATTCCAAAATAAGAGAAACAAAACATAAATGAGACAACCTTCACATTGGTCTAAAGACGAAATGCTATAAGTTGCTCCATTAAGTTCTAAAAATCATTTGTCCATAATCCGTTCCAGGCCAATATGTTTTTTACTTACAAAATGAACAGTATTTAAAGATATTTGAAATTCCATTTTCCTATCTCCTAGAATAGGATAGGATTTCATGAGATCAAAAATATTACAAAAATAGAGGGCTAACAACCACTCATAACTGAATTGATTCTTCTAAAAAATTAATAAAAGTTTTTAAAAAGCAAACAAAAAAGGAAATACTAATCATTCAAATGCATAATTGAACATGTTCCCCCCAGATGATCAACATGATGTACTATTTCCTGAAAACAAAACAAGAATAAGTTAGACAATTTCTAATAACTAATTTCTAATTTTTTTATTTAAAAATGACTTGGCTATAGAATCAAAAGATTCTATTGCTAGTCTTATATTAGCAAACAAAATCCAATTTCAAATTGATTCGATTCAAAATACATTACATGAATATAATAAGAGGAAAATCATTTTACCATTTCAACAATTGACTAAAGATGGATTGGGTAGCTCAGGATTGATTATTGCTTTAACACTGTTTTCGTTTTTTATCACTATGTTCCATGTCCTCTTAAGGCATTTAGCTTTCCTCTCTGCATTTACTCTGAGGTTGATATTTTCTTGTCTCATTGATTCACTTTGAGCTGTGAGTGTTTTAATCTGAGCCTGAAGGATGGGTATATCAATGTAATACCATTTGATCCAGTGGAAACAAACATCACACTGTACAGGAGGAATGATATGTTGATGGAGTATAAAGTCAAACATGGTTGTATCAAACTTACCTGTTATTTTCTCTTGACCAAGCCCAATACCAAAGAACCCCTCCTTACCCTTGAGGCATGGTGGAAAATTCGTGACAAAGTCATAGGGTTCACTAGGACCAAATCTTTGACAATTTGGGTCTTCCAAAGCAAGGAAATCTTCTATTTCGGAGTCCGAGACCTCATTGACCTCGATCAGGCCTATCAAGCTCAAATGAGTGTCATTTCGATTCCTCAATTTTCTTGGAATAAGACAACCTTCTCTTTTTTTCTGAAACCCTAATGTTGTGCGTTTTTGTTTTGTTTGTTTGCAAGATTTTTTTACATCGGGCTTCACAGTGACGTTCTAGCCAGCATCAAATTTAGGCATAGGAGGTTCACTTACCTTCAATTCAACAACCTTTTTCTCATGTGAAGACTAACTTGGCATTGCCTCGTCTAGAGGGTTTCTGTTAGGAGAGTCTGGTTCATTACTTGGAATGTCAAGCTGTTTTTTAATCAGTGGCTCACCCGAAATAGGGTTTTCTATAGGAATGGTCATAGAAAAACCACTTCTTATCAACAATCCATCCCAGCAGTCAGCCACGGTTGACAAGTGGTGAATCAAAAGAATCTTAATCAAGCCATGATGGAACAGGCTAGAGTCAACACTCTGTCTCTTATACCTTTTGGACATTTTATACAAGCTTCTCAACTGATAAAAACACATGTTTAATTTAAAACCAATGAAATTGATAAGCAGTCATATATGATAGAGTAAAATTAAACCATAAAGACCCTCACAGGTCACAAATTTTTTAAGAATGAACAACAGGCCATGCCACCTAGGTTTAACCAAAGAGATGGGGATACCTTTTTCACAACAATTGATTTTCCTAGAGGTCATGAAGATGCTCCAAGGTACTTCTTAAATTTTTTAGTTTTTGAACCATTTCTCACTGGTGGATGGAAGCCCTATGGATTCACTCACAAACCCCTCGGTTACTTCTAACTGGGTATCCCCAATTTTAGCTTTGCACCCATCAAAAGTCTGTGCGAAAGCCTTCGCCACCTTAAGGTTATAGCCTTCATATTTTTTAAGGAAGGCATCCCAACCTTGGCTTCTTAAATATTTGAGTGCATTGTCATGAGAGAGAAATGACTGAAAACCATTCATATCTAAATGAATAACATGAGCCATAACAAACGAGACTAGAATGTAATAGGGATGACCCAAAAGAGTTTTAGGTTTGAATGGTAGGAGCGATAGGAACAAATCCAAATGGATAAAGGAAAACGAACCATAAGAAAGCCTGCATGTTATCATAGCATGAACATCGAGGGTTTGATTGTAAAGATTTACCATTCATGGTAATGAAAACCTGACATATAGAGTTGAAAACCTATACCCGTAATGAAAGGCTCGTTAATGCACTATGCCAGCAAGGTGAGTTAAGTACATAGTACAATTGTTGCACATTAATTTCCATGACTACTAGCATGACCATTGTGTATGAAAAAGGGTTTAAAATGTATCAAAACAAACATCCTCATAATTCAAATACAAATCACCTAACCATATAATAATTATATCAACACCCAAAATACCCAAAAATAAGTCATTCAAGTATTGGATTTAGATTGGATATAAGCATGATGACCCTTAAAAATAAATCCTTGTATAGAAAATATAATACTAAGCTAGGTTTTCATGTTTGATTCATGCTTTTAGTCATGAATCAAACATAAAACAAAACGAAAACGCAAACTTAAAGAATTAATGAACATTTTTCTAATCCATTAATCATCTCAAAATGATAATGTTTACAAGATTGAGGTGAAGGCAGCGACAAGAAAAGTAATTTCTTGTTCAAATAATGAAATCGTATGGGACTGCCAACAGTGGTGACTTACTGGGTGAAGAAGTTATCTCTGCATCACCAGAGATTTCATGCTAGGACAGATCAGAATAATTGAAAAATTAAAGAATAGTCGACAACAAGTCAAGTATCCCGATCAAACTCAAAAAATTATAGAGTCTAGTGTTAGATGTGTTTATATTCAAACACAATTCAGTAACAAGTTTTAATTACGATTGAGACGACGTTTAAGAAACTGTCTCCAATACTGTTGGCAGGGTCGTTGCTTCCACCAGGCATCCATAGCCTCTACAGGGATGTCAATTAACCCACTCTGACACCTCTACCCTGTCCAAGAATTATCAATTCAAGATGAAGGACAGTTTACGATTAATACCAAAAAGTTATACCTGATAATTTTCTTGAACCCGACATTGCTTCAATGCCAGTAGGCCTATTTAGTACCCCAACAAAGTTTCCTTGGCATCATGCATGAATTTACCCGCTACCTACAGACCTGTTCAGTATCTCGACAGGTTTACAAACACCTCCCACACCTTGCAGTGCTTTCAACTCTCTAGAATTTATTTACAAATTGACATAAATTTTATGATCTTCAGGAGAGCGAGGTGATGCTGAAAATTTCAAACTTCGAAACACTTGATATTTTCCAACTTAATTTCTCACTTGACGACCTTCTTCATGATCTGAACTTATTTTTTTGATAAGAATGACTTTTCGAGGACAAGAAGGCATACTTGAGTTGTTTTCTTTAAAAACAGGGACAATGTAAAGAGTTTTAATGATGATCGCATCTTCTCGTGATTATAAAGTGAAACCAGGAAGACTATTTTGAACAGTAAGTTTCCTTTGCTTGTCTGATTTTTAGCAATTTACAACATTAATTCTTTTAAATGACCTCGACTATTTCTTTATGATGAGACTTTTGGTTTCCTTTCATGAACTAAATAGTGACCTAGACATAAATTTATTCACAAACCAATGAAAACAAGAAAAATGAAAAGACAAAAAGAAAAAAAATATGTACAAAGAGGTGCATCTAGAATTATCAGGAGAAATACCTTTTGAGAGCTTGGCCATTCACCGGGAAAGTGTCTAGATGTCCCTCCAAATTGTGTAGATGCAAAGAGCTGGGACCTAGTTTCTCAGAAATTACAAATGGTCCCAACCACAGATTATGGAACTTGGTGTGTTCCCCCTTTCCCTCGTGTGGTTTATCCCATTTGAGAACCAAGTATCCTACCTCGAAGTTCCTATCTAAAGAAGAGTTTGAATCAAACCAGCTTTTTACAATCTGTTGATGCTGATCCAGCTTCTACTTCGCTTGCACTATTACTTCCTCCAGTTTTAATAAGGCATTAATTCAAATTTCTAGAGGAGGGCAAACCTCTTCTTGGAGTTTCTGCGATAATTGCAGAGATGGAAGTAAAACATGAGGAGGGAGGATTGCTTCTCTCCCATAGACAAGAAAGAAAGGGGAATTACCAACAGATGTTTTTGGTGTCACTCTATCATCCCAGAGTGCATTAAATAATGTGTTGTTCCAGTTCTTGTGGTGTTTAGAAACTGTCCTCTTAATGATGTTGATCAAATTTTTGTTTGTTGATTCTGCTAGACCATTTCCTTGGGGGTAGTAGCTGGCAGAATATTTCAATTTAATCCCTTTTTCTAAGGAAAACACATTCATATCCAGGGATGATAAATAAGATGCGTTATCAAAGACTAGACATTCGAGAATGTCGAATCGAGTAATGATATGTGAATTAAGGAAAGATACTACCTGATTTGCGTTTACCACTTTCAAAGGTGCAGCTTCGAACCATCTAGTAAAATAATTTGTTGTTGTAATAACATAATTATGTTGCTGTGAAGAAGAAGGATTAATTGGTCCTATGATGTCAAGACTCCACTACTGAAAAGGTGAATCTACAGTAATAGGCTGCAAAGGGAATGCTTCCTTTTTCACCTGTCCTGCAACCTTTTGGCAAATTATACATTTACGGCATAGAGTGTGGGCGTCTTTAAATAATGTGGGCCAATAGCACCCGATTCTTAAAACTTTGTGAGCAACGGTGTCTCCACCAAAGTGACCACCAACCTCACTTTCATGAAGTTCAGATAGTACTTTCTCTGCTTCATCCTTTTCCAAACAACGCATAAGAACACCATCCAAATTCTTTCGAAATAAGACATCATTTATTAACTAGAAAGATGCAGATTTCAGTCTTAGTGCTCTTCTATTTTTAGGATCAATATAGTGAGGAGAAGATCCATGTGTCAAGTAAAATCTAATGTTTTCATACCAAGAATTGGTAGCAACTTGTGAACAACTGAATTTTTTTTCGTCATGCTGGTTTACAGTTAAGGTGTTAATTTGACTTTCCTATTCTTTAACTGAATCAACAACTAGTTTACATAGGCCTTGACCTCTGACAATTTGTGCAGGGGTTATTTTGAGGTCATACTCTTGTAAGGACGTCATCTAATTTTCCCTTTTCTCACCCAACTCTTTTTGTACTAACAAGTTTCTTACAATAGGGTAAGGAACGATGACTTTAGTTATGGATTTCAGCAGATATGACTGGAAGTGTTTCACTGCTTTAAAAACAAAATATGCTTGTTGATATACAACTCGGTAATTCAGCTCTTCCCCTTCAAAAGTTGAGCTCATGAAGGCAATGGGTATCTCATTACTTTCAACGTTTTTCTGTATTAACATAGCAATGTAAGATCGGTCAAAAGCAAAGGTGTAAAGCATGAAATATTCAGAAAAATCGGGGCTCATCAAGGAAGGACATTCTACTATTTATTTTCTAATAGAGTCAAAATCCTAACTATCTTGTGGTCCACAATGGTACATAAAATCCTTTTTAATTAATTTCTGTAATGGTCTCACCATTTCCGAAAAACTTGGGACAAATCTTTTGACGAAATTAATCTTGCCTAAAAATGATTGCATGGCTTTTTTGGAAGGAGGAGAGAGTTTAGCGATTGCTTGGGTTCTCTCAGGGTCAATGATCATTCTGTATTTTGATACTATAAGCCCCAACAATTTACCTTGCTCTACTGCAAAGAATCATTTCTTAGGGTTGAGAGATATGCCATACTTGCGACATCGTTCTAGGACAACCCTAAGGTGAGACAAACGATCTTTCTTGTTTTTAGAGAAAATGGTAACATCATCAAGATAGACCACTATTGATTGATTTATGAGACCATGAAAATTAATGTCCATTGCTCTCTGGAAAGTGGCCCCGACATTTATAAGCCCAAAATGCATCTTCCTGTAGGCATAAGTCCCCCATGGGGTACGAAAAGTAGTTTTAAGCTGATCTGAGGGAGACATGAGGACCTGGTTATACCACAAAAAATCATCTAACAGAGATAGTCTTTCGGAACCAGATACCTACTGAAGAATTTGTCCCATTGGAGGAACGGGATAGTTATTGATGGCCCTTGACCAAGTTTTGAGGATTCTTGGTCATGTTTGACCTAATTTTTGGAATTCGACAAGCTGTTGAAGGCGAAGCGCAAGACGAAGCGAAGATCATAGGATCTCGACCCCTTTTAGGGCCCTTTTTGGGATTTGGGATTATCTAATGGGTATGGGAATGTCGGTCCATGGGTTTACCCATGCTTAGGCCTATTTTGTATGTATAAATAGATGTTAGGCGATGTAGTGAGGATATAGAGAGACAGATGGCTAAGTGCTAGAGTTGGATCTATGTGATCAAGAGTTGCAAGTGCTTTGGTGCATACTATGTTAGACTTGCAAAGATAAGTGTAAGTCATTGCATGAAACTGTGGAAGGCTATTTTCTTATATTTACTCAGGGAAGGAGGATCTAGCGAGCTGCACATATCTCTTGTCCTTTGTGGAGTAGGATTTTTGAGGCTTTGTTCATGTAACTGATTGAAGAAGCTAATAAAGAAGAGAATTGTTGGTGGACATAGCCCCAAGGTGGGGGTGAACCATGTACATGCTGTGTTTCTATGCTTTGTACGATGTATTGATGTGTTTATGTGTTTATTTTCTTAGTGATTTAATATAGATGAGTGATCTGTTGATGCTTAGTGATTAATATTATGGGTGTATGTTAGATCTGATTTATATACATATGCTTAGTGCTTGAATATGCTAGATCTGATCTGTTTCATTGTGCTAAGTGTTGCTAGATGCTCGATCTGGTTGAATACTGTGATACTCTGTAATTAGGGTTTAACCGTGCTGTAATTGAGAGTGAATATTGTTAACTATTGACTGCTCTATTAAGTGTTAGAATCACATATCTGTGTCCCAGATAAGGTTGCAGACAACCAAGTTGCAGACAACCAAGTCCTGCAACCACCCCTTCCTGTACCTTGGGTGAGACTTCATCTGCTTCGCAAGTGATGCCGAAAGGGCCAATAGTTAGGGTTTTGTTGGTGTGTTGTTGTAGCATTGAACCTTGGGTCTTCCTCTGTGCCAACAAATGGTTCCATTGCTGGGACAAAAAACTGTGATTGCTGGGAACTGAGGAAAAAAAATCTTTGTGCGAAGATCTGACCTGAAACTGTGAAATCTCTGTGCATATATTTGTCACTCTAGTGCACAGTATTCTATTTAATCTGTTGATCTCTCTACTAAGAAAAGAAGCTCGATCTAAAGAAAAGAGGTGAGATCTGAACACTCTGTGCTCTAATAAAGGTAAGAATAGTAAAAGGTTTTATATCTGGAAGCTTTGTTCTCTACTAAAGATAAGATTAGTGGAATTTTTTGTTTCTAAAGTATGGATCTAGGTATGTTTAATAATATTTGTCCTAGCTTGAAAACTAGGACGTTGATAGAAGAAACAAGATTTTATATGAGTAGATCTGATAAGAATAGTGAAAGATATGTTATACCTATGCGTAGACAAAATGTTTGGACTAACAAATATATGCAGGATCCTAGAAAGAAGTTTTTGCAGGTTATCTACCATGATTCTAGTGCACAGTACAAGAAAGGCTAGGGGTCATTTAAGAGAAAGAGAGAATTAACCCTTTGTTACAGTTGCAAAAAACTGGGACATCTGGCTAAGGTATTCCCTGAAAGAAGACCTAGTTGTCTCTGTTGCAAAGATATGGACCATGAAGTTTTGGATTTCCCTAGAATGATTGCTAAGGTTGAAAGGATGAATACCAGACAAGAAGACCATGAGAAAGGTCAGGCAACTGAGATTATGATAGAACCCCATAAAAAATTAGAATTTTTTTTGCTACAGATGAAAGAAACCCTGAATGACCATCGACATATCAGCTTATCAAAGATCTTCAAAGAAAAAGAATGCATTGAAGCAAGAATAAGAGACTTCGACATTGACTTTGTTCTGGATGAGGAAACATAGGTGAATATTATGACAGAAAGAACTTGGGAGATTCTAGGAAATCCTACTATGGTTCCTTCATTGGGAGGAATAATATTATTCAGAGGAAAACTGATAAACCTATATGGAAAGCTCACTCAAATATCTATGAGTTCTCATGGAACTTCGACAGAGGAATAATATGAAGTTGTAAAATTTATTGAAAACAATGCTCCATTTGCTATGTTACTAGGAAAACCTTGGATTGAAGGAGATCAGGCTAGAAGAAAATAAGAAGAAATCCTAGAGCAGAAGAAGAGTTAAAAGATTTCATGACTAGGAGGATCGCACACTTGATTGAAGAACAACAAAACCAAGCGAATTTGTTTAAGACTAGAGACTTGGATGTCGAAGTAGGAATAACACTAGAAAATTCACAAAAGACTGAAGTACCTATTCCAGATACAGATGAAGTATTACCCATGATTTCTAGGAAAGAATCTTACCAGCGCGAAGTTGCTTTGCCAAAAGAAGATAAGAATCAGAATGGAAAAAGGAATTCCAAGACAAATCTCAATGGAAAGAGGGCTAGAAAACTAAGTAAGAAGAGAGATAAGATTGAAAAGTTACATAAGGTTCCAAAGGGAACCTCACAGAAGGAAAATTTGCAAAATTGGAACTTTGTCGGGATATCAGAACTATGTCACATGGCACTTTGCCATGGAGAAGCAATATAGCCATTGGGGACAATATAACCATTAGACCGACGGCCCGAATGGGTAGAAAGGAATTTATGATCCAAAATTTCTCCACCAGACCATTGGGACCATGCCATAACGAACAAAACCAAGTTAATGAAGGCTTATCACCCATTGCAAGAGATCCATTAGCAAGTTATCTATTTATCCCGCCACGCCACACAACGAGAACACTTTTTCGAACCGTGAATCTGAGCCCTCGGAATAGTTGACTTTTTACAGTGATCATAGTGCTATCACCATCGATCCCGTTGCATTGAGCAGTTACCCTTTGAACATGAGATATTCCACCACGAGCGTGCATGTTGGAAAGGCTTAGCGCTGCAGAGAAAATTGTCAAAGAAGTTATCATTGACCTAATGACTGACAGAGTAATGTCTGAAAGAGAAATGTTTGCAAGTATTTAAGCGTCATCGATGAGAGGAGTGCAAGCCTCTCCGTTGACTGCTCATGGAGCCGGATCATCCTGACCATTAGCAGAAAAGAGAACCAAACAAAAACATGACCTAGCCAATGCGAAGTTGATCCCGTCCATATTTCCCGATTACATCCCACCTCTGGCCGACGCAGTGAGTCGAGATAGTGTGTTAAGATATTTTTAGTACTCCATGATTACTGCGTACCTACCAAAGGGGTACATGCAGTTCGAGCACAAAAATACAAGATCACAACATTGAAGTTCAATGACTTCAACCACGGAGATCGCAAGAACTACAATATGCTTGCCCTATATAAATACTTGACCAGGATGAAGGGGAATAACTCAAAGATAATCCCCCAATATTGGACGATGAAACTTGCACAGTCCACCCTGTTAAATGTAATGAAGATCCCACACTTCGGAAGGCACTAGGAAGTGAACGCCTGTGTCAAGATATTACTTTCATGTTACCATGAAAACTACTTATGGTTAGACCTTTGTATTATAGTCGATCTGACATTGATCCATAGGATCACAGGATTAAGTATGCAAGGACCCAACCCACAAGAGTTCTATCTAGGAAAATCCATAGATCACGTGCTAGCACCAAACTTGCGCAGTCTACCCTGTTAAATGTAATGAAGATCCCACACTTCGGAAGGCACTAGGAAGTGAACGCCTATTTCAAGATATTACTTTCATGTTACCATGAAAACTACTTATGGTTAGACCTTTGTATTATAGTCGATCTGACATTGATCCATAGGATCACAGGATTAAGTATGCAAGGACCCAACCCACAAGAGTTCTATCTAGGAAAATCCATAGATCACGCGCTAGCACCAAAAATCAAGGATACATACAATGATGTCGAAAAGGGAATGCGAGGATACAAGGTATCCCCCATACAGAATGGCGTAGTGCGCCTAGCCTGCCAGCTTATAGCCGAAAATTTAGTAAAGAAGAACAGACCTACACAGGTCACAGGCTTTGTCATTTCCCTCACAGGGAAGGGCATGGAAGGCCTGCAGCTGAACTGAGCGAAGTACCTAGTGAATCAGCTGGAGCTAGACTACTGCTAAGCACGGGATCATGGCTATGAGTTTCACTTTAGCTGGCTCTTGATCCTTATCGCCTTTGTTACCTAGGAGATGCAGGAAGGTGCGACCTTCCTAGATATTGAACCATTCGAGCCGCTTGCTACAAAGTTCACTATCCTTTGGTACTTGAGTGATATGAACAAACAATGAAAGTCAAACATTGTTTTTCACACCTATTACTTGCATTTGAAGAGAACCGTCGAAGCTAAAACGCGCATGACTCTGAACACCCTACAAGGGCTCTGACCCCTCATGAAGTTCTTCGTAGATCGACACTTCATCTAGATAACAACATGAGCCAATGAACATAAGGAGAAGCTCCAGTCATACTACAAGCTCACGGAAGAAGACCTGGAGGAGATCACTAAGGATAGGTCCGCAGACCTCCTTATCCCCACAGACCTTGCAGAGATGTCTGACCGTGACAACCTAGAGACCACACATAAAGAGCATGATACACCCAGACCCAACAGAACAAAGAAGACTGAAGAGGTCCAAGAATTAAGTAGTGCCTCAGGAAATACTACTTCTATATCACCTAACTAAGGGGATGATGACGAAGTAGAAGAACTAAATGGAAAAGGAGCTGAAAAGAAGCTAGGCTAAGAAACACCGCCCATAGATGAGATTAATCCCCTGAAGAAGAGGAAGGTTTCTCCCCTGAAACCTTGTTCCCAGAAGAAATTGAAAGCCACCGTGACCAAGATGAAGATTGTGCTTACTATCGATGATTTTGATTTCATCATCACAACTCTAAACTACGCTTCACTGGAAATCATGGAGAAACAAGAAGCTAAGTAGGAGGAAATGTACAATAGAATTGATGTCAAAATATGAGGGGTACAACAGGCCCTTCAGTCCATCTGCGCAATCTCCTCTGATCTACCTACGATCAGGAGAACCAGAGGTGGGAGATGAGCCATCCCAACTCCACCGACTAGCTGATGTGGTCAAAGCTCACCTTCTTCCTGCTCAAGAAGAAATAGAAAAATCCACCCAGGCCTTGAAGCAAGTGCAAGGCATACTCGTAGAACAACATAGATTTGTAGAATAGGAGAAGGTTTCTCTCCAGGCAAATTTTGAAGAAGAGAGAGTACAGATGCAATAGGAAAAAGAACAGTTAATCGCAGAGCAACTCAAAGTGAAGAAAGAAGTCAACAGAGCACTCCACTCTATGACAGGCTTAGAGCCACAAGAAGAAGACTGAGTCACGCATCAAGTAGAGAATCTTGTGGAAGCTATCTAGCAGCTAAAGCAACGAATAACAGACTTAGAGCTCCACATAGTGCCCAACACCCCACAGGATGTGAGGGACCAAAGAGAAGAAATTTCTCAAAGCGCAGTTGAGAGAATAAAGACCCTTACCATGGAATGTAAGAAACTCACTGATCGCAGTGCCCAGACCTATGAGAAACTCACGAAGAATCCATAACTGAAGCCACTAGAGTCACATCTCCAAGAGGTGAAGTATCAAGCAGAAATGATACAAGCACAGTTGAAGCCCCTGTCAGCTATGGAAAGAATGAAGTGATCCCAGGAGTAGCGCATTGCCCAATAGAAGGTCCACACTATTCAAAGAAAAGTTATGAAAGTAACTTAGAGACTCCAACCTGTACAGGATAAGGCTAACCAACTGTTCATAGAGATCGAAGGTCGAGGAGCGGAACTGGATCAAGTCATCACTGTAGCTGAACAACGCCTAGAAGGACCTGTCAACGAAGCAGTCATACAAGAGTTCGCTGAACAAGAGGTTGTGGAACAACAATAAGTCGAAACAACTTGAGCCATGCTTGAGGATTTTGAAGTAGAAATAGTCCGATCAGAGTGACTTGGGACGAGTCACAAGTGAGTGTTGGGGGCATGTTGGCCCTTGACCAAGTTTTGAGGATTCTTGGTCATGTTTGACCTGATTTTGGGACTTTGACAGGATGTCGAAGGCAGAGCACAATACGAAGCGAGGATTACGGGATATTAGCCCCTTTTAGGGCCCTTTTTGGGATTTGGGATTATGTAACGGGTATGGGAAAGTTGGCCCATGGGTTTACCCATGCTTAGGCCTATTTTGTATGTATAAATAGATGCTAGGCGATGTAGTGAGGATATAGAGAGATGAATGGATAAGTGCTAGAGTTGGATCTCTGTGATCAAGAGTTGCAAGTGATTTGGTGCATACTATGTGAGACTTGCATAGCTAAGTGTAAGTCATTACAAGAAACTGTGGAAGGCTATGTGCTTATATCTACTCAGGGAAGGAGGATCTAGCGAGCTGCGCAGATTTCATATCCTCTGTGGAATAGGGTTTTTTAGGATCTGTGCATGTAACTGATTGAAGAAGCTAATAAATAAGAGAATATTTGGTATACATAGCACCAAGGTGGGGGTGAACCACGTACATGTTGTGTTGTTATGCTTTGTGCGATGTATTGATGTGTTTATGTGTTGATTTTCTTAGTGCTTTAATATAGATGAATGATCTGTTGATGCTGAGTGCTTAATATTATGGGTGGATGTTAGATATGAATGATATACATATGCTTAGTGCTTGAATCTACTAGATATGATTTTCTTCATTGTGCTAAGTGTTGCTAGATTCTCGATTTGGTTGAATATTGTGATACTCTGTAATTAGGGTTTAACCATGATGTAACTGAGAGTGAATATTGTTAACTAATGAGTTCTTTGTTAAGTGTTAGAATCACAAATCTGTGTCCTAGCTAAGGTTGCATACATTTGATTCCTACAACCACCCCTACCTCTACCTCAGCTGAGACTTCATTTTCTTTGCAGGTGATGCCGAAAGGGCTGGTAGTTGGGGTTTTTTTGGTGCATTGTTGTAGAGTTGAACCCTAGGTCTACCCCTGTGCCAACAATTATCTTTATCATATGCTCAGTTCAAGTTACGGAAGTCGAAACAGATTTGAATTTCACCACTTTTATTCCTTACAAGAACTAGATTAGAAACCCATTGTGTGTGTCTCACTAGGAAAATAATCTTTGCATTTAGTAATTTATTCAGTTCTTTCTTGACAGTGGGTTCCAATTTGGGGTGCATCTTTCTTAATTTCTGCTGAAAAGGCTGATTTTTTTGTTTCATGGGGATGACATGTTGTATTGTATTAGGATCAAATGTTTTCAAATCATCATATGTCCAAGAGAAAACATATTTGAATTCTTTAAACAATTTTATAAAAGTAGATCATGCTTGCTCAAAGCATCCCATTCCCAAATTAATATTTTGGGGATTTTCCTTTGTCCCTAAATTTATCGTCTCATAAATCAAAGAATAACTCTTCATTTTACAATTAACTGACCCCCTAAATTTATCATGCAGGTCTTAAAATTTCTCTAGTATTAAAACATATCTAGGGATAGAGTTTACTAGATGAGACGTCAATTCAAGAGATCTAGGATTTGATATTACCGTGAACTTGTGGAGGTTTTCATCGTGAGTGCCTTCATCAATGATTGCGCCTTGGAAAGTGTCCTCCATATGAAAGAAGTTGATGACCTATTGATCATCATTGAACACTCTCCAATTGGTGATGTTATCCAGGATCGATGGCTTGAACAACAATTCAATCGAAAATGCATTAGGAGAAAGACCTTCTACGATCAATAGTTTAGAAGCGACATTAGCCAATAAATCAACCTCCAAATTACTTAGTCTAGGAATGGAATTTATGTTAAATGCTGAAAATTTTTACATTAAACTCCATACCTCAGTTTGGTAACTTTTCATATGTGGTGATAAGCAATGTATGGAATTTCTTACCTGCCTGACAACAATTTCTGAATCACCAAATACCATTAAATTTCTTATGTCCATATCCAAATCTTTCTTAAGCCCTTGTAGAAGCCTTCGTATTCAACGATGTTATTAGTGCACTCGAACTCTAATCGACAGGCAATGAAAGTCTTATTACCCGCGGGATTAATGAGTACACATCCTACATCGAATCCTTCTTTGGATTTCGATCCATTGAAGTATAGTGACCAGATTTGAGCTTCGTCAATAGTGTTTGGAACACTTGGCAAAGTTGATGACTGAGTGTAGGTCATAACTTCCGATTGCTACCCTAGATTAGTGATAGGAGAAATTTCGGTCATGAAGTTACCAACGAAGGTATTCATTCCCTGCATTTCAAATGAATTAGTAGATGCGGTAAAAGGTTCATTTTCATCATTTAGATCCATCACGGTGTGTTTGAGATAGTGTTCACGATTTATCCTAATTTTATTGGGCTGTCCATTTTCCGACAGCCACAAATGAGACCAATCTGTGGCAAAGTAACCATACAACTATTTGGACTAGTCCCTTCTTAAAAACAAACCATAGACTTCAGGGATATCAACAACAATAATGTCAATTATCTGATGGACTAGGATTGGAAGATAATCTAACAATAACATCCTTAATTTCATCGATTACCTTTACATTTGTTCGATCTAGCTGAATGATTTTGAGATCAGAAGGTTTAACTTCTACGTTAATTTTTTGACAAACAACTATCGGGATGACATTTGACGATGCTCCGAAATAGACTATACAATTATGTACATTCCTATTAAAAATTTCAAAAGTTAACAAGAAAGGCGGGACATTTTTCTGATTGTTATCAACATAATTCTGTTGATTTTTAACCGTTGTCCCTAAAATAGTTTTATTTACATTTGCTATAGTCTTTTCAGCTAAAACCCTTTTATCTGGAGGTTTATATGTCGTTTTAGTCAATATCTTTTGGGTTGTTTTTTAACCAATTTTTGCTATTTTCTTGATGCTAGGATTGTTGTTTTGACTGTTTTCAATGATACTCTGCAACATTTTTTGTAGAATAAGGGGAAATTTCAGCAACTCAAAAACATAAATATTAGCCCTCAGTTTTTTTAGATCTTCAATTAGATTGTATTCTAAAATAGGGGTTGTTAAAATTTGTTTAATTTCAGCTTGCTTCGACTTTTTTGGAAGCGCATTATTACTCGCTTCAAAAGAAGGTTTGTTTTGTGTTTTACTTCTTGTGTTGTAGGGATGGACAGTTTCAAAATTTGCTTGGAAAATGCTGTCAGAGAAGTGACCAAAGATATTGTGGGATGAATATTCTTCTTCTTGTACTTCTTCCTTTGGGTCCCTTCTTCCTCCAAGGGAGGGCTCTTGGACCCCCACAACTAAGCTCTTCTTACAACTTTGAAACTTGAAAGAAATGGTGAAAGAATCCCAAGTTAATCCACTCAAGAGGTGAGATGGATTGCCCAAATGTAATGATGCTAGTATGCTCTTGATGAGAAAAGAGGATTCCCCAAGAGAATAGTAGCAGAATAACCTTGCAAATGAATTCCTTGAAAATGTAGTGCACCCATGGCCTTGTTTTATAGCACCACTTTGAGGTATTGTGCAACCAACTTTTAGTGTGAAAAGGGGTTGTTTAGGGAATTTTTAGGTCTTTGACCAGCCACCCAATCGGATCTAGCCAAGATTTGGATGTCAAATCAACTTGGAAGTTGAACCAGAAGTGGGTGGGAGGCCGACCAATCTCATAAATGTGTCGTTCTCAGGTGTGCGCAGCTTTTAGAGACCACAACCATGCATCGTGCACATGTGCACTTTTCGTGCATTTCTAGCTTGTGCATGTGCTCTTTTCGTGTATTTCTGGCTTGCGCATGTGCGCGCGCGCCCTGTGTAGTCATAGCGCACCTTAATTTTATAACTGGTTGTATAGTTTTGGACCTTTTGGAAATGATTTTGTGGTAATTTTGGTCCATGGGTGACCTCATAGCTGTTTGAAGATGATGGATTCCTGTAACTATTTTCAGATGAAATTTTAGTGATAACACTTGCCATACACCTCAACTTTCCAAATTTTGTAACTCTGCAACAACTCCCTTTATCACACTCAAGCAACACTTCCTCTACCACAATAAGTTTCCTTTTTCACATGTTGATAAATTTTCCCATGGTATGATACATTGTGAGCTTGAAAACTTACTCAAAGTCATGCACTTATCCTTTATCGTGCCCCACCAAAACTTCCACATGCTGACAAACTTGATTTGACACTTTAAAAGATTGAAAAAGGGTTGCAAAGAGGTATTTTCTCTTAGAAAATGTATATTAGGCATATTTTCCCCACCATTTCAACTCTATCCTTAAACATGTCAATGATGAAGAAGTCCCAAAGAAAACATATATTCATGAGGCTTATGAGACTCACTGAATCCGTATGAATTCTCCCCCAAGATTACATTTTTCATTCTCTAGTTTTGTATCTCACCCTAATATGGTACAAATTAAATTATTTTTATTTTATTGGCTAAAAGGAATCTACCATAATTATTCCACCATTTCTCTTTCTCCACTTGGCCATTAAACCTCACAAATTAACAAATAAAAATAATAAAAAATAAAAGAGAGGTTGTTTTCCCTTTTTTCCCATCGGAAAAATCTTGTGAAATTGTTGGATGTTGGAAAACCCCATGACCAAAATGAAGTGTATGATTTATTTTACCATCCAACTAACCCAACAAATTTTATGATTTCTAAGGTTAGTGTGCAATTACCCTTCCCATTGGAGGCATTTTCCCATTATTCTCCTTATGCACCCAAAACACATCCAACAATCAGGAGAATCCTTAAATCCTATGACCATGGACCAAAACCATTATGGTCTTGAAGAAAATAAAGGTTCAACCCTTGTCTTCCATGAAAATATCTCTATCTCCATATAGGAATTTTACTTCTACTTATAACTAGCATTGTTAATGTTTATTGTTGTTGAAATGGATGAGTTACAAGATTTAGATATGGCTTCTAAGAAAAATAACAAGTAGAAAGAGACAATAATCAAACTGAACCCATATCATGAAAATCTTGAGTTGGAAATAGAATTCGACATTCCAGGACCACTTATGTTGATACCAAATGTTGTATGGACCCTAGGATATTCTTTAAGTTGGGAGACTTGTACTATATGTTTTGGGAGGAGACTTACCCCAAAATTTCACTCCTCCCTATAGAATCTAATTTAGAAAATGGTGTTTATGAGTCTATCAAACATTCATAGCTTCATAAATTAGTTTCTCATCCCTCTGTGTTCCCTTATTCAGAGACGATTCCCTAACTTATCATCTAGGAAGACACTCGTAACAAGTTGATCTGGGACACCAATGGAAAAAATATTTCCTCAATTTGAACATCATCCCTAGACATATGTTACAAATTTCCATCCGTAGAGGTTGAGCTCAATGATGAATGGATGTTTCAACTCCTTTTGAATTATAGGGAGATTATGAAAATTCGGTGGTCAACTAGAAAATTATTTAAAGGAAAGAGAATAGGGACATACCCAACCAACATGCTAAGGACTCCATACAAGATCATTGTGGATCTTTTGAGTAGCTTATAAGGTGAAGAGGATTCCACCCAATTCAAAGAATCATGGGTGCCTCTAACTTATGTAGTCACCAAGACTGGCATAATCCTCAACTGGGGAGCAATATTATCTTATACCATCATCTAGGCAATCTCTAAGGTCAAACACATAACCCTGTGAAGACATCCAAGCTTCTAAATGGCCTAATATTTGTCAGACATCACTTGCATGGCCAAATCCTTCATAGGGATGCATTGACAATGGTAATAAAGTGATCGACCTATTAAAATATATTGTCAAAATTTATGTGAGTGTAAATGTAGAATCCATTACACCCAGACATGCGAGCAGTTTATAGCTCCTTTGTTCCAATTATTGTTCTATGTGCCATCAAAATGTATGTCGGAGAAGGACATGCAAGCTATCAGGGAGGTGGGTGAGTGGTATTCCACTGAGAAGGGAATGTACATCAACTCCTTCAGATTTGTTAAGGCTCTTAATCTACTTCTTAAGTTTATCCTATAAAAATTATCCATCTAGGAGATATCATATCAATAACTTGTACATGGAGTTGGAGGAGCTATGGAGTGAGACAAGAAATATCCTTGACCTTTTCTCCCCTTTTATGTGAGATATTATAGCTTCAAGAACATCAAGGAGGTAGTGGCATAATTTGAAACCTTGGATACCTTCCATTTTATGGAGGATATATTCTGATGAAATGACCCTCTAGATGTCATTAGCCAACACTACAAGGCATGCAAGTACATGCGGCCATATCACAATGAAGTGTGGCAGTGAGAGGATCTCTTAAGAAGGGATATTTCATTAAATGAATTTATTTTCATTATGGGAAGTGGTTCCAAGACAAGAAAAGAATGACTAGAAAGGGATCACATAGAGAGAGAAGATGGAAAAGGAAGCAACGACAAAAAATGAAAAGATCAAAAAATAGGTTGAAGCACTAAGACTTCAAAAAGTAGAGAAGAAAAGAAAAGAGAAAGAAGAAGAATAAGTGAAGGTTAAGAAAGAAAGAAGAGGACAATAAAATGGAGGAAGAGGCACAAAACACAGATCCCATGGATACCATCCCTTTCGAACATGGATGATTTTAAGGATGGAAATTTATTTTAAAATGGAAAAACCTTGGCAAATCTTTCTAATCCTTCATATGTCAACTATAAATGTTTGGCGATATTTTTGTAAAAATATTCAAATTTCTAAGTATTTTATATAGCTTTTATAAACTTTTGGCTATTTTTAAGGTAAAATAATTTTATCCTATAGAATTTGGGAGAATCATTTTTAAAATAACGAACCTCATTTTTGGAAAAACCATGGAAAATTAGCCCATGAGCGAAATGTAGCCCCTAAAATCATCCCTGCTTTCAAAACCTTGTTTAGCGCACTAAGAATTTCAACAACTGTAGGCCACTTCCCATTAGGATATATTGGGTGCATTCACCCCTTCCAAATCAGAAAAGGTAGCGGTTCTTGATTCCTTTGTTTCCAACAAAGTAAGGGGGGAGATCATATAATAATCTCATAAGAAGTTAAAGTTACTAGGAATCCCAACACTCGCAATAACTATTGAAACCCCTCTCATGGATAACACTAGGGGAGACCCCATCACTATAGCATCAACAAGGGTTGCATTCTCACAAGATTATGAATTTAATGTGAGAAACATGGCTCAGGAAATTGAAGATTGTATGCTCAGAAGCTAGGCACTTGAACATGAGGTGACTCATTACAAAAGCGATAGACTAGTCTTGCAGAGTTTAGAGCCCATGTCTTCAAGTTATAAGATGAGATTGGAATGATCCAAAGGAAAATGTACACGAACCTCAAGGAATTACAAGACATGTCCACACAATTCTTAACATTACTAGACAAGGTCAAGGAAAAAAGGGTATTACTTTATGAGATCCAACATGCCATGGATGAGCTAAATACATGGAAATAATATGATAAGAGCATACCTACAGATCCACCAAATATGATCGAGAAAGAAAATCAGTTGAACTATGCACCCCTGGGGAGTTTCCAAACAACTAGCACAATGCTTCCACATCAATCACCAACTACAAGAATCTATACAAAACTATTGAAAAGGTTTATTGAACGATACCATATACCATAGCTCATGGATATGGGTGCACCTATGCCCATAGATGAAATTTTAACATAATTGGAGGATAATATCAACAATAGGGGAATTGTGATTAGTTTGATTCCCAAAATCACCAAGGATATATCGAAAGAGCATATCATTGGCCCATCCAAATAAAAAATTTGATCAACACCTTTTTCAGCACATTGATGAGAGACATGGGCCCCAATTGTCCTCCTCAAGTGTTAGATCAGGAGCCTAAAAAAGAAGAGATATGATTTCGGGATCGAGCACAACTCTCTACATCTAGGGTTTCCCTAGTTGTCTCCCTCAATCTTATTTGCGGGTCCAGTTGATCTAGATATTCACCATTCCATCCAATTATATATTTAGGCTGAACTAGTAGTGTATTTTCCATGGAACTGTTTTCTAGTTATTGTCGGATCCTTCAATTTTTTCTGTGATTCCACATGCTGGTTAGAGTTGGTCGCTAGCCTAGTGTTGGTATCAGTTGTCCTTTTGAGATGGAGTTTTTTCTCTCTAGTGGGGATCGTCCATGGATGATAAATCAAGGAAATGGAAATTGAGGTGTTTAATGTGCTATTTCAGGGCCTATCCCCAAGAAATCTCCCTAATTCGAAAAAAATTCACTTTGTCAAAATTTTGGATGTCATTCTCCATTTAGATATTTTTTCCTTGGACGAAATTAGGAAAGCCCTCTTTTTGTCAGAGAAGGCAATTTTTGGAAAACTTATAGGCCTTTGGCGTAGTCCAAAAATTGTGAACACATGGGTAGCACAACAATGGGCACCAAAAATATATAGTCGAATATTTTCATTTGCCTCAGGCTATGAGTATTTCATCTTTATTTTTTTAAACAAGGAAGTGTGGAATTAAATATTAAGGTCTCGACCTTACTTCATGGGTTCTATGGGAATGAAGTTTCCTCCATGGACCCTAGATTTCAACCCAGAACATGAAATTACTTCAACCCTTGTCTAGGTCAATTTGCCTCACCTCCTGTTAATTTTTTGGGATGATAGTTTGCTAATGGTGATTGAGAATAAATTGGGTCGCTACATTGATCATGCAGAACCAAAAGGGAATTATAGTATTGTGCGAGAATGTATGTGGAGGTTGATTTGGAGAAGGGACTCCTTGAACCCCTAAAAATAAACCTCGATGGGTGGAGTCACCAACAAGCATTATACTATGAGTATATTCCTTTTAAATGAATGGGATATGATGCTTATGGACAATTTGTTAAAAAATATCAAAAATCTCAAGAAGAGTAACCTTCCCCATCACAAAATGAAAGCAACAGTCAATGAAGGAACCTAAGTTCAAGATGGTTTCGAATAGGAAAATGAGTTTTCAACGAAAAGGATTTCCAACCCAATGTCATATCAATAAGGCCCTCCTTCTTCAAGAATTAAAAAATATGAAATTCTCATAAACTTAGAGGAAAAGGAAAATCAAGAAAATACAAAGAAGAATTTGAAGAGGAGAAAGTAGCGGACGTTAATCCAGAAGCAATTCAACCTCATAGTGTTTTCGATCCATCCCTTGAGGATCTAGTATGAAATGGAGAAGAAGAAGAAGAGGATAACGAAGAGGAATACAAAGAAGATTCAGAAGAGTGAGAGGAGTAAGACGAGGAAGAAAAATAATCTCAAGAATAAGAAATAGACTTAGCTCAGGAAGAGGAAATAGAAGCGGAAATGGAAGTGTAGGTTCCATCAGCACCATCAAAATCCTTTGTAGAATTTTTTAAGGAGGCACCAAATCTTTCACCCCCCTTACAAGGGGAAGAAAATCCAATCGAGAATGGATTTCTCATGAGGCATAAATGAACATTCAAAAGTGGCTTCAACCAACCCTTGAGAGTCTTCTCGAAGGTTAAATATGTTATGTTTTTGTGTTTTTGTTTGTAACAAATTTGTGAGAATTTACTCATGGATTCAAGAAACTGATAAGGAAAGTGTTAGAAAGATCTGATATCTCTTTCCCCTGTTCTTTGAAGGGAGGTTGGAAATCAACAATAAGTTTGAATCTTGTTGTAGGTGAATGTCCTTTTGATGTCATCTTGTTGCAAGCATTTGTTGTAGTTTTTTAATATAAATATCTCCCAATTCCAATTAATAAAAAATAGAAAGAAGAGAAAGATGGGCCCCATGTGTAGATAATTAGTTTCATATGAAATCTCTCATGAGAAATTAATATTTAGGCAGGTCTTAGGTGTATCTTCACAATATGAGGCTTGGGAAGCCTATATTCAAGATAACGAACAAGGTCGATTATAGTCACTTATAAATAATGTATGATTTCATAAGGTTTCTAGGAAAATACAAAATAAAAGAAGTTGAAAAGTTGTACCTGTTGAAAGGGAACAAAAGAAGTCCTAAGTAGTAATTGCAACCCGAAGGATTAATTAGGACAAACTTGCATTGTAATGTGGGCTCTTTCTTTTGTAATTTTGAGAACTGATTTGGGAAATTTAATCAGAAGAATCCCTAAGGACCATTTTTTGACGAGGAGTAATGGTATTGTGATGTATTTTAGTGTGAACTACCTCTAGTGTTAATGATGTCATTTATACCACTATAAGGTTGTATTATTCATATGTTGACTATTCTTCATTGAAGTTTATAGCTCTTACTTTCATATTGCTCATATGATATTTATTTCTTTGAGATGGTAGATAGATGGTTGTAAATGTTTGTGTTGTAATAGACTCTTATTTTTTACACTCACTATTTATGCTTATTTATTATTGCTTTTCCTTAACAATGATCTATTTCTAAAGTATTAGTAGGAATTTGTAACTAACATTTTATTTTCTTTTTTAGTTTTGCTCCTAGCTAGGATAAGCTAGATTAGTTTTTTTCCACATAGAATAACAACATATTTTTGCATTTTGTAATCATCCCCC
>ML780311.1:1398997-1423434 GCA_009831015.1 Picea engelmannii | reverse complement strand
TCTCCCATCCCAAATGATGTGAGGTCTAATTGGGACTTCATATTGGGGAGTAACCTTGTTTGTTCAAGGGAACTTTTCTCACATCAACAGATGTAACCAACATGACTAACTAAATGAGATGAGATATCAATCCTTAATTAATCAAATATGTGTACGAAAGAAAAACAACAATATTAATTAACCTAAGTAGTACTAGTGCACTAAGAAAAGAGGTGATAAAGAGGATCATGCAACACATATATATTTATGTTGTCAAATAGATAATAATAATAATATAATAATAATCTATTTTTAAGGTCACGACCAAGCCACACCAAATTGGTGTATGAGACCCCCTTGTTTGTGGGACAAAGGACCCCCCTCCACCCAACGATTTGACTAGTAAAGTCTATGGAGGTATACATACCCTACCCCCCTCTGGATTTGAACTTGTGACCTCTTAAGAGGAAACACATGTTCTTAACCATTAGGCCAACTCAGGCTGTATGTTGCATTTGTTTGACACATATAAGCATATAAAAAGATTTAATGTGATTTCCTTACAATCTAGGCCATTCATGTATAAATTTCTATCAAAGGTCGCAACCTATGCTACTTGGGTTCATAGGTTTGTCCCTAAGCACACACCTTCCCAATATGCTTATCGTATCCCAATGAGGCAAACACACACCTTCCCAATATGCTTATCGTATCCCAATGAGGCAAGCACACACCTTCCCAATATGAGAATATATTCAATGAAGTGAAGCTATTTTGCAACATTCAACTAATAAGTAGTGATTAGGGAGCTATTTATTCAACCAAATTCGCCTAAGACTCCCACCTAGCCTCAACTGCTTTCACTAACATTGGTGCAAATAAGAGTAGGAGAACAAGCACAAACATGTATTTGGAGAGACTTCAACCCTAGTGGGGTAAATATCATCGCTTTGCATTCACCAGCCTAACAATCCACCTTGAAGAATAAACTACCTTATTTTACAATGGAATGCATTCATATGCCAACACGTGCAACACAATACAAGCAAGTCACTAGCATAATACAATGCACATACTAGCTTGAAATAAGGGTGCATACAATTTCTACCTAAGTGCTTTAACTAGGTTCAACACAACTTTGTTTTCACCCACCTCTATGCAATTTAATTCCTCAACTCTACAACCAAAGACATTTTAAGGATGGATTTCCTTGGCTCTTGACATATACAATGACACAATTTCCTTTAGTTTTTTGAAATATAGTTTTGTGATAGTTCTTAATAGAATCCACGAAGATAGAAGGAAAAACAATATCGTGTAGTGTTATGCACCCTAATGGTTTGAGGATGAATCAAATCTTAATTGACATATAGTGTTATGTGTGGTTTCACATTTTGTTCTTTCAAGGTTTAAATCCCCTGCAAATGGCCTTTTAAGATTAATAATGTACTTTGTATTGGTTTAAATCTCTATAAATTATGGTGACTTCATAGTGATTATGTTCACTTCATCATGTTTAAAAATATTTTAGTTGCATTGCCATTATATATATGAAATCTATTTCCTCTAATTGAGAGTACAAATTAAACCCAAATATAATTTATACTATAATGTGATGTACTTTTAATCTTCAAATTGTTAATATCATGTATTTATTATGACATTTTGGCGTCTTGTTTATGTGTTCAAATTTGGGTTATGCTCTACTTATTTCATGTGCAATTCTAATGATGGTTAATGCACTTTCGATTAATTAATCTATTCATTTGTTTTAGTATGATTATGCATTATGATATCAAGTAAAGTAGATTGTTATTTGTGATATTAATTAATTGTTAACATACTTTCAATTACTCCTTTTAACACTTCACATTTTTCTTAGTGCATAACAAAACCAAAAATCTCTTTAATGCATGACAATTTTGTCATTAATGTTATAAGATGCAAAATTTGGTAGTCTAACAATGTCCTTAAAGGCAATGAGATGGTCTTCCATGTGAGTTGCGTCTAACTTATGAGGATGTTATATATGAATGATATATTATCTTTACAAATTCATTTCTCAATTTTCATCCTCATGTTGGGTTTCTTATGCTCTAGAGTCCTACATATCCATTTAAACCAAAAAATGAAATATGATAAATAAGAAATTTCATGTTTGTGTTATAAACCACAATACAAAATTTACTTCTAAATGTTAAGTAAATGTGGTCTAAATAATTTGCCTAAAAAAGTCTAATATATGATGCAACATGTTATTTAAACATAAGATAAGTTGTGTTTTTTATAATTGTACATTTCTAAAACGTCATTTTTAATGTATATAGAACTTTATTAAAGATACCAAATAAGAAAATGTCAAATACATAAATAATAATTATTTATTAAGAAAATCTATCATGAAAAATACATATTTCTTATAAAATTGTATATTATATTTCAAAATTAAATTTTTAAGTTCACATCATAAATTTAAAATAAAAAATTCAACAAATAAATGAATCAATCCATTTCAGAAGCAGTCTACACCCCATTTCTATAACAAATCTAATCATGCTGATATTTTCTACAACAACTTTCATCATACTGGTATTTTCTACAACGACTCTCATCATGCTGGTATTTTCTACAACACTCATCAATCAAGCTGATATATCATGCTGATATTTTCTATAACAAATCTCATCATACTTATATTTTTTATAACAAATCTTATCATGCTAATATGTCATTGTGTAAAGAGTAACTTGTACAACCATAAGTAAAAATATTCACACGTAAAAAAGTACCCAGATATAATTTATTAATATTAATTTTGAAATAAAAGTAGCATCAAACTTATAGCTATCCATTTATCCAGTTTTCTTGTAAATTTATATTATAGGAAAAAAGATATATGCTTATTATCAAATTTACCACGACTGTTTTTTCAATCTTCCATCATCATTCTTTCCATCATCATTCTCATATTCAAGAGAATAAAAGATACTTCAAAGTAGAAGTGATTTGAAACAGTGATCAAATGAATACCAATGAAATACATTAGCCAATACAACAAATTACAATATACCGAACAATACAGTACAACAAATAATAATAATACCGTACAACAAATTAAAGCAGACCAAACACTACAAGAGTAACGATCCCAACAACAAAATGGAGCAATCAACAAACAATAGAGACTGCTCTCTAGAAGACACTAAACTTGCTCACAATTCAATGGATGGTACTCTGGCAACCTGCTCTGAGCCACCTCCGTAAAGTGCTGTATCATCAAACAATCCATGCTTTGTGATATCATATTTCTCACCCTCTCCCCACAGAGCATAAGCTTCCTCGCCATGAACTGCATCATCCCCAATCCGAAGTTGCTCATCCGTCATCCTTAAGGGGATCACCAAGCTTATCACCAATAAGATTATGCTTGTTACTACAACATTCCACCCTATTATAAAAGCTGCTCCAGCCAGCTGCTTAAGGAATTGCACCCCACCCGAACCTCTATAGAAGGCTCCATTTGAATTTATGATTGGTAGGTAGAGTGAACACAGAGTAGGCTCAGCGAAAAGACCAGTAAGTGCTGCACCCAATACTCCTGCAACAGCGTGGGTATGGAATACGCCAAGTGTGTCATCAACCTTCTGTAATAGGGTTGATTTCTTATGCACAACCATCATCGTGAACCATGGAATGCTTCCAGACGACACACCCATTGCAATTGCTGCCCATCCTTGCACAACACCTGAAGCACAAGGGGTATAGATAATGGATATCAATACTTGCTCTTGGGTGAATTGGYAAATGCCTTGAGATCCAGCATATTGACTGGAGGTGAAGATGATGGACATTTTTTTTTAGGGATAAATGCACACACATATTYTTCATCAAAATTAAGAGTAAAATYTAAATGAATTGTGATTAATTTGGATTTTTGATGAAAGAAGTGGTATAGACCAGGTAGCTCTAAAGAAGTGGTATAGACCAGGTAGCTCTAAAGTATCAACAAATAATAATAATAATAATCYAATTTTAAGGTCACGGTCAAGCTAGACACCAAATTGGTGTATGAAACAYTTTGTTTATGAGACCTCAGTGCAATGACTTGACTGCTAAAATCTACAGAAATGTATATAAACATAAAAAAWTTCTAGAATTGACRAAGCATCTTACCTAACTGTAAATTACAATCTTTGTATAGATAATATCATTCAAAATACATGCAATTTCATCAAAGTATCTAGATCATATCCAATGTATTTCCACCATCAAGAAGTAAAAAAARCATGAGGTATATGTTCAAGACAAATYCTATATTGTAACATCCTCTATATCAGAACAGTGGCTTATGTAACCCCAAAAAATGGCTGCCAATGGATCAATCTATGGAACAAGCAAATTAGAAAAACCTATTTTTAATCTCTCAGACTTYATCCTGCAAAAGAAAGCTAATGGTCATTGAAATTCAGGAAAGCATAGGAACTGAAGGGATACTCAAAAGCTGGTGGATGTGAAACACTGAGGATTCCTACAAGGTTGTAACATCTATATGTAGAACGGGCCTATTATTGCCTGGATTAATAAAATCAATGCTTCAACAATTAAAACTGTCCTTACTTTAGCTTTTGTCAGGTATTTTACACTAGAAGAAAGATATACTTCAAAATAAATCAGAGAAAATGGAAGGAATATCCTTCTAATATCCGGTATGGTCAGATTGCTCTTTGTTTTGAATTAGAAGTTCAGTTCCACGGTATTTTATTAGGATTACTCATAGTTCAAATTAGGTTGCAATTTCAACTTATTTTGAGTTCACAGAGAACAGAGCCACACATCAATCTTCTATAATTGCTAATAAGATTGCTTAAAAATGTCACAGACTCCTTCCTACATTTTATTTTGTGAACTCTTTATACATTTGATATTTGATTTTGCTATTTTCAAATTTATGTGGTGAGGGCTTTCGAGAGTATTTTCTCGTATAATTCATAGTTGGTGTTATTTTTATCATTCATTTTTCAAATGAAAGCTTGCTGATATTAGTCAATTAATATTTTAGATGCAGGATAATTTTTAAAATTTAAACAAGTCGGCTTTAATGAAGGCAATTATTGTCTCTGCATCTTTTGAGGAAGTCGAGATTAGCAGCTAGTCTAATGATTTTAATCCATAGATTTTCCATTAAACGGAAATTGTTCCAGGTTTCCCTTCCGTACAGAGAAGAGATTACTGTTTTCAAATTTCTGTGGTGGTTTCGAGAATATTTTCCTGATAATCTACTGTTGATGTCATTTTTATCATTGACTTTTCGAATTCGAATCTAGATTCATCATCAAAATTAATCATCAAATAAAAACTTACTGATCTTATCTTAATCAATTAATACTTTACATGCAAGACAATTTTTAGAATTTATTTTCACATGGAATAAATTATTAAAAGTTTCTTAAATTTAAGAATATGGAAACAATACCTGCAGCAGGAGTAATGCAGACAAGTCCTGTTATCATTCCCTGGATAGCTCCAACGACAGAGGGTTTTCCGAAAAATACAGCATCCAAGCAAGTCCATGTCAGGATACTAGTGGCCGTACATATGTTGGTATTTAATACTGCCATTGATGAATCAATGTTGGCAGCATAAGGATCTCCTCCATTAAATCCAGCCCACCCCAGCCATAAAAGACCTGCTCCAAGCAGCATGAGCAGGACATTATTTGGAGGAAATCTTTCACGGTCCTTTTTTAGCCGAGGTCCAACCTGTAAAAGCAAAAATATATATACTATAAACCACATGTAGATGAAGTCATACATATCATATTTTTTTCAAAGAAAACTTTATATGGAAATTTAAGGGATGTTTTCCACATTCATGGATGGTATCCCTACTAAACTTGTTGACATAGATTCATCTAACATAAAGAGATCCATCTGCTAACATGAAACTAATGAAATACCCAACAACATTAACAACAATCAATTGACGTAACCCATTAGCCTAGTAATACATATCATATGTAGAATTAACAAATACATTTAACCAGAGATTAAACACACCCAATAAGCAGCAGTGAAACCTCCAATGCCTGAAGAGATGTGGATGACATAACCTCCTGAATAGTCAATGACACCCCATTGGTAAAGGAATCCTCCTCCCCATAAGCTGAATGCTCCTACTGTATATGAGAACGTGAGCCATAACGGCACAAATGCTATCCATGCCATGAAACTCATTCTTCCTAGCACCGAACCAGCCAATAAAATCAACGTTATTGCTGCAAAAGCAAACTGGAAATACACCATGGTAGCCATAGGAAAGAAAGGTGCTATCGCGTTGGCCTCGGTGCTGCCATTATGGAATTTGACCAGTGATGGAGGAAAATTGGCACGTCCGACGAGGTAACCTTGGTTTAGTGCTGGACCTGCCTTGCCCCAGAAAGGAAGCAATTGATCCCCAAATGCCATTTTATATGCCCATGTAACCCAGCAAATCATAACAGCAGCAAATGCATAGAGTGCCAAGAAAGCAGAATTTACAGCCCACTTCTTCTTGACTATGCTGCCATATAGGATGACTAGGCCTGGCATGCTCTGCATACCCACAAGTGTGGCTGATATCATTTGCCATGCATTGTCTCCTTTGTCAAGCCAAGTAGGAGTAACAGTTCCATCCGTGCCATTATAGGCCATTGCTGCAGCACTGATCAGCAGAATTCAATATTGGTCACTAAGACCAGGACCTTGCCCGAGCAGAGCTCAGCTCCAAGGCCTTACCTGCCTAAGCAGAGCTCGAGTCAGATTGTAGACCCTCTCTTCAAGCAGCTACAATCCAAACTTCTTTTCTGCAGTAAAACACATCAGATAAGCTGTGTCAGAGACCAAAATCCTAACCATGTTGCTCCAAATTTGAAGATGATCATGAAACAAACATTGGGCGAACAAAAGCCACGAGAGAATACATCAAGGTTTTGTGTAACTTCTGCAGCTAAGGCTTTGACAACCAAATTTGTTATCATATTCAAACAAACTTGGTACAAACCAATGTAAAGTCATAAACTATGAAGCCAAAATTCGTCACCAATGATTAAATACAGGACTCAGCGACCAGCAAATACTTCCGAAAAAGTTATGTAATCTATGGTTATCAAAAACCATCAACAGCAGGAAGTCAGCTGCCAAAAGTTTGACACTGAAACTCAAGAGCTATACATAACCATTTTGCTGTGGTCTTTACAGCTTAAAACATGCAGAGTTCTGATAACAAGACAGTGAGCACAGCAGGATTTCCATCGGAAACAAAGCTTGAACTATAAAGATTTCTCGGACCTTCAATGAACCCAGTTGACTTGTACATCCCTAGAAAGAACTACTATTTTGCCAATCGTTTATGGTATGAATCGAGCCAAGCTATTTCATATTATTTTAGATGAGTTTACATGGACAACTTTAGTTTTTTAATGGGTTTTATTTTCTTTCAGTGAGGTGAAGTTTTGATCATTTAAGTTAATGATAGGACAAATTTATTATTATTATTTTTTTTTTTCCACTTACATAAGTTTTGTTTTGTATTATTACTTTTATGAAATTTTAATGATTTGAATTATTTAAAAATATACCAAATTATTAATCATCATATATATAGATAATTGAGTGTAGTTTGGATGATTGTGAGGAATGAATGATTGTGAAGAATGTATGATTGTTATCTTCTCCACTAAAATTCAAAATTCAATTCTCATAATGACATAAATCAAACTCATAATAAGTATGTTATAATGACTTCTAGCCTATATATATTAAAAAAATTCAATTCTCATAATTACATAAATAAAAGTCATAATAAATATGTTGTAATAGCTTCGAGTCTGTATATATTGAAAAATTGTTTTTAATTCTTAATTGAATAACAGAGCAATTACTATTTCCTGAAAAAAATACTATGTATACTATTCATCCAAAATAATTTTTATTTACTCTAGAAACATAAATATCAATTTCCTTCCCATTATATTTTGCAAACTGAAAAAAGAACATTTCTTCCTTGATTAACTTACTTCCATACATTTAGATTGCATGATTAACTTACTTCCATACATGGCCTAAGAATATCCTGTCAAACCGTCCCTGTATTCAAGTCAATGGACCAGCTGTGTTATGACGAAGGATTGCATCCTTCCTATTTTTGCTCCAATTGGTGGATATTCATTGGATATACCTCCAATGTGGTGGATATTATTGGATATTCCCTCAAGAGCACACTTGAAGGTGGAAGGAATCACATGATGAATCATTCTCATGATTCCGGGAATCGGATCACTCGATGAATCATTCTCAGGATCCTGGAATCTCCACGTGGACTTGGTCATACATTATGATAAATGTTACTACGGCTACTCCATTCTATTTCTATATTAACAATTGACTATGATGATTGTAAAATTTGATTATTTTTGTTTTATATATATTTAAACGTGGTTAAAAATATTTAAAAGTTATAGATGATGATGTTTTATATATTTAAATGAGATTAAAAAATATTTTTGGAATTATTGTTGAGAAGGATTGTTTTTTTGGTTGTTGTTTGTAGTGTGAAAAATGATTATTCTATTTTTTATATATTTAAAAAATTGAAAAACAATTTTAAAGTCAATGATGATGATGTCACTTAAAGTATATAGTGTAATTAAAAATAATTAAATTAAATATGCTTCATAATTTATTGTTATAAATGTCCATAGATAGATGGAACCTTAATTTATGGTTGTACCTCTTCACTACAAACATTGAGGCCAACTCTCGTCGAAGGAGGGTGGAGTGTAAGATGGTATGTTACAATATTTCAACAACCAATTGTACAAGTGGGTTTATGAAATTCCTCCTCGACGCCAAAGAGCTATTCGATAAACCTCTCAAAGCGAAGAAGAGGAGGTCTAGTTATGAGATTTACAAGTGAATTGACGCTAGTTATTCTGGCTACAAGGATGACGAGGATGGTATTTTGGAGAAAGTCGAGTGGCCCACAGAGAAGGAGATGTGGGCCAAAGAACCGAGGGAGTGGTAGAGGATCGATTTTGTCAAGAGGGAGGCGAGGTTGACAATCAAGAGGGGAGAGGTCATTTCCATTAAGGCGGTTCTGTTCGAGGAAGACAAAGATGTGGTAGAAGAAATGGTAGAGTAGGACAAGGGAAACTAGCAGTAGAAAGAGAGAGAGTTTGTTTCCCATGTGCCCCTTCCGGATGAGAAAGCGATTGAACGTATGGTTGTGGAGAAGAAGAAACATGATCTTATTAATAAGTAGAAGAGTGGGGATCTCATGGAGGAGTAGGCCAAGGTCAAGGTAATGCTTAATATTTAGCGATAAGGCATGCTAGCGAACCTTATGGATCACCAATTGTTTTTCCAAGTGTGCTTCTTAACTTATATTGAATATACAATATGGGCCTTAGGTAAACTATAATTAAGACATCCACCAGGATTCCTTTCTTGCTAATCAGGTCAAAGGGGCATTGTGAAGCTTTGATTGTAGAGCTTGGTAATCGTAATTATGCCAAAGTAGGGGCCAAGATGACAGACTTGGAAGGGAACGAAGTTGATGTGCCCGGTACCATTGGCATGAGCCCCAATTACATATACTTCAAGGCTATAAAATTTCTACCCAACCTTAAAGAACTATTCGATAAGCCCCCTCGAGGCGAAGAAGAAGAGGTGTAGGTATGCAATTTACAAGAAAATTGGCGCCCATTCATATTATGGCTAAAGGAATGACAAGGACCATATCTTGGAGAAAGTCGAGTGGCCCATGAAGGAGGAGATGTGAGCTAGAGAGTTGAGGGACTCGTAGAGAATCAATTTCATGCACTAAATTATGAGAGACATTCAAAATTGGCCTCTGTTTTTTCCTCTGCAAAGAAAAACCTCTACAAAATTTCATTATGGAGGTTTGCATACGTAGTTTGTGAATTAAATTGTTTTTCTTCTTGTTGTTGTTGTTTTTTCTCTCGCACTTGTGATCGTCGTCATCTTTGATTCACATAAAATTCTTTTTAGGCATGCACACACACACACACACATAGATAAAACAAGTTGAAATTATAAAACACACACATATATAACTAATTTGTATTTATCAAAAACTAAAATTAATTTTTGTTTGCAAAAAAAAAGTGGAAAAGTAATCAGTGCTATTACAAAAGCCAAAAAACATTGTTCTTGGTGCTCCATATCAAACACAAAGCATCAACAAGTGGCATGTTAAGTATAATGCTTCGATGCTTCATTGTTGGTTAAACACCGATATATACATAACAATGTGTTTTGTTATCGAATGCACTGATGATGGGGCATCCAACAATATGACCTACTATGCCATTTGACATATGTTATGTGTGACATTGTGTAGTTGGTTCTGCAGAATGCACTGCTTTGTTAAACTTTTTCACTGTTAAACCAGGTTGTGTGATTTGTTATATGCAAAGCATCAATACTCTATGTTCCTTGGAGCACCGAATTTTTTTTAGTAGTGTGTTGTCTTTTATGATGCATCAGTAATAGGTGCATTTTGAAGACATGTCACTATGACAAATGTTTAAATATTTGTCCTCATGCCACTCTGCTAACAACACTAGTACATTTTGTTGAACTGAATGCACCAATGTTTCATTTTTTTTAAATTTTGTGTTCTTTTTTACCATTGTGTGTCTCTGAATGCACCGGTAATAGGGCATTCCATAAGATGAACCACTATGGTAAGTTATTATACATTTTCCCCAATGGCTTGCAATACACAACACCGACGCGTTTTCTTGGATTTGATGCACTGTCGGGCCAAAATTTTGTTATGGAAAATTAGGCGATGTGATAGGTTAATAGAATGCACTAGTGCTCCATTTGTTTTAGAGTACGGATTTTTTGTTAACCAATGCATTGTTTTTTACAATGCATTGTTTATGGGTCGTTATGAAAAATGCACTGCTATGTTAATTTTTCAACATTTTAGCGGTGTCATTCTGTGAACAACACTGGTGCATTTATTTATCCTATATGCACAATGAACGAGGATTCATGTAAATTCATAGGATGCACCGGTGTATGGGGCGAGGCAAATCCTTTAAACGCATTGCTTGTAATAAAAAAAACCTAAAAAGGACTAAATTTCAAGCCAATTTCAAATTTTAATGAAATGAAAATGAAAATAACAAGGTAATAAACAATTTTCCTACTGTCTTATCTCCCAACGATGCAAGTTTGCACCGTAGAGAAGAAATGAAAAATTGTAGTATTTTCCAAAATTTGGAAATGTGTGGAATCTAACAGTGGACCTATTGAACTCACTGTATGGCACTGCAAACGAGGCAATTGTTGGGTATGTGTTATATTCTTTGCATGTGTGTGTTTGGGCACGTCAGATTTGACAACTGCGTATGATAATCCCAACTTCCTTTGGTCTTTGTGTCGTGTGCGTCGGGCACTTTTTTGGGGGGGTCCCAGGGGGGGCCAAGTTTGGCTCCCATTGGTTACACACAACGTTCGAGGCAACACCTTGAAATTGTTTTCGGGCGGTTTTTTCTATTTTATTGGATTTTACTATTTTTAGTAGTTTTCTAAATTAATCCCGGATTAAGGGATTAGGGTTTTTGTAGCTACGAAATACCTAAAATATTGTATATATTGTATGGTGAATGGTGAAATTAATACAATGAAGAGTTGAAAGGTGTGACACCAAGGAAGGTTGGTTTTCTCCCAGTTAAGGGTTTTTAGTGTAAATATTTGTGTACTATGTGTATGAGCCATTGATTAATTTCTATTTTTCTTAAGAATCTGTATGCATTGCTTTACTTCACAGGTTTAAAACTTACATGTGGTATCAGAGCTAGTTTTTGGTATCAAGGGGACGCCTTTGTTGCTGAGGTTTTGGCTCGGTCTTGATAGATCAAGTTTATCTTGGGTCTGTGATAAACCTGGGTTCAATGGGAGCTTTTGCAGTGGTGATTCGAGTGTAGAAAAAGGAATGGCGAGTTCTTCTAGAATCGATATAGAGAAGTTCAACGGTAAAAACTTTGAACTATAGAAGATCAATATGGAGGACCTTCTTGTAGACAAAGAACAATGGATCACTATGGATCCTGGTACAGTCTACTGGCACACAGTCTATTGGTACACAACCTACTAGTACACAAGCTACTAGTACACAACCTACTGGTATGTCGAAGGAAGATTGGGAGAAGTTGGATAGAAGAGAAAGGAGTATTATTCGACTCTGCCTGGAAGATTTGGTGTTGTTGAATGTCTTGGGAGAATCTACATCCAAGGAACTATGGGATAAGTTAGGGAATTTGTATCAACAAAAGTCCCTGGTAAACAAGTTGTTTCTTTGAAATAAGTTGTATCATCTTAGGGTCGAAGATGAAGATTCTGTGACAGAACATCTAAATGCCTTTAATACTCTGGTAAGTCAGCTTGTCTCTATTAACATTACGATTGCAGAAGAAAATAAGTGTATTACTTTGTTATGTTCTTTGCTAGAATCTTGGGATAATATGGTTGTATCAATTGGTAGTACCACTCAATCTACATTGAAGTATGAGGATGTAGTTTCATGCTTGCTATTTGAAGAGATGAGGCGGAAAAGCATGGATAGTCATATCACAGATGATTTATTTGTAAAAGGCCATACCCAAGATAGGAATCTTGGTAAGTCTTCGGGGGGGAGATCTAAATCTACAGGTAGATATAAGTCTCCAAAAAAATCTTTGAGGAAATGCTGGAAATGTGGTAAAACAAGGCATTATAAGAAATATTGCAAGTCTAAGAAGGTTGATAAACCAAAGGGATCTGATAATACCTCTTCCACAGAGGCGGAAACCTCCACTGAAGAAGGAGGTGATTTTTACCTGGCATCTATAGGTACACTTGCAAACTGTGGTGTATGGTTGATCGACTTAGGTGCGTCATATCATATGACTCCTCACATGGAGTGGTTCTGTGAATATGAAAAATATGATGGTGGTGATGTATTCCTAGGAGATGACTTGACAACCAAAATCATGGGATGTGGAAGGGTTAAGTTGTTGCTAAAATATGGAAGGATTATAACTCTCCTTAGGGTTTTTCACATTTCAAAACTAGTCAAGAGCCTAATATCTATAAGCAAGTTGGATGATGCAGGAGTGGATACTGTATTGGGAAAGGGAACTTGCAAGATGGTACGAGTAGCAATGGTGTTGATGAGGGGAGTTCAGTGTGGAACTCTGTACAAGTTGTTGGGAAGCACTTATACTAATGGGTGTAATAGTTCTATTGTCCCTGAGAAAAGAAATAAAGAAGACAAGACCAATATTGTCCCTGGAAAAAAGACCATGTTGTGGCATCAAAGACTAGGGAATATTGGAGAAAAGGGCCTTAGAACACTACATGGTAAAGGTATGGTTGAAGGTATGTCTAATTTCACTCTAGATTTTGATTTATGTGAACATTGCATATATGGTAAACAAAATCGAGTAAGATTCCCATTTGGTGATACAAGAGTAAAGGGGATCTTAGAGTTGATACACAATGATGTGTTTGGACCTGTGACTATTCCATCACTAGGTAAATCTATGTATTATGTTTCATTCATAGATGATTTCTCAAGGAACACATGGATTTATTTTCTTAGAAAGAAAACTGAGGTATTTGATAAATTTAAAGAGTTTAAGGATCTGGTAGAAAATCAGACAAAGAAGAAAATAAAGGTATTAAGGACAGATAATGGTGGAGAATTATGCAGAAATGAATTCGAAGAATTCTGTAATTAGTGTCGTATAGCAAGGTAGAAGACTACTCCATACACACCTCAAGAGAATGGATTTGCGGAAAGGATGAACATGACACTGATGGAAAAAGCAAGGAGCATTCTTAGTGGTGCCAAGTTAGGACAAGAATTATGGGCAGAGGCAGTGGGTACACCATGTTACCTGGTCAATTGATCACCCTCATCAATGCTAGATGATAAAGATCCACACGGGGTATGGACTGGTAAGAAACCCTCTCTTGAACATCTCAGAGTGTTTGGTTGTGTTGCTTATGTACACGTTCCAAGGGAAAATAAGAGTAAGCTAGATAATAAAGACGAGCAGTGTATCTTTATGAATTATAAAGATGGTGTGAAAGGTTATAAGCTTTGGAACCCAGAAACTAAGAAGACCGTTTATAGTCAGGATTTTGTTTTTAGAGAGGTGAAAGAGGTTTCCAAACATGAATTCCTACCAAGGCAAGAAGAACCTAAGAAAATAGAGTTTGAGTTGGATGATGCAAAATATGAATCAACTAAAGAAGATGAAGAAAAAGAACAAGAACCTCATACCCTAGTATTGAGGAGATCAGTGAGGGAAAGAAGGAAACCAAAAAGGTATGGTCCACCTAATTTTCATTCTAATTTTTCTTTATCTATTACTGATGATGATCCCATAACTGTGGGAAGCAATGAATTCAAAGGATAGTAAACTATGGAAGAAGGCCATGGTTGAAAAATGGATGCCTTGGATAAGAATGAGGCATGGGATCTAGTTGAGTTGCCAACTAGAACAAAATTTATTGGTAGCAAATGGTTGTTTAAGAAGAAGTTTAATACAAAAGGAAAATTGGAGAAACACAAAGCTCGATTAGTAGAAAAAGGTTATTCCCAGTTAGAGGGAATTGACTTTGGTGAGATTTTTTCTCCTATTTCCAAGTTAACTTATATTAGATTTATTTTATCTATTGTTGCTGCTTTTGATCTTGAAGTGGAATATATGGATGTGAAGACAAAATTCCTACATGGGGATCTGGAAGAAGAAATCTACATTGAGCAACCATAAGGATTTGTAGTGATGGGAAAGAAAGAGTTGGTTTCTAAGGTAAATAAGTCACTATATTGTCTAAAGCAATCACCTAGGATGTGGTACCAAAATTTTCACACATGCATCGTTAGATTGGGATTTGTGAGAAGCAGGGATGATCACTATGTATATTCCAAGAAAGTTGGTAATCACTTCATTTATGTAGTGTTGTATGTTGATGACATGTTGCTGGTAGGAAATAACATGGATGTTATCAAGGAGGTGAAACCACAACTATCCTCCAAATTTGACATGAAGGATATCGGTGCTGCTAACTTCATTCTGGGAATAGAGATTAAAAGAGATCGTGCAAATAGGAAACTCTGGTTGAATCGGAGAAAATATGTTGAGATGATATTGGAGAGGTTTAATATGCATGGAAGTAAACCGATCAAGGTTCCTATTCCTATAGGTGTAAAGTTATCTGCAAATCAGTGTCCCAAGACACAGGAAGAAGAAGAGAACATGTCCCATGTTCTATATGCTAGTGTAGTTGACAGTTTGATGTATGCAATGGTATATACTAGACCAGACATTGCACATGTAGTGGGAGTTTTGAGAAGGTATATGTCAAAACTAGGGAAGGAGCATTGGACAATAATAAAGAGGGTCTTCAGGTATTTGCGTGGAACTACCAGTTATGGATTGTGCTACCAAGGAAGATCGGGATTGGACAGAGTGTTGTACATAAGTGGGTTTGTTGATGTAGATTGGGATGGAGATATGGATCGCAGAAGATCTACAACTGGGTATGTGTTTAACCTATTTGGAGGATAAATCAGTTGGATGAGAAAAATAAAGGTTGTAGTGTGTAACACCCTTTTCCCCTAACTTGTAATTAATCATTAATTAGGATTACCATGTTGTGGCATGGGAACAGTGTAAATGTATTATTGTTTGAATTGTCAATAACTAATTGTGGGGGTGAAGCCTTGAAAGTACTAGCCATGATATCACTAGAGGAAAGAATGTGAAAACTATAAGAGATCAGTTAATAAGAAAAGGATTGGTGGTTGAACCATCAACTACCCCATGACTGGAAGCATGGTCTAGTTTTAGAAGGTTAGGATGAAGTACCACAGGGTCATGCAGAACCAGAATGAACTGGGTTTCCTTTTGATGGAAGGAACATGATAGGAGGAATGTGCGTGTAAGGCACATCAGAGAATAAAAATAAGAGTGGAGAATGTGAGGAACTCTCCAACAGAGAATGATTCGAAGGCCACAATCTTGATGCTGAGGAAGAATTTGATAAACCTTATTGAGGTCATGACAAAGAGAGAAATCTATGAGAGTATGAAGAGAATAGGCCGCGAGCATGATGTTGCGGAAGCACCTGATAAACCTCGTGTAAGATGTGAAATAGAAAGGATCGTTGAGAATTGGCATAAATTCCCCGGTAATATCATGGCTTGGAACGGGGGTGGCCAGAGCGCTAAGAATGAATGCCTCTGAGCCTATAGTTGGGTGGAAAGGCAAACACCCACATTCAGTTAGTTGGCTACAACCTGTAATAGATAAGTATTCCCATATCCTGTGTATTTAAGTGGTAACTGTGAATTAAATTTGGATATCCTATGAATGTTGCAGGGATGTGAATGTTTTCTCAATGGTTATACTGTATCCCTTTAATTCTGCCTAATTGTGTATTTAAGAAAATAAGGAATTCTCTAGCTTGTACATGTAAATACCTGATCTTTGTGGTGGCTCAAGTTAAAATAAATGAACTGTGAATTTTTTGACCTTGGGCATAGCCTCATGTGTGCATGTCGACACTCCTAGTCATTCCGAAGGAAGGAGTCTGTTAAGCTCAGGAGAGGTAGTGCATGTATGCACATAGTCTCTATGAGGCGGGCAGAGATCGAGAACCCCCTTAAGTTCCATAATTGATAAATGAGCGCAATGGGTGCACGAAAGATTTATCTAAGTGTTAAGTTTAAGAGAAATAGCACAAAATACCTAAGTACTTAAGGAGCTAACAAAGCTCAGGAAGGATAGTGATATTCAAGCTTCAAAAGGAGATATCCTTTCGTTTGGAAGATGAATGGATGATATTAGTTTAGGAGGAGCCAAATTTCTTCATGATTGTCAGATCTGGAGAAGGAACATAGGCATTAACCCTTAGAGCCCTTCGGAATTCGCGGGTTCGACGAATTGAGCATATTCATTGCACAGGAGGTGAATCCCCCAAAGTCTCGAAGTCCCAAACTTAATATGGGCCATAGATATGAGGATGCCCAGAAACTATCCCGACTGTCATATCTACGATATAGTCAGCCCGACGTTGACCACTTCAGGAGGACAAAGGTTTGGTAACACCAAAACCCCCGAAGTCCTGAAGTTAATGTGGACCGTTGATCTAAGGATCCTTCAGGATCCCTCATGACCATTCGATCATGGGGACATGTGTATTACGTTGAGATCATGTGGGGGCCCATGTGTCGAGTGACAGTGTTGCTAGGTGTCCCTCTTGGAGTGGCACACACTAGGACCCAAGGGCCCCTTGAATGGAAGTTATGAGTTGTAGATCTCTAGGGTCACATAGATACCCTCAGACTGCTAGATTGAGGCTGTGGTCAGCCTGACGCTGAGTGACTCCAAGAGAAAAGAGGATCTTGCATCACAAAACTTCCGAAGAGCCGAGAGCCGAAGAAGATATGAGTTGTCCAATCCAAAGGGACAGGTGTCGTCAAATCCTGCACCCCGGAGAGAAGTCACTCCGAGAGAATCGAAGTGTGAAGACACGAGGATTTCTGAAGGGCGGAGTCCCAAAGTCATCCCAGTCATCTGTTGGAAAGGGACGCGTGGCAGAAAATATGCCATTTCAGAGAAAAGTCACTCCAGGAGAAAAGGGAGTGTGTTGAACAAGAACTCTCGAAGGCCAGAGAGTCAGAGTTCATACGATTTGTTCATCAGCTGAGGATAGGTGTCAACAGATCTTCCATTTCAGAAGATAGCCACTTTAGAGGAAAGTGGGGTTGCGTGAGTTGAGAACTCCCGAAGCCCGAACTGTCAAAGTAAATTGTGATCGTCAATCTAAGAGGGACACACATTAGAAGATCGTGGAGTCTGGAAGTGAGAAATCCAGAGGAAAGGAAATGGAGCATTGACTAGAAGTCGTTTGAAGCTCCAAAGGTAAGGAATCACCCTAGCCATCTGTCGTTGGAACATGTGGATAATAGAGATTTATTCTGGGGGAAAGTCACTCCAGAGGAATTGAAGAGTAAAGGAACGAGAACTCCCGAAGGCTAGAGCATCGGAGTTCATCAGAACTGTACATTGGAATAGGATATGTGGCATGAGATCTATTACTTCAGAGTATTGGTACTTTGGAAAAAAGAACGTGGAGGAGCATTGAATGCAAGCCACCTGAAGCAGAGAAAAGGACGGATATCGACCATTGATCAGGGAAAACACATGGTGCTTGATCTATAACTCTGGGTATGAAGAAATTAAGAGGAAAGATGTGTTTGGAGCGTTCGAAACTCTCGAACCCTGAAATCCTAAAGTAAATCTCAGTCAATGGTTGTGAAAGAAGTGTGGACCATAGATCTGGTCCGTTTGTGTTTGCAAGCTTGGAGTTCATTGGATTCAGAGTCAGGTGTGTCGAGAACAGCTGGAGCTCGAAGCTCCGAAGTACCCTTTGAGTTGGTGCCTGGGCAAAACCCAAGGTCATATGAAGGAAGGGGCCTAGCATGGAAAGCTAGCGCCTGTTGTTCAAATCCTTCAAAGGGACTAGGAAAGAGCCCACGAGTTTGGAAGAACCTACACTTTGGTGAAAGGGGAACCTAGAGAGAGTTATGGGAAACAAAATTTTGATACCCCACCCCTTAAAAGAGCACCTAGGGGTCAGGTGGGTTACAAATTTGTATCAGAGCACGACAACAACACTTGGCCTGCTTGGGCTCATACACGAGTCATATGAAAATATTTCTTGAGGACTTTAAGGGGTAACACCCTATCTTACCACATTCCTAAGAGTGTTAGAAAACCTCTACTAAAGAGAGAAATGAGATCCTTTACTGTTGATAGATGTTTTGGAAATTGGCACTGTATGTTGCTAATGTTCCCAAATAAATAAGGTGACTTCATTGTGCAATTGTATGTGTTGTTGTACAGTCATAGGATTTGGTTACCAAGGCTAAGATGAGCCTGTGGAGAATATTACTGCCAAACATAAATCATCTGCATAAGTTCCTTGAATAGAAGGATGCAGCTTTAAAATACAGTTGGGATTTTAACCAACGAGATTGAATCATGCTAAGTCTATGAAAAAGGAATCCTAGCATTTCTTTGAGAAATGATAGTTGTTCCTACAGGAGTGGGATTATGTTGATGGATAGTAATAGCAAGACTTGGATGTGAATGGATGGAAAGGATCTATAGCAGTAATAACTACTACTTTAATGAAGGGTTACACCTTTTATATGTGTATAATCCCTCACGATCAGAGGAATGAGTCTGGTGACCATTCCTTGAAAAGGGAGAGCATGCACAACTCTCCGGTTTCAAAGTGGACTGAGAAATGAATTTTTTTTATGGGTACATGAATTGTTGGACATGATTTTTCTAATCAAGCTGATAAACAGAGTCGTAGAAATATAGAGTGATTGAGTGAGAAATCACAACAACCTCCCTTGCTTGGTGGATAGGAAACTAATCTTCCAGAGTTCTTGTGGGAGGAGGAGAGTGGCCTCTGTCCCTGACTGTGCTGAACATAAGGAATAATTCTAGGTGTAATGGTCAAGACCGATATTGACCTAAAGACACTCTGGATTTCTGAACTAGGATACTTAGTAAGTAACATAATTAGAAATTGCATTTGGGCTTTAAGGGAATAGTCCAAATGGTATTAGACATTAAATTGTTAAAATTAAGATAAAATGGTTGACTAAATGTTGATCTTGAATGTGCTCAAGGAAGTGTTGGGGCACTTCTAGAAGCCCAATGGGTCAGATTGACATCCAGTGGATGATGGTAGCCATATAAATATAGTTGGAAGCTAAATTGGTTGATTCTTTTACCTTTGGAATGGTTATAATTTCCTAGATTGTATTTATAAGTTGGGTAATGTTCCATGGAGGTTGAGGCAAGAGTGTTTTCTTACTAGCTGTTATCATATAGAAAGGGAACATAGTTATGACTATGTCTGATTCAAATTCCATGTGGATGTCGTGTGAATGAATGGAAGCTCACAACTGATAGGGAAGCTCAATGTTGCATGTCCCTATGAGGATTTCCATAAGGATGGGAGAAATATCCTTGGAGGAGGATCTGGAATTCTAATACGTCCATGTGTAAATGATGCACATGCATGATGTAAGGATATATGTATACTAAAGGCACATTATGGTTTCCTTGATGAGTGATATGTAAGTCAAGAATTGCACTTGCCAAGATTAAGTGAATACCATGGATGCATGGTTGACTCCATTTTGAAGAGTCATGAAAGTTTTGTTTTGAATGATAGATTAAGGGGGATGTGCTCCATTTCCTCAGGAAAGAATAGTATAAATAAGTGAAAGAATAAATGAGCAAGGGTGTCTATTGTCAGGATAAGAGGAAAATGATTATGCCTTGAGAATCACATGACAATTATTTTGAACAATCATGAGTTGAATAATTTTAAAGTAGAGATGTATGTAGGCTGTGAAATATACCCATGGCAGCTACACATAGAATTTTGATTATGCATATGGTTAAGTACATCATGGATGTAAGTTAACAAAACCAGAATATGTATGGATACATAATTTGGGTGCATGACAAAGATGCATGTTTATATTCCTTATGGAATATTTGGTAAACAACTAAATCTGACTCAAGGTTGAGGCCATCACAGAGAGTGATGGACATGCAATAAGGAAGTTGCATGCTGAGGGAGTTCCCTGTGGAAGAACTGTGTGAAAAGTCTATCAGGAGCACATAGTCACAACCTTAATAACTATTGAGAATTAAGAAGTGAGCTACAAGCTTATATATATATATATATATATATATATATATATATATATATATATATATATATAAGAATCATGTATTACATTTTGAAGCATCATGCAATAAATAAAGGACTAATGAATGAATAAATGAGTATGTTTGATTGAATAGGCTTGGTTGAAGCCATGTTAAGAAAAGGAAGTGAGGTCTTTAGAGATAACTCGGCTGGGCTGAAAATTCCCAGGCGGTGTAGAAAGAATTGGAAGAAGGGGAGAGCCCTCATTTCTTTTCTTGCTGAGTATTATGTTTTCTCTGGGATGAGAGAGCTGCTACATAGATGAAAGTAAATGTTTTGGGACCATCATGATGATGGTCATATTGCTATAGAAAAAATCAAGATTTGTTTGTGTTGAACTCATGAAAACATTAAGGATAATGTGATTAAGTGCATGAATATGTGCTAGGACATGTTTAAAAATGTTTTATTGTCTTAACATTATACATGCAATTTTTGAAAGGCAGTTGTATGCCACGAATACCCAAGTAGAGTATGATTAAGGAATAAAACCCTGATCGAATCAGGTTAATCAAGAACTTGACATAGGAGATGAATGCGAGTCATTCATCGGAGGGAAGACCGATCACAGTCATCAAATCGACTTCAATATCCACTGGAGTTAACGGATCAAACACCAGTCATTAGATTAGATTGACGGTCGAGGATCATTGCAGGACGCAAAGGAGAAATTAATGGACGTACTAGTTCACTACCTACAATCAACCCGCACCATTGATCTCGTCAGGGTGTATAATCAATGACCACGATTAAAAGAATTGGGCAAGAAATTTTTAGATTGCAGAGATTGATGATGCAACCCCCCTACTCCCCCATAGGGCTACACAACCTCTCAGTCAAAGGATCTTTGATTCTTGAGTTGAATGACTCTTTGAAACCTCAATGGTCTTGTTCTATGACTACACACAGGCCCTTTCGGCTTGCTAGTGTAGGTTTAAATGGAACCTGCGGCCTTCCCTTTTGCTTTCCTACAAAATATCAGAGTGTTGGGTGTTAGATCCTTTTAGGATAAGACCTCTCGTGATATGACCTTGGGCGATGACCATGTGATTGCGGGTGTGACCACAAGTGGTTTGAAGTCAAACTAATTTTGGGCCTGCAATTCCCCTCGCGCCTCCATGTGTCCTCTTGATGAAACCATGGTTTGGATTACAACCCGCCCTCAATATTTTAAACTCCGTGCAACTCTTGTCTCTGGAATGCTACGATATCCTCGATCTCGCGATCTTGACTATAATGCCTGAACTAACAGTTCAGATCCACATCTTCCAAATCCACAGGCCAGATCTGTCCCCTCGAGATCAACGGATGTGATCTCTTCACAATTCCAGACTTTGGGGTTTTGAAATCTCAAATCCATCTCTCTTCTGTACTCCAATCCTTCGAAGATAATGATCTGCGGACACCTGTCCCGTGAAATCAATGGTGTTGATCACTTTAGAACTCCAGACTCTAGAGTTCTTAAAATTCAACCCTTTCCTTCTTTGGATTTTATCTAAAGACTCTAATCCATTGACGTGTGTCCTCCTCAGATCAATGTCTGTGATCCGTTCATGTATCCGGACTTCAAAATTTTCAACTCTCAACTTTTCTCTCCCCATGAAGTATGCATATTTATGCCGCGTGTCCTCTTTATATAACGATCGAGGATTACTTTGGGACTTTACCCGAAGTGCATGGATCTATGCCACATCCCTCCTATATATGATGACTCTAATTCACTTCGAGTCTTAGGGGTTTGGTAGTCTTAGTTCTCAACTGAAACTCCTCAACAAATTTACCCAGAGATCATGATCTGTTGACAAGTGTCCACTTATAGATTGGCGACTCTCGTCTCTTCGTCTCTTCGGGTTTCGGGTGTTTCAAAACTTATACCTTTGCCTCCCTCTGAATCTTTCGACCTGTTGACATGTGTCCTCCTAGATCCAACGGTCCATATTTTCTCAGGATATCCAACTCTTCGCACTTCATAAATCTCAAGTTTCAAACTTGCCTCCTCCTAGACTCATGGTATCTGATGGTTCAGTTCCACTATGGTGACCCGACGCTTGAAGTTTACCATGAATAATATGACGGCTTAGATCTGTTCCTACAATCAAACGACTGAGATTCTACTTGATCCATTGCACTGTGATCTAATGACGACCGTCGCTCCTCCTCCTAAGCTTATGATCTCTCTCTGACTTAGAATATTTTCTAAGTGTTCAAAGGTTTCGAACCTTTTCTCCTCTTGTGAGTCTGACTCTTGGATCTCGTCAACACTTGTGAAAGTGCTATCCCTTCTTATATTTTTCCTTAAAAGGATTTCAATTCCCCACACACACCTTGTATTCTCGAGATTTTGATAACTAAGATCGAAGGATTTATTGGAAAGAAATTCTTCTTGCCCACCTGGCATTCATCTGTTTTGGGTTCTTTGACGCTTGGTCACTCTTTGACCCTATGCACACCTTGCACCTAGTCTAAGTTTCCTTTGTTCTCCCTGAAATTCTCTGAGTCACTCTGAGACGCAATCGACACACTCTTTGCATTGGAGATGCACAGCTTGCATACGAGTATAATAAGAGAGACAATTGAAACTCATCTAGTTTCGTCACGAACTCATATAATCAATTTATCAAAAAATCACACATGAACAAAAATGAAATAAATCACATACACAAAATATATCATTCATTCATTCATACATCAAATGAACGCAGTCCAAGGATTTGGGACAATTCTGTCTGTTCTATTCATTCATGAAACAAATTACATATATTTCTTCTACTCTACTCTGTTCTACTGATCTCTCTGATATCTATCTCATCATCTCCTAATCTCATAATACTTTTACAATGCAACAACAAACTATCTAAGGACTAGCTCCATGTGCTCTCGTCATCCTGTTTGCAACCTATCCTATCAAACTCTTAGCGGTTACCTACTTTGTCCTATTACAATAACTAACAATTATTTCTAGATAAGAGTCAACACTCAATATATGTAACCCCTTATAGTCCTTCAAGGCTTTACAAACACAACATATTAAAAAATGTTGCATTCAAAAATATCTCAACAACTCGATTTAATTCTGATTTAATTTCTGATTTGAAACTCTGTCATGCTGAGATGTTGTTCCTTTGCCTCCACTCTTGCGTTTTGACTTTGAAGGCGATGCTCCTGCATCATACTCCTATAGTTAAAATTTTCATGGACTCCTGTCCATGATCTCTTGCACTATCTTTCCATGCTTCAAAATATTAGGTTCTATGACCCAACTTGCATCTTCCATTGGATGATCTTTCCATGCAAGATACCATATATATAAAATATGCAGAACAGAAACGAAATGCTAGAAATAACAAAATAACAGTAAAATATCTAGCATAATCTTCACAATACACAGAAATGATATACGAAATAGCAACAGAAATAACACTTGAACAGAAATAGCACTTGATTGAGATAGCAATGTTCACAGGCCTCTTCGAGGGGGCAACCTCCAATCGAGCAGTGCTCTGTTACAATAATATCCAAGATAGGGTTCTCATACCCTCGACTCCTATTTATACTAAAAAGAAGCATCTAGAGGAAGATCCTTCTAGA
>ML780311.1:1356695-1387940 GCA_009831015.1 Picea engelmannii | reverse complement strand
ATCTTCCTGGGACAGGGGAAGTATGTGTGTGATATTCTGAGCAGATTTCAGATGGGGGATAGTAGGCCCATGACCACTCCCATGATTACCAACTGGAAGAAGCTTCATGCTTTTGAGTCACAATTGGTGGATTCCACTTTGTATCATCAATTGATTGGGTCATTGATGTATTTGGTCAATACCAGGCCAGATATTTGTTTTGCTGTCAACACTCTCAGTCAGTTCATGGTGGAGCCTAGGAGAGTGCACTGGGTGGCAGAAAAACATGTTCTCAGGTATCTTTGTGGTACGGTAGATTATGGTTTGGACTATCATAGAGGAGATGGAGTTCGTCTGGTTGGCTATACAGACTCATATTGGGCAGGATGTGTCAGTGACAGGAAAAGCACTTCAGGGTGTTTCTTTGGATTGGGATAAGAAGTTGTGTCTTGGTTCAGTCGGAAGCAGAAGTCAGTGGCTTTGAGTTCGGCAGAGGCTGAGTATATGGCAGCTAGTCAGGGTATTTGTGAGGCCCTTTGGCTTTCCAAGATGTTGGTTGGATTGTTTGGTGTGTAGTTGAGGCCTACCGTGATTTACTGTGATAATCAGAGTTGCATTAAACTCTCGGAGAATCCTGTTTTTCATGACCAGTCTAAGAATATCGAGATTCGATATCACTTCATTTGTGATTATGTTCAGAGAGGAGTTGTGGAGCTACAATACATATCTACTGAGGAGCAGGCTGCAGACATACTCACCAAGGCATTGAACATGGACAAGTTTGTATTTTTCAGGGACAAGATTGGAGTGGTGAGTAACACTTTCCTTGGTATGAGGGAGTGTTAAATTTTTAATTAAAATAAAGTACCAAGGCAAGTGTTTCTCTTCCCTAGGCGCTTAAGGGGGAGAAAGTGTCGAATGTGTGTCCTAGTCATTTAATTTGTGATATGCAAATTAAAAGGTGACTTTATGATTAAAGTTGGGGTGAGTGAAGAGACACCAAATCTCAGCCACCCATATAATCTAAACTGAGCCGTTAGATTAGAAAACCCCTCACCTTCCCTCATGAGGTCGACATGGGCAAGAGGGCACACCCATTCTTGGGGAAGTTGAATCATTCTTGTTGAGAGAACAAGAGGAGTTCAAGCATTCTTGTTGAGAGAACAAGAGAGAGCAAGAGAGAGGTTGAGCTGAAGAAAAGAGACAACAACTGCAATTTCTGAGAGTATTGGCATGCATTCCAAGGCTACAGAATAGCATTTAGTGGCATAGAAATTGAGTCTTAGCATAGTTTTGGCATGAATTTTGAGACAGTCCATACAACATTAATTGCTGTGACAGCCGTACAGTTGTACGGATTTATGGTTCAGAAATTGAGGAGCAAAGCTACATGAATGTCCATATAAGTTTGTGTAAATATATGAAGATGAATATGCTGTAAAAGAATTTCTCAGAAGCTCATAAATAATACAAAGCCCTCTCTCACTGGTTTTCCCCTTGTGGGTTTTTCCAGGGTCGAAGTTAGACCGAATATCTTTGTTTCTATATTTTCTGAGTTTTGCATATTGTTGATATTTTATTTCTGCGTTGAAAACAATGTTCAAAATCCTCATGTTTCAGTTCTAAAGTTTATTTTCTGTTAAGTTTTTATATGATGAAACACAGTGCTGTAACATATGTTGAAACACAGTGCTGTAACATATGCTAAAACACAGTGCTGTAACATATGCTGAAACACAGTGCTGTAACATATGCTGAAACACAGTGCTATAACATATGCTGAAACACAGTGCTATAACATATGATGAAACACAGTGTTGTAATGTATGCTGAAACACCGTTGTGACATATGTTGAAACACCACTGTGACATATGCTGAAACAGTGTTGTAACATATGATGAAACACCACTGTGACATATGCTAAAACAATGCTGAAAATGGAGTTTGGCATTTAAATTTGGCTGAAAAATCAGTGAGACTGAAACTGGGTTGGGGTTTTGAAAATTTAACACAAAATGTCCAGCTAAACCTCCACTGTGTTTCTCCTTCAACAAGTTATCTCTCATTGATCATTTCGGTATGCACAATTGGCTTCCCTTGAACAATAATCCATCCTGGATCAAATATTTAGTCCATGGGATTCTATATCCCAATAAAGGATTCTTGCATGCCTCATAAGCTTCCTTAAAATTTGCATCTTCTCGGTACATCTCCTTGAGGTGTTCAAACCCTAAGGTCTCCACTTGGAATTCCTGTACAATCAAACTCCTCCTGCTCAAAGCATATGCAACCTTGTTAGCAGTTCCAACAATATGTTTAATAACAAAAGTAAAATTCTTCATAAATTCTACCCATTTAGCATGTCTCTAGTTCAATTTTTCTTGCCTAGTAATAAACTGCAAAGCTTGATTATCACTGTACAAGACAATTTCTTTAGGATTTAGATAATGTCTCCACTTCTTCAAAGCTTGAATCACCGCATAAAATTCTTTGTCATATGTGGAATACTTCTACTTGGAAACATTCAACTTCTCACTAAAATAAGCAACTGGCCTATTGTCTTGACTCAAGACTGCTCCAATAGCTAATCCACTTGCATCACATCTCACTTGAAATGTTTTCCCAAAATCTGGCAAGACCAGAATTGGTTGTCCCGTGATCTTCTCCTTCAACACTTTCAAACGTTTTCCATCTTCCTCTATCCAACTGAAGTACTTGTTGTTATAACCCTAAATTGCACCACACATGCTTACCTGGCATCAGGCCAACTCATATCCCTTCTTTGCAAAAACATACTGAACAACTCTTCTAAAAAATCCATTTTTAAAAGTACACGCTAGCAGGCCCACTACAACCCGCGTGTATCTACAGTTTCCACGCTAGCAGGCCCACTACAACCCGCGTGTACCTTCAGAATCATGAAAAAAAGGAAAGTTGTTGACGGAACAAAAAGATATGGGTCAGTTAACTGAAAATCCAAACCATGCATGGTCGAGGATTCGTCCTAAACCCTAGCTCCTTCTAGCCTATAAAAGAAGGGGTAGGGGTACCATTTGGAGGAGGAAAAAATATAGCAAAGAAACTCTGCCCATTTACGTAATCCATTGTCTCAACCCTTTAGCCTTTCCTCATGCCAAAGGAGATTTAACACAAAGCAGTTGGAGGATAGAAGAAGAGGAGCCCAGGATCAGGTTCAGGGAGCGGTGGCCGGTCTCATATTTGTTTGTAAGTTGATTCACTTTCAGTAATAAAAAGAATACTTTTCCCATCCCAATGCATGAATTGTCTATAGTTTGGTTAATTTATGCTTGATTTCTAACCCTTGAGTAGAGAAGTAGCATGCATGCATAGTTGTTATTTGTCTTGAGTGCAGGTCATCTATGGAAGGAGCAGTGCAAGAAAGTGATCAAAGTGCAAGAGAGGATCTACATCGAACGTCGGTAATAAGGTTGGTGGTCATTTTCCATGCATTCTGTGAAAGAGGGGTTTAAATCTTGGGTTGTAGGTTAAAAAGTAGTTTCTTTTCGATCGAAATCTGCATGCAAGTCTGACCCTAGTTTTCTAGTTCGTAGGGTATTTTTCCCAACAACAGAATTGGCGACCATACTGGGGATAATACTCTTTAGGGTTTCTGGATTTATTTGAGTTTTTGGGTATTTTAAAGATTAGGTTTTCTGTTTTTTCTTTACCTGTCTTTTTCTATAAGGTCTGAGCTAGCAGGGAGTTTGGTTTTCCATACCAACTTTCCTTGACTTTTGCTTGACTGTAGTTTTCGGGACACACAGAGGTACACGTGGCCTGCAGAAGGCCTGCACACATATACACGTTCCCTATCCTCTTATAGCCCACGTGTGAACGCTAGCTGTAGGGATAACAGTAGTGTGTAGGAATTCAGAGAACCTTAGAGGCAATCCTTCTCTTCCCTGTTAGAATTTCACATTCTCAGGGGGTTTTCTGGAATCCTGTCTGAGTCTTGCTGGTTCACAGTCCTATCTCAGATTGTCTTTTTTCGCCTTATCATTCCTTACGTTATTTGTCTTTTTTGTTAGAAAGAGCATCCAAGCCTTCAAGGGACCCTGATTATCAATACCAGAGGCCTCTTCCTGGTCTGGATTGCCTGTTTTCATTTTTTTCTTTGAATTTATACATACATGCGGCTTGTACAAGGTTAGCCCGTGTGTACATGCCTCCTGTATCAGCTCAGAATGCGTTTGCACGCGTGCTGTTTTAGTGACAGTCACGTGCTTGACAGGCTACTTTTTGTTCAAGGTGGGGAAATCATCTCCTCCTTTGATAAGAAGTATTCCTCTCAGGTGTTTGAGTCTAGGTTTGAATAGTCAGTAGGTTAGGTCATCTGACCCTTAGCCTGTTTTTTCTCAGTTGATAGTTGACAAAAAAAAAAAAAAAAATGTTTTTTATGGTTTTTAGACAAGCGTAAGAGTCTTTGTTTTCTTTATTTCCATTGTGTGTTTTTTCTCTGATTCTTTGCAATCTGTGCTTTAAGCCAGAATTTGTTTTTCTTGGTTTTGAGCTTGTCGATATTTTCCCTTTGTTGCTTTACTAGCACTTAAATAAAAACAAAAATCTGTTTTCATTTTCTTCTTTGGTTGAAGAGTGTGTTTCTGCATCATTAGCTAGGGAGAAGTATTTTATTTGGTAAGTTTTTGCAGTGAATTTAGAGCATAAGTATCTCATAGTCGAGCGAAATTCCTTTAAGTTTGTTGTATAAAATCTTAGAAAAATTGAAAAGAAAAAGAAATATTTCTTTGTGAAAAGTTGTTGAAATTTTGCATTTAGTAAAAGTCTTTTGTTTCCATATTTTTTCATTCATTTTTTCTTTCATCTTTACACATCATCAGTTTCACCCTCATACCCCTTGACTTAAGAAAAATCCTTAAAAGCAGCGCTAATTTAAAATCTACTAGACTTTTTGTTTGTAGGGTTCACAGACTAGTTCAGGACTAGGACCTTGGATTAGGTTGGAGAGGAAACTCTCCAAGGCCATTCAAAACCAAACATTTGAGTCTGCGATAGGGAATGTTTAAGTACAGTTTCATGGAAGTTATCTAGGACCCCCCTCTAACACAGGGGATAAACATGAGGTCGCGTGCGGACAGGTAGTGGAGATAACCCCTCCAAAGCCGGACCAATCATAGTGGAGAACACATATTGAGGGCTTGTTTTGGGATTCCGTCATTTGCATTTGCCATGGGGCTTCGTGGGTCTCGAATCCATTCGAGGTCCTCAGTTTTCTTCCGGACCATTTTCTCTCGATACCCTTGACAGGTTTTGGGCTTGATACCCTGCTCATTCTGGTCTACCCGACGTTCGACTGTACCCGCCTGGTGACTATTTGCGTGCTGACAACCTAGTTGCCAATCTTTTTAGGGACATACACGGGTGACTACGGGGGTATACCATGGTACCTAGGAAAAACATTGGGCCATGCTTTGCAGAGTATACCCGAAGGGTGCTTCCGTATTCGAGTTGCACTTGCACCGGTAAGTTTCTCTAGTGTTGGTTGTTGTAACTGTTCTTCCAAATAGTTTAGTGATTGCTTGTCTTATCTCTTAGGGGCTTCTTTTTTAGTGTGTGCTACTTTTGAACATGTAGAATACCTTAGCGTGTCTTGGATATTCTCACATGGTAGAGGATCCTGAGCTCCACCGGTCACGAAGGCTTCTGGGCCTGCTACCGGTTACACTGGAGCCACCCCCGCCACCATTAAGGCGAAAGCTAGACCAACAAGGGTCTTTCGAAGCGACCGGGCTACAAAACTTTGTGCCTGAACAACTCCCGGAGGAATCAACTGCCACTCTTGGCTCATTTGAAACCCCAACCACTGATACCTAGCCACTGTTTATTGCACCAATCCAATTTCACGAACGCCAATCAGTGCCTCACACAGCTATGGAAACAAATGCTGTTATTTCTTCTGGGAATTCTTCCATTCCCACCACAGTTGCTACCATAGGAGAATAATCTCCTAAATTACCGCCGTCAGTCCAAGCCACCATGGTCTCGGCCGCAACTACGTCACACAGTGGACCGAACCCGTCTATGGCGGCGGCCACAACCCCCTTCACACCTAGTGCGACAGGACCTCCGTTCTCATACGGTATGCCTAGTTTGGGTACAAGTCCTGCACTAACTTACTCCACTTTACAGACTTTGGGTCTAGGGGCAGGGAGCTCTAACGATCCTCTGCAAGGTCAACTTGGGGGCACTCCTGTCCCTTTTAATGCTTTTCCTTACGCAGGAGGTCATATTCCTCCTTTGTCCCCTTCACTTGGTGGACTGCATCAACAGTCCGCCGGGCAGCCTATACACACTAGTTTATTTGGAGCAGGGAGTCAAGGAACACTTGTGCACAGTATGTTGGTAGGTTCGACACCGTTTTCTTGGAACGAGACGTTTGGTAACAACACTTTCTCATCAACCGCTTTCCCATCTGGGGGAAATCCCATTTTTGTACAATCCACTCCTACGTAGGGTACTATTCTTGCTCCGGGGGCACATATAGCAGGACCTTGGAACTTAGGACAAGGATCCATTCCCTCCTCTGGAATGTCGTTCTGGGGTAATTATTTCCACAGTCAATGGAACCCTGGACAGACTACTATGCCTCTCCCATCGGGATCGGCATGGGGTAATCCTTCTCAAATTCCTTCGAACACGATGCATTCCCAACACCCTATGTCCTTTATGGGAAATCAGTCGATGATGTCTCCACAGATGCAAAATCCTTATGCTGGTCAGGGCCATGGTTTCTACCAGAATCCGGGCCAGCAGCCAAACTTTTCCTGGCAGCCTGGTGCCAGTCAAACTCCAGGACCCTTTTTCCTAGGTTATCAATAGCAACCCAAACTCCCATTCCTGGAAATGTTACACTTGCAATATTTGACAAGGTTGTTAAATGATCCTATTTGTCACGATCCACGTTGGCCTCCTATGCCAATGAAGTTTCCTTCGGACATTCCAAAGTTTGAGGCCAAGCCTAATGAAGATCTAGGTGATCATGTGACTACCTTCCATCTTTGGTGTTCATCTAACTCATTTAAAGATGAATTCATACAGTTGCGATTGTTTCAACGTACTCTTATCAGGAGTGCCGTGAAATGGTACATCGAGCTCGATCTCTCATGATACTCTTCTTTTGGCGAACTAGCAATGTCCTTCCTTAACCATTTCTAGTTACCTGTGAGATACGACGTTGGCACATAGTTCCTCGCCAATTTCAAACAGACAACCGCGGACCATATCTCTGATCATATCCGAGAGTGGAGACGTCGGAAGAGTCTAATCAAAGTACCAGTCCCACCAGCATTCCCACTTGAGTGGTTCCTTAAGTCTTTGGTCCCACAGTTATCCAAAGACGTCACGACTTCCGGAGTTTTCTCCGAAGAAGATGCCATCATGAGGGCTCAAAAGTTTGAGCTCATCTATTCTCAGTCTGGTTTATTATACAACATCTTGCCAGATGTGCCACATTTGATACTGGATAAAACTAGACAGAGAGCTGGACCACATGTCGATGGTATTGTTGGTTCAGCACAAACCAAGCCCGCTGAGCAATTGACAAAATAGTTGCAACAGTTATCCATACAACACACAACGGCCAACCAAAATACTTCTTTGGCTTCTCCCCCTACCCAAACGTTGGAAGTACACTCTGTGCAGTCGACTAACCCAAAGGTCCCCCAACAGCCTGAAGGGAAGAAAAAACAACGAAAGAAGGGTAAGGGGGATAAAAAACCCACTGATAATGTTGGCGGGGACAACACAGAAAAACAGAAGGTGAGGTATCCGTGCAACTTGTGCGTGGAAGACCACCCGACCCATCTTTGTCCTTGACTTGCAGAGCTCCAAACGTTTGTCACACATCAACAACAGGGAGTATTGACTAATCCCTTTCAACATGGGCAAAATTTAACTCAAGCCTCTACAAGCACAGAAGGGGGCAGCCAAGAAACCTTCCCTCCTCCAAACAATCCCTCATCCATGAACGTATATATGGTTAGGGGTGATGCTTTCATAATGAATAGAGCACACGACTATAGTAAACCAAGCGCTTCTGAGAAGGGTAAAGAAGTTGATCTCCCATCTCTTCCTCTACAGATAGAGAATACGTTGGGAGAAACAATGAAATGCATTCCAAAGGGTGCATTTAAAAAATATTCTCACAACCCAAATGCAAGGGCCACCCAGAATTACTCTGTAGTGGAAGACTTATCACAAACCCCTTGTGTGATGTTTGCTTTGGAGGTCCTCCAAAGCTACCTTGCTCAGATTAAATCCTTGTTAACCACTTTGGGCTCTACTGAGACTTGTAATCTAGGTACCATCATGTTAGATACTACCGACTTAAAACCTCGTCTGCCTTACCATGTAGCGTTTCAGATAGTAGTGGCTCATCCCACGAAATTTTTTACACGGAATATCTTCCGCACGATGGTTGACGAGGGTGCCTTGACATGCGTTATGTCATTAGCATGTTGGAAGGCCATTGGCCAACCTGCTTTTTCTCCATCACCTATTCTCCTCACTTCTTTTGACTGTCATTCTTTCCGACCACATGGCATCGTTCCTTCTTTCCCTGTGGAGTTAGGAGGGAAAACCGTGTGTGTCGAAGTAGCGGTAGCCGATGCTCCCCTCGACTATAACCTCTTGTTGGGACGAAGTTGGACTTATGCTATGAAAGCTGTGGTTGCTACAATGTTCCGAGTCTTGTTGTTTCCACACGAGGGTCGGATAGTGACCATTGATCAACTGTCTTTCTCCAGACCTGACCCAGCTTTGGGGGCATCCACAGTCCCCATGATTGATAATCCTCAACCAGGTGTTGTTAATGTAGGAGTTAGTTTGTGCCCATCCTTGATGGGTACCTTCGATTACCCACCTCCTCATGACGATGTCAAATTTATATCTAATCACCATAAGGTTGAGATTTTTCAAGTTTCATCGTTCCGCATGACTTACTTTGAGGATCCTTGGATTCTTCCTTCCCCATCAGCCACGATGGATGAGATAGGGCACTCAGGCATGTCCATGCCCTTGTCGGCCGCTGAAGTAGCATACTCTTTAGTCCAGCAAGCTTCAACTAACCCAGATCTGACTCCCGCACAAGAGTTAGATCCACTTCTAGAGCCTATTTGGGCTCAGGGTTCTCTTGATAATGTCGATTCATTAGACTTAGTCTTGCCTCCTGAGAAAGAAATACTCGAAGAAATGACTAGTCCAGACAAACCTTGGGAAGATCTTCATTACAGATCATATTTCCTCCCAAAGTTAAGCCGAATCAAAGCAGGAGAATTCACCATGACTATGACTGGAGATAGGTCTTGTCATACTAATCCCTTAGCTACACACAAGATCTATGCTGAGGGTAATATGGAAACCGTTGCTGAAATGATACCTATCAATATCTCCAGAACCCCTGGCGTCATAGAAAATGTTTTCATCGGAGCATATAGCTCCCCCGAGGAGATGCCATGCATCAACCCACAAAGAGTCTATCATGAGCTAACTTTGTTGTTTTTCAATCTCGCTTTGAGATCCGAGAGAAACATCTGACAAGACTTCATTTATGCTTTTCGATCTCGTGTAGATTAAATGAGAAAAGTAACCATTATGGAGTCTTTTTTAATCCCTTTTCAGACTCCTTAAATATGAAAAGATTGTCGAGTGACCTTGTTTCTTCACACTCGTTAAATTGGTCCAGAAGAACGTTCCTTAAACGGGTCTTCTTTTAATCCCTTTTCAGACCCTTTAAACATGAAAAGATTGTCGAGCGATCTTGTGGCGATTTGAATTCACGTCTGTCCGGCGGTAGTTTACCCATTTTTTGTTCCAGACGATCAACTGTACGAACAAAGGTATTCTCTATAGAACTTCCTTTCTTTAGAAGAGTACTCTCAGGTATGATTTTATCCCTTTTTCGGGCCTGAGGGACTAAACTTATGAAAAAGAAACCCCCACGGAGTCCATAGTTAAGCTCTTTTCAGACTCCCTAAAATTGAAAAGATTCTCGAGTGGCCTTATTCTTTCACACACGTTAAATTGGTCCAGAAGAATATTCCTAATGGATTCCATAGTTAAGATTTTTTCAGACTCCTTAAAAGTGAAAAAATAGTCGAGTGATATTGTCCTTGTCACACTCGTTAAAATGGTTTTGAATCAACGTCTAATCGGTGCTATTTTATCCCTTTTTCGAACTGACTAGACTATTGTCGAAAAAGGTACCCCAATGGAGTCTCCTTTTATGCTTTTTCAGACTCTCTAAATATGAAAAACCACCGAGCTTACCTTCTCTAGGCTCGTTAAAATTACATCGAAGGACATTACCATTGTGTGCTCTATCAACCGCATTTGCATACCTTATCCACAAGCCTTGTGACAGTTTTCTTCTGCGTCTTAACACCTTTGGCCACCGGAGGATTTTCCCCGAGTATCATTTTACCAGAACATCAGTCTTGTCCTTGTTCCTTGAGCTTGTATGTTTGCAGTACTCGTTCCTCCATTGTAACGTAATATTCCTTTATTCTTTTTCCAAAATTATCGAAAAGAACAAAAAAATCAAATATACCCCAAAAAGAGGATGGGAAAAGTATTTTCTTTATTGGCAGCATAATGAGTCACCCTTGGATAAAGCACATTTTTCCGTTTGTTCATCAAACTATGGGATGTAGTACGACCTTAGGAATCTTTTCTCGCTATATAGAGTTGTGTCCTCCACCGTTTGGTTATTCTTCCAAACATATGGAGAGTTTGTGTTGCCTCATGCTTCGTAGACTTATGATTAACATATATGATGCTTGAGTCTTATCACTTATCGTGCTATTATCCAAGGGAATTTTGTCACTAATCCTGAGTCATCCCCTCTGCAATATGTCTCTTGTCTGCATACTCGGCCATCCTAAACGTCCAATCAAATCCTTGTTCGAAATCACTGAAGCCTTCAGTCCGATCATCAAGATTATCAAGTCCATAACCGACGAGCTGTCAAAGACCTGTGGGTAGTGCAGTCGTACACTCATATTACACTCTTACCTGAGTTTTAGAAGATTTTGAAGTTGTTGCTCGAGTTCTGAAGTACACCCATCAGGCCGAATCATCTTCTGGAAGATGGATACTCTATATGTATATCTTTCTGATTTCGAGATGTAGCTCCACTGTGTATTATTCGCGGATACTCTTTATAGTTATTTGAAATGGATATACAATGTATTTGATTGGTAGCCATAGTTCTATTTTATCCCGAGCATGGGTATGCCCACCTCCATTTGTTATTTTCCAGATAGCACCTCCTAGTTCCTGATCCTTGGGCTCAATCGTTCGGCACATTAGTAAGGATTGGTAATGTATTTCGGCCATCAGATGCTCTTCTGACCTCACACATTAGGGGGCATCTGTTATAACCCTAAATTGCACCACACATGCTTACCTAGCATCAGGCCAACTCATATCCCTTCTTTGCCAAAAACTACTAAACAACTCTTCTAAAAACTCCATTTTTAAAAGTACACGCTAGCAGGCCCACTACAGCGCGCGTGTATCTACAGTGTCCATGCTAGCAGGCCCACTACAGCCCGCATGTACCTTTAGAATCATGGAAAAAAGGAAAGTTTCCGATGAAACAAAAAGCTATGGGTCAGTTAACTGAAACTCCCGACCATGCATGGCCGAGGGTTCGTCCAAAACCCTAGCTCCTTCTAGCCTGAAAAAGAAGGGGTAGGGGTACCATTTGGAGGAGTAAAAAATATAGCGAAGAAACTCTACCCATTTATGTAATCGATTGTCCCAACCCTTTAGCCTTTCCTCATGCCAAAGGAGATTTAATGCAAAGAAGTTGGAGGATAGAAGAAGAGGAGCCCAGGATCAGGTTTAGGGAGCGGTGGCCGGTCTCATCTTTGTTTGTAATTTGATTCACTTTCAGTAATAAAAATAATACTTTTCCCATCCCAATGCATGAATTGTCTATAGTTTGGTTAATTTATGCTTGATTTCTAACCCTTGAGTAGAGAAGTAGCATGCATGCATAGTTGTTCTTTGTCTTGAGTGAAGGTCATCTGTGGAAGGAGAAGTGCAAGCAAGTGATCAAAGCACAATGAAGGATCTACATCGAATGCTGGTAATAAGGTTGGTGGTCCTTTTCCATGCATTTACTATGAAAGAGGAGTTTAAATCTTGGGTTGTAGGTTAAAAAGTAGTTTCTTTTCAGTCGAAATATGCATGCAAGTTTGACCCTAGTTTGCTAGTCCGTAGGGTATTTTTCCCAACAACACTTGTGTCTCTTCTTCACAATGTCTAAAATGGATGCACATATACCACTAAAATTTCTGATAAACTTTCTATAAAAATTGCTAACCCATGAAAACTTCTTACTTCGAATATGCTTCTTGGTGATGGCCATTCTCTGATTGCTCTCACCTTTTCTGGATCCATCTTCAATTCATTTGAAGAGATCACAAAACCCAAGTATATGAGTTCTATCTTTATAAAGGAACTTTTCTGCAGATTTATCATCAATTTTTCTTGCTGCAACTTTTCCATCAATGATGTCATATGTCTTAAGTGTTCTCTCTTTGTCTTACTAAAGATTAGTATGTCATCTAGATATACTATGACAAATTTTCCTATGAAGTCTTTCAACACTTCATTCATCAACCTCATAAATGTGCTTGGTGCATTTGTCAACCCAAATGGCATGACCAACCATTCAAAAAATCCTTCATTTGTCTTGAATGTTGTTTTCCATTCATCTCCCTCTTTCATTCTTATTTGATGATATCCACTCTTCAAGTCTATCTTGGAAAAATATCTTGCTCCACTCAAATAATCCATCAAATCATCCATCCTTGGTAAAGGAAATCTGTACCTAATGGTTATCTTGTTGATGGCTTGAGAATCTGTACACATTCTCCATCCTCCATCCTTCTTTGGACTTAACACAGTTGGTACTACACATGGGCTTAGTCTTTCCCTGACTAAACCTTTATCCAACAATTCCTGGACTTGATTTTTGACTTCCTCATTTTCTCTAGGTGTCAACCTATAAGCTGCTTTGTTTGGTAAACTAGCTCCTGGAGTAAGGTCAATATGGTGTCTTATACTCCTAATGGGTGGCAATGAGTGAGGTAATTCATCCACTACTATGTCAACAAAGTTTTCTAATAGTTCCTAGATTTCTTTAGGAAAATATTCCACAGAAGTATTGGTAAGGATAACTCTAGGCTTCCTCACTATAGAAAATTGTATTTCTTTCTCCTTCTTGATTTCATTCAAGAGTTCCTTCCCACTCATGAGAAGTATACTCAAACTAGATTCCCTCTTTTTCTCTTTTTCTTCTATGGGTAACAACATATGTGTTCTACCATTATTTTATAGGGTTTAAGTATTCTTTCTCCCATCATGAATAAATTTTCTATCATACTTCCATGGTCTCCCCAATCAAATATGACAGACATCCATAGGAATTACGTCACACAATATTTCATCCCTATAACCTCCTATTTTAAATTCAACTTGGCATTGTTGACTTACCATTACTTGATGTCCTTTGTGAAACCATGATACCTTGTATGGGTTTGGATGTGAAGTTGTCTTCAACCCAAGCTTATACACCATATCTGTGGATACTAGATTGTCAGTGCTCCCACTGTCTATGATCACCTTGCAAACTCTGTCTTTTGCCTTGCAAGAAGTTCTAAACAGACTTGTTCGCTGAACCGATTCCTCTGGTTCCTTATCTATTTTAAGAAGAATATTCCTCATCATGAGGTTCTTTCCTCCTTCTACTTCTTCTGCTTCCACATGATTCTATGCTTCAACAATGTGTGCTTCACCTCCTCCTTTTTTCTTTCTCTCAGGACATTCCCAATATTTGTGTCCGTGTTCTCCATAGGTATAACATTCAACTTCGCCTCCTCTGGCTCTTCCTCATCCTCTGGAAAAATAACTTCTTCCTCCATGTTGTACTTCTTTAGAACTTCCACCTTTCTCTAAGTGAATATGTTATTTTCTAGCTTCATGCTTTGGCTTTTGGAACTTCTCTCTGCTAGTTCCCTTACCTTTGCTTGAATTTACTCCTCTGTTTCCTTGGATTTATTTCCTAGCCTATTTTTCTTCAGCTTTCAAGGCTGCTTGATAAGAATCCTCAACTTTACTAACAGAGATCATGCTGATCTCCTCTTGTATTTCATATCTCATCCCATTGATGTATCTGGATATCTTTTCATCTTCATTCTCTTTATGTCCGACCTTGATGTTCGGTCTATAAAATTCCTCAGTGTAATCCTTCACTGATAATCTCTTCTATCTCAGGTTCTGAAATCTCCTAAACAAATTGATTTGATAGTCCTTCAGGATAAATTTGACTTTCATCTTATATACCATCCTATCCCAACCTTTAATTTTCTGCTTACCATTGCTCCTGCATTTGTCTTGTAGTTCATCCCACCATAACACTGCATGAACTTTCAGTATTTTCACTACATGCTTCACCATCTTGTCTTCTTCTATATCTTCATAATGAAAATATTTTTCCATAGCACGTACCCAATCTAACAATTCTTTGAATTCTAAAATGCCTTCATACATTGGTACCTCTATTCTTTCTCTAGCTCCTATCTTTGAAACAACTCTTATCAAGCGATCTTGTGCAACATGCTCTGCTACATTTTCTTTGACCTCTTCTTCTTTGCTCTCAGCTTCACTGATATCTCCAGCATCTAGTGCTCTTCTCTGTGTTGTTTCCATGGCATCTAGTCTCATTTGGAGTCGCCTCATTTCTTCTTCCATTTCTTCATTCGCTCTATGCCTCCTGGGTGGCATGATTCCACTGCGTCACCTACAAACATAAATCAAATTTTCTTGATACCACAAATGATATCAATTCATCTCCTTTCTCCTTTGTCTGTTGTCTGCAATCAAACTCAATATTAGCTATGATACCACCTAATGTATCCCCCCTACTCCCCCATAGGGATGTGCGACCTCTCGGTCAAAGGATCTCCGATTCTCGATTCAAATGACTCTCGAAAACCTCAATGGTCTCTTTCTATGACTACGCACAGGCCCTTTCAGCTTGCTGGTGCAGGTTTAAATGGAACCCGTGACCTTTCCTTTTTCTTTCCTGGGAAATCTCAGAGTGCTGGGTATTAGCTCCTTTTCAGATAAGCCCTCTCGTGATATGACCTTGGGTGATGACCATGCGATTGCGGGTGATGACCACAAGATTGCGGGTGCAACCACAAGTGGTTTGAAGTCAAACTAATTTTGGGTCCATAATGCTCCTCCAGCCTCCACGTGTCCTCTTGATGAAACCACAGTTTGGATTGCGGCCCTCCCTCAATATTTTAAACTTCGTGCAACTCCTGTCTCCGTAATGCTACAATATCGTTGATCTCGCGATCTTGACGATACTGCCTGAAATGATAGTTCTGATCTGCGTCTTCCAAATCCACGGGCCAGAGCTATCCCCTTGAGATTAATGGATGCGATCTCTTCACAATTTCAGACTTCGGGGTTTTGAAATCTCAAACCCATCTCTCTTCCATACTCCAATCCCCCAGAGCTGACGATCTGCGGACACATGTCCCGTGAAATCAACGGTGTTGATCACTTCGGAACTTTGAACTTTGGATTTCTCAAAATTCAACCCTTTCCTTCTTTGTATTTTATCTGAAGACTCTAATCCATTGACGCATGTCCTCCTTTTTGAAGGAAAATCTCCCTGCGGATAGGTAGATCTCCTCTTGAGAGCTAGACTCTTAAATCTTAAGACAAAAGATGCTTAACATGGACACTGACTCCTTTCAGATCTATACAAACTAATGTATGAGGAGGAAGGATAAAAGAAGTACCTTTTATCGGCGTTTGTCCCTGCACACTCCGAGTTGAGCTCCAATATTTCGCTCCTCGATGAGCCCTGTAGACAATTAATAGTACAACCACTTCCTACTCTATTGATATTAGCTTGAAATAGACCTATCTATCAGAGACAAGTTCATGTGAGATTAAACACAAACTAGAAAGAAACAGACCAAGCGTGTCATATTGATGAGAACAATGACAGAAGTAACTTACAACCATAGATGCGAATGCGATAGCTTCGTCAAGTCCCCTTTGTCTAACCCTTACTCAAAATATCCATGATCCAGATGACAACAACTTCACTGATTACTCTCCTCCAGTTCACTATGTTTTTCCTATGATATCATAGGTTTCATGCTTCTAATTCTTCCCCCCCTTTTCACCATGATAGAGCCTGTTTATATAGGTTTAGAGAGGCTTAACCTCTTGAGGTATATTTAGGGTAAGTTGAGGATTTCCCTCCTTAAGCTAGGGATATTCTCCTAAGATCATGGCTGAACCAGGAATTCGAATGCAACTACCGTCCAAGATTGAAAGATCTTCCCCTTATTCTCCTCAACAGATCAATTACTGCCCAGAATAGGCAGCACTCCCTCAAAAAGGCCATCAGAGTGCTATAGCACTCCCTAGTAGGCTTTAGGGGGGCACCAACGCTCTAAAAATCTATAGCGCTCCTTCAGAAGGGTTGTTTGGTGTTATAACACTCCCTAGAACCTTATAGGGGAGCGCCAGTGCTCCTAAGGGTGATATAGGGGAACACTCTCTTCTAAAACCTTAGATTGAAAGCTTCTTTCAGGTGGCAAGAGATACTTGACTTCAGTTAACCATTCCTCTTCCTTCAAATCAAGTGTTTGAGGCATTTAAGTGTCTCCTTAGTGTTGTCATCATGGAATTATGCTTTGTTTGACACTTGTGACACTGTGAGCAACATGCGACACTTGTGACACTTGTGAGCAATATGCGACACTTGCGACACTTATCAAAGAGAGTGATGTTGATGTGTAACAAATTGCACCCCAAAGTATGAAGTTAGAAGATGAGAACTGATAACTAAAATACTTTGTAGAATTTCAATCAAGGGTATAGACTTGGAGAACCTGACAAAAGATTCACACAAACATCCAACAAATATTATGACATGTTCCAAACCCAAGGCAGGGATACCTATGCTTGGGTGATCAAGACTTGCAAGATATGGCCGCCATAAAATACACTGTGGATCCGTAATTGTATTGATAAAAAGGTATAGCCACCGAGATTACAGTGTGGATCTATACTCTGATGACCTGAACTGATCATAGCCACAAAAATACATAGTGGATCTATGAGATGACAAGACATATCCATGACCAATACAAAGTGGATCTATGTAACAGTATATATGTGTCATTGTTCAAGAGAAACTCCTTCGCAACCTGGGCAAAACACATATCAAAGTGATCACTCAACCCAGGGTCTTCTTACCGATCCCGATGTAGTATGAATCTAACCATGTGAATAGATGTCCTGATGTCGAACATGGCATAAACCACTTGATTACCGGTCAATGATGTAAACCGTTAACAAGTGTGAGGGAGATCACCATTAATGTCAATGATTCCCAAGGTACCCTAGTACATTCCAACTAATGTGAATGGATGGGATGGAGTCGAACATCCGTGGAATCATTCGATCAGAGGTCAGTGATGTAAACCTGCTGTAGGATGTGAGGAGGCCTGCCACTGAGGCATGCAGGTCCCAAAGTACTAACTGGTTTCTAAGTATAATTCCTGGATAATGTGTTGAAGTCGACAGGAATAGGCTCGTCGAAGGAGGGCCTTAATGTATCCCCCATCAACGACATGAAACAAACATAGAGATGTAATTGGAAGATCACATGAACATGGACTGACACAGGTATTGAGATAAGATATTTGTGATGGAGGACTCTCGAGGTGGATACGTCCCTTGAACACTGAGCCACAACAGCAGAAGCATGACATGGACCAAAACTTGATGATGCAGTGGATGCTGTGACTTACATCAGGTGACCCAAAGGAGTGAAATAAAATCAAAGGATTGGCTCAGTGCAGAGGTTCATCGGATTATAATGCGTGCAAAAGACAAAGTGCCGTGTTCAAGGGCGACTCTAAGAATTACTTGGTAATGTTCTTAAGAGACTGCTTAGATTGCTTCTTTCAAATATTCCCCCATCCAGATAGAAGAGTACCTCTTTTTAATTTAATGAGCTCGTGGAGGGTAACACATGCTCAATATAACTCACCTTCGATAAGTTCCTCTTCCTTTGTTTAACGAACTAGAAGAAGTAAGGGTTCAGTCCCGTACGGGCCTGTCGATGTTCATTTTAGCGAGTCCAAAGACATAAAACTCGAAGGTTTTTCATGATTATAGAGTCTGGAAAAACTCTTAAAAGATAACTCTCTCAGTTCCTTTTTCGTATAGTTAGTCTCACGAGGCCGAAAAAGAGATAAACTACCACTCAAAAGACGCCCTTTCGATCCTTTTAACGAGTGTGAAAGGAAGCAAGATCACTCGACGATCTATTCATATTTAGAGATTCTGAAAAGAGTTTAAAGATGACTCCAGGGGGTTCCTTTTCTGTGTGTCCATATGGGTCCGAAAAAGAGATAAAATTCTACCCGGTGCGTTCTCATATTTTCGAGCTTGAAAACGAACTAAGACTATGCTCGTGGATGCGACAAGGTAAACAAACGATCATAACTGCTTCGAAACTTGTGGTGTCAAAACTGCAATCCAAAAGTTTAGTGAAGCCATTATATTGTCAAAGAAACCCACAAATAACTATACCTTATAAAAAATGGAAATTTATAAATAGTAATACAAGAAAAATCTTCATTTACCATTTCATTTTCATAAGGATTTGTAGCAGTGGAGTTTCTCACTTTGGAGGTGGATCTTGTTTTGCTTAATACCAGAGCTATGGTTGACCGTTTCTCTTGCCGTTTGGACCAGGTAGATCTTCATCTCCCCTTATTTCAATTACATGGTTCAATATTAATTTCCACAGTAATATTTATATTAAAAAATGAAGCCCTAGGTTGCTCCAAAAAAGATCAAATCGACCTCTAATCAAAATGGTGGGAAAAAGACATTTGTTTGCAAAAACGTTTTTAGAGGGTGATAGCATAGATGCCAACGCCTTGACACTTGAGTAGATAGGTCATTTTTTCCAAAGAATCCATAAAAAACTCAAAAATATGCCCACACAGCCATTATGAAAATTATTTTAGTTTTAAAACGTTTTATTGTTGTGTGATGATTATTGAGTGATAAAAAGAGGGCGTGGTCCTTTTTGAACAGTGTGGGCATTAGATTTCAAGTTTTTAAATTGCTTAAGAAATTGCCGAAAAATTGAATAATGAAATTCTTTGTTCTTTTTTTGTTTGTAGGTGATTTCGGAAATGACCATGATTGAGTGGAAGGAACAAGAGCATGAGATCGGTGATTTGGCTACTTTGCAGATTCCTCATGCGTGGGCCATGTTGAGAGCTTGTGGCCTTCTTAAATTCTTCAAATTGCAAAAGATGAAGAAAGAGATTCTTATGCTTGAGTACATAATCAGCTTGTGGGATGTCACAGAGCAAGGGTTTCGGATCGGAACATAGCTTCTAACCATCGAGTTGGAAGACATATATTTCTTGACTGGCCTCTCGAAAAGAGGGGTTCCTATAGCTTTTTCTGGACAAAGGGTGCTTCTTGAGCAAGTGGGTGTGTATCTAGCACGTCATTGTGTCCCAGGAGAAATACTGGTGGGGGGTAGAATCCCAGTCAAGGATATCAGAGAGTTACCCCTTCGGTCTATTTTGTTTTCCATTACGAGTGTGATGGGAAGCACTAGCGTGCATCTGGCGTCAAGATCACAGGTAGCTTATGGCGTACAATGTTTGGAGCCAACACTGTTTAACTGGAGCGTAGGGTTTCTTCGAAATGTGAAGGAACAGGTTTCGCGGTGTAGGATGGGGCAGAAACAATTTGGATATGGTTCGTTCTTGGTCTCATTCTTTTTAGAGAACATCCCCCAGATGCAGCCTCAGATAGCATTGGCAGTACGACCAGTGGGAGAACCACGGATGGAATGGTGGACTAGTCTATCTCCAAGACTAGTGGCAGAGTCAGAGTTCCGTTTCACAGGTGACTTCTTCTCTTGGTTGAGATGCCAATATCTTTGGATAGAAGACTTCCCATATGCCGAGGTGGAATTTCGCGGGAGCATGGATTTGATTCTACCTGCGGGGGAAGATTGGGATGCATCAGGTGAGAGACTAAGCAACACTTTGTCTAGTTTTTGTTTTAATTTTTTTAACGTATATATATTTTTTTGGGTACGTAGAAGAGTTTTTAATGGATGTATTGTTTTCAACATGCAGACAAGGGAGCAGTGCACCTGGATGAGATACCAATACCAGGACTTCGCGGGGGTGCTCCAGTTACAGTAGATCCGGGGGTACCAGTGATAGGTCTCCGAGAGGTTGAAAGAAACCTTCAAGGCCTCACGATGGGCATTCCTCCTCTACAGAGGAGAGAAGTGCCTTTACATCTACAGAGACACACTGTGGGGGTGCCAGAGAATGTTAATTCTCTACTGAGACATGTAGTGTGCATAGTGATATGTTACTCTCAGCACAATGCAGTGAAGAGAGATTAGAGTCTCTCTGGTGATTGTATATTTTGCATGACTTGTCAGACGATATTGTATGGGTGTAAAGACCCAAAATTTTTCTCTTCCAAATAATTTTTGATGTAATGAAAACATTTTCAGTCATGCTATGTATATATATATACAGTTCCGAGTTTTTACAGTGCCAAAACATTTGTACATGATGATGCCTTTAATGTGATGTGTTTTAATTTACATGTGATGTACAATTTGTCTTCCTTCATGAAACCTTATCTATGGGCGAGATACCGATCCATGATGTAATTAGCTAACGCATCCAAAACATTGTTGAATTCTCTTGGAATATGTCTATATTCGATATAATCAAATATTCGTTCAAGACGACGAACTTGTAGGTGGATACATAGTAGGATAGGATTATGAATAGTGTAGATATGATTGAGTTGATAGACCACGAGTTGGGAGTCTAGGTTAACAATGATACGAGAGATACCTAGGGAGGAGGCTTGGGTCAAGAGTCTGATGACAACATGATATTTTTCCATGTTATTAGTCACTAGTCCTAAGAAAATACCTCCTGAGCTCACCACCTCGTCAAATTGGTAAATGACCCATGCCACCAAAGCGATGTTCTGGGTGTGTCGACTAGCGCCATATGAAAACCCGACAAAGATAGGAAAGGAAGACGTCATCTGCACATGAAAACACAAGGCACAATTATGAGTGGCAAAGGTAAAGACTCGAGCACGCGAAAGAAACAGACCCACCAACTAAAATACAATAATGTACAATGTACACATGCTAGGTGATCTAGGCATAGTACTTTTTAAGGTAAAGCCCGTTTCGGGGAACCCCTAGGGAAATTCCATCATAATCGACTAACTCATAGGTGCCTCTGTGCAAAACACATTTCACAATGTAAGGGCCATGCCACAGAGGTTCTAACTTACCTGTCCCTAGTTTTTCATGAGCCTGGTCATAGATGAGGACTAAGTCTCCTTCTGCAAAAGTCCGAGGATGGACGGATTTGTCATATTGATTTTTTATCCATTTCTGATGTGCCTCGTTAACGAGAGAGACATCACGACGTGTTTCGTCCAGTTTGGTCAGATATAAGAAACGTTCTTCTTCGACAAAAGTATGGGGTAGGAGTTCTACTTTAAGTTTCAGAGATGGAATTTCACACTCAATTGGTAAAATGGCTTTGATGCCATACACTAACTGGAAAGGAGTAAATCCAGTTGCGGTTTTCACAGAAGTACGGTAAGACCAGAGAGTGGAGAAAAGTTGTAGATGCCAGGATGTCTTATTTTCCCTTACCATGCGTTGAATCATGATTTTGAGGACTTTGTTGATGGCTTCAACTTGTCCGTTGGCCTGAGCATAGTATGGGGATGAGTTTTCATGGCGAAAACCCAACTTGGCATGAAATTCACTCATCATCTGGTTCTTAAAGTGTGCACCATGATCAGTGACAATGGTGCGTGGTACACCAAAACAAGTTATGATGTGGTTAAAAACAAAAAGAGATGTGGTACGACCATCGTTTAGAAAGGTAGGCATAGCCTCAGCCCATTTTGTAAAGTAGTTGATGACAACAATTATATAACTGTGCCCCCCGACTGAGGTAGGCTTACATTGCATGAAATCGATACCCCACTTGGCGAAGGGGCCGATGGCGATGATGGGATGCAGCATAGTAGGGTGGGTGCATGCCTTGTTGTTAAAAACTTGGCAGGGTGGGAATTTTTTGACTGCCTCAATACAATCTTTGAAAATCGAGGGCCAAAAATAGGCGGCACGTAGAATTTTTTGGGCTGTGGCCATCCCAGAAAGGTGACCGCCATAGGCTCCAAGGTGACAGTTGTTCAGAATGCATTCAGCCTCTGCATGAATCAAACATCGTCGAAGGATAGTTTCAATACCACGACGATACAAGGTGTCGCCGAAGATAAGATAACGACGATAATGGTGGTGAATACGTCGACGCTCTTCATGGGAAGTGTTAGGCTGAAAGCGTTGGGTTTGGAGGTAAAGGAGGATGTCTCCATACCAAGGATCAGAGGTGATGATGAGGAAAAGAGTTTCGTTCGGGAGAGAATCTCTAGGTTTGATATCTTCGTCAGCATGGGGGAGGTCACAGATGAGCTCCGTAAACACCAGGGACTTTTTGGCTTTGGACTTCACAAATTCAAGATCGAATTCTTGAAGGATGATGATCCATTTAGAGTATTTTCCCTCGAGCACTTGACGTGTCAAGACGTGGTACATGGGTTTTGAGTCCGCAATCAACATGGTGGTGCATAGTAATATGTAATGGAGAAATCTCTCGTAATCGGTGTTTCATATGTCGTAGTGCGAGTGGTCAGATTAATCCCGTTAAACATGTAAATGTGGGCACTTGTCGAGGCCTCATCATGGGATTGGTTGGAATTGCCCCCTGGAGTGGGGGTTTGAGAAACCAAAGATTGTTGCTGTGGAAAAGGCTGGGTAAGCACAGCGGGTTGTGAATTCCCCTTAAAAATCTTAGCCACTTCATCATGATGTGGACAGTCTCGAATGTAGTGATCATCGCCACAAATGAGACATGGGAATTTTGGTTTCCGTTGTGGTTGTTTTCCGATAGCCAGGGTTTGAGGTTGATTTTTTGGTTGTTCATTATTGTTGTTTTTCTTTGGTTTATTTCTTTCTTTCTTCTTGCCCCCAGATTGTTGTGAAGGGGTCGATTGGACCGTATTCACCTCAGAGACATGAGTTTGAGGGGAGGTAGAAGAGGGTTTGGTTGAACTGGGAGAAGATGTCAAAGAAGACCGCTGGGTTGTTCCAGTCGACTGGGAAGTAGATTGAGTTTTGACAGAACCAATGACTCCATCCGTGTGCGAGGTAGATGATGGTTTGGATGGATCAGTAGTGGAACGGGTAGCATTTGGTATCAATTCGTACAAAGTACCATATTGTGAATAAACCAAATCTAAGTACTGAGCTCAAGCAATAGCCTCTTCCTTGGTGACTACACCACCCATAACAACATCACGAGTGATCTATGGTAACAATGATTTGGTGAACCATTCCGCTAATAATTGGTCAGGAATGACCACTTTGATTAACCTTCGTCGTCGTATCCATTCATGAATATGATCAGAGATATGTACGAAGGTTGTCTGATGAAGGGAGGTGAATAGTTCAGTACCTGTCTCGTATCGAATGGGTAGTTGGAAGTGTGTGAGGAAGGACATGGCAAGGGAGTTGAAATCGTGAAAAGAAGCACGTGGTAGTTCAATATACCACTTTGTTGCAAAACCTATAAGCATTCGTTGGAAAAGACGCAAACGTATAGAATCGTCCATGAGGGAGTTGGATGAACATCACAAATGGAAATTCATCACGTGGTTGTTTGGGTCTTCTCCAGAATTTCTGTCGAATTTTGGAATATCAGAAGGAAGTTTAGCTGGGATAGTTGGCCAAACCGGAGAATGAAAAATAGGATCATTCATTAACTGAGACAAGTCTGGGAGGTCCAGAGTCACTAGGAAAGGTAGTTGTCGGTTAACCTGTGGGTAATACTGGTGTGGCATAGGAACACTAGTAGGACCATACACTGGGTTAGGTGGATAATTGTAACTAGTGGGTCCTCTTATGTAAGGTTGGTGTTGACCAGGGTACATAGGATTTGAGGGGGTTCGAGAAACATGTGTGAGTGGGGGATAACCGGATGGGTTTTGAGGATTATAAGCCGGATTTGGCATTTGTCCATAAGGAGTATATAGATGAGTCCCTTGAGGGGGAAGAGGTTGTTGTGGAGCTTGAGGATTGTGTCCCCCCGAGAACTGTGGGTTTCCTGGAAAAGGGATATTCCACGGATTGGGTGTGGTAGACACATTTTGTCCATATGGTTGATGATAGGCTCTGGATTGAGGCTGCCCCCCAGCATGAGGGTGCCCTCCAAATGGAAATTGTCCTCCGGTGGGAGGATGCCCCCAGCTTGAGGTAGAGTTCCCGGAATTTGAGAACCAGACGTAAATGAATGACCGATGCTGCTTAACGATTTAAAGTTACCAAGACAGACGTAAATGACTGACCGATGCTGCTTAACGGTTTAAAGTTACCAAGACCGGTCCCTCCAGGTTGTTGTATAGGTATAGAAATTCCAGGCATAACTTGGGTAGTAGTGACAACAGAAGAATTCAATGCTCTGTACCCAAAAGGGAGTGATGATGAAGGTCTAGGTGTTATTGGTGTGCCAATTGCAACTTGTCTAACCACTGCATTACCGACGGGGATAGTCGGAACGTGAGGGACCATTGTAGAGTGAGCCGTCTGAAGAGAAAAAGTGGACCTTGGGCCAACAGACGATGTGTTCGGATCAACAAAGGGTGTATTTGAAAAAATGGTAGTACAGATAAAATGGTTTAAGGGTACGGTGTAGGTGATAGGCGCGTCGACACCTATTCCTATTCCATAAAGATCCCGCACCATGTGCGGTGGAATTCGAACAATGTCTGTGGTCCAAAAGGGGTCGTCGACTAGAGGGTTTGAATGAGACCCAGTCGGAATGTCAGAAGGATTGATGATGACGAATTCACCGGCTGAATTGAGTTGGAGAACACGTCTTTCATATCCCTCCGGAATGCGAAAAGACTTCGGAGACTCTGAAACAATTCGAAAATTCTCTAAAGAGGTGGGAACTTCTTCTTGGGAGGTTATAGTGTCGTGAACCTCACTTTGTTGAGGAGATTCCTCCATAGAATGAGGGGGTAAAGGGGTATTCTCTTCCATATTTTCTAGAGGAAGTCCTTGTAGCCTCCGCGAACGGCGTGGAGGGTCGATGTTGGCAAGCAAGAGTTGGCGGAAAAAATCTATGGCTAACTACTAAAAAGAAGCAGCATACGCTAATAGAATCTAGGAATCACAACCAAGCAAACAAAACCTTCTCTCGATGACCATACTAGTTGGTGATGAAATCCATCGTCGCGTGATCAAGTCAAGAAGGGGCGGGGATATGGTGGAATAGTTACAATGGCGACCTGCTTAATGAACTTTCACCTTGGTGCAAGCTTCCATGCAGTAATTGTGGATTTACCCTCCAAGGAGCCCAAGTGATTTTGACCAATGTCTATCCCAAGTACAGTGAGACTTCCCTTCACTGTCACCTTGTGTAAGACCCTAAAGATTATGGCCACTAAGGTTACCAATTTGCAGTCAGCCCCTGGGCGGGTACAGTCGACAGTCCAGTCCAAACGTATGGGCAGGGTATCTAGCCCAAAATAAACTTGAAAGGCTTCCACTCAACATTGTGGGTATACCTTTAAGCGATCCCCATAATACGATCTGACTACTCCAATCAGTCAAACCACGGAGGGATAATCTCCATAGCTTTCCCGAGTGTGACCTCGTGCGTAACCCATGTGTGAGAGGGGGATCCCAAGCAGTCTTATACGACAATTGGTTTTGACTCTCCCTAGCTCTGGATGCTAATGCTTGTTTTGGAAACTTTGGAGAGTTATGCTCACAGCCTAATCCAAAGTACTAATCCTAGTCTACTATTGGTGGAGGATCCTAGAAAAGAAAATGTTCTAGATAGTTTTTAATTAGCGTTCATTTTATAGCTGTTCTTTACTCAAAAGGGGTGCATGGAAGTGAAATGGATGGAATGATGACTCAATCCCCCAAAAATGCATCAAATATGATAAGAAATCATTTCTTTTTGATGAATATCCATTTAAAGGAGAGAGAGAGGGTTATTTTCACTAACAAACACTAAGAAGGAATGTCCTCAAACAAATTTTCTTTAATCAAATCCGATGCGGTGCTAAAACTTTTTGGAAATGTCTTCTAATATGAAAATCAATCATGAAGATGTCTCTTTATTGTTTGTATGCGAATAATGATTAATTCAAAACAACACTTCTCCTGTCGATTATCCTTTTGGATCAAGGAAACTTAGACAAACATAAGCATGTTTCGTACAAACAATACGCCCTCTTGTCGTGATAAAAAACAAGAAGAAAAAGAAAAGAAAACAAAGAAAATCAAGAATTTCACACAAAAAGAGGTGTCGAAGAACAATGACCTCAACAAAAACCAAATGAATATATTCGTAGATTTTTGATGTCCTTCACCAGAGTTTCTCGCTCAGTCAAAAATGAGAGAAAAACAGTGCATTGGTTTCAAACTCCCAACAGTAGAAAAACTAAAAAATAATGAAGAAGGCTACAAAATCTAAACAACAAGGTATTTTCTCCTCAGAAGGAAGGATGTCAAAGTTGAATGGGAAGAAGCATTGACTCACAGAGAGGCTCAGCAAGTGAAACACATAGACTGGACCTTGAAAAAAGCAATTCTGGAGAGGTTTTTTTCCAAAAGAGGGCTGGCGCTCTGGTATAAGGAGCACCAAGCGTTATAGCGCTATGTATAACACATCTAGGGAGCGCTGACACTCTATTAACACAACCACAGGGGCACCAGGCTTGAAAAGCCCATGAAAATGTATGAAAATCCAAAATTTCAGTCTAATTTTGGTAATCAAGCTGAGAGTGATGGGGTGAGGAGTCAATCAGCACATGAAATCAATCAAAAGGGGTGAACCAGGTCTGAAAACAATCAAAGGGTAAGACAATTTATATGAGGAAAAATCAAAACCCAAAGTTTTGATTCGATTCTCCCTAGTGGAGTCGCCAGTTTTTGTTGAAGGAAAATCTCCCTGCGGACAGGTAGATCTCCTCTTGAGAGATAGACTCTTAACTCTTAAGACAAAAGATGCTTAACATGGACACTGAATTCCTTTTAGATATATACAAACTAATGTACGAGGAGGAAGGAGAAAAGAAGTACATTTTATCGACGTTTTTCCCTGCACGCTCCGAGTTGAGCTCCAATCTTTCGCTCCTCGATGAGCCCTGTAGAAAAACAATAGTACAACCACTTCCTAATCTATTGATATTAGCTTGAAATAGACCTATCTATCAGAGACAAGTTCATGTGAGATTAAACACAAACTAGAAAGAAACAGGCCAAGCATGTCATATTGATGAGAACAATGACAGAAGTAACTTACAACCGTAGATGCGAATGCGACAACTTCGTCAAGTCCCCTTTGTCTAACCCTTTCTCAAAAGATCCATGATCTGGATGACAACAACTTCACTGATTACTCTCCTCCAGTTCACTGTGTGTTTCCTATGATATCATAGGTTTCATGCTTCTAATTCTTCCCCCCCTTTTCACCATGATAGAGCCTGTTTATATAGGTTTAGAGAGGATTAACCTCTTGAGGTATCTTTAGGGTAAGTTGAGGATTTACCTCCTTGAACCAGGGATCTTCTCCTAAGATCATGGCTGAACCAAGAATTTGAATGCAACTGCCTTCCAAGATTGAAAGATCTTCCCCTTATTCTCCTCAATAGATCAACTCAGAATAGGCATCGCTCCCTCAAAAAGGCCATCATAGTGCTATAGCGCTCCCTAGTAGGATTTAGGGGGGTGCCAACGCTCTAAAAATCTATAGCACTCCTTCAGAAGGGTTGTTTGGTGTTATAATGCTCCCTAGCACCTTATAAGGGAGTGAAAACGCTCTTAAGGGTGATATAGGGGAACACTCTCTTCTAAAACCTTAGATTGAAAGCTTCTTTTAGGTGACAAGAGATACTTGACTTCAGTTAACCATCCCTCTTCCTTCAAATCAAGTGTTTGAGGCATTTTAAGTGTGTCCTTAGTGTTGTCATCATGGAATTATGCTTTGTTTGACACTTGCGACACTTGTGAGAAACATGCGACACTTGTGAGCAATATGCGACACTTGCGACACTTATCAAAGCGAGTGATGTTGATGTGTAACACTCCTCAGATCAACGACTATGATCCATTCACGTATCCAGACTTCAAACTTTTCAACTCTCAACTTTTCTCTCCTCGTGAAGTATGCAGATTTATGCCACGTGTCCTCTTGATCTAACGATAGAGGATTACTTCGAGACTTTACCCAGAGTGCATGGATCTATGCCACGTCCCTCCTAGATCTGACAACTCTGAATCACTTCGGGTCTTCGAGGTTCGGTAGTCTCAGATCTCAACTGAAAATCCTCAACAACTTTACTTGGATCTCACGATCTATTGACAAGTGTCCACTTATAGCTTGACGAATCTTTGCTCTTCGACTCTTCAAGCTTCGACTATTTCAACACTTCGACCTTTGCCTCCCTCTATATCTTTCGACCTATGGACACGTGTCCTCCTTGATCCAACGGTCCAGATTTTCTCCAACTCTTTGGCTCTCTGTGATTAAGAAATATCAAGTTTCAAACTTGCCTCCTCCCGGACTCATGGTATCTGATGGCTCAGATACACTCTGGTGACCCGATGGTTGAAGTTTACCCTGAACAATCTGATGGGTTAGATCTGTTCCTGCGATCGAATGACTGAGATTCTACTTGATCCATTGCACTATGATCTAACGACCACTGTCACTCCTCCTCCTGAGCTTCTGATCTCTCTCCGACTTAGAAGATTTTCTAATTGTTCAAAGGTTTCAAACCTTTGCTCCTCCTGCGAGTCTGACTCTTGGATATCGTCAACACTTGTGAAAGTGCTATCCCTTCTGATATTTGTCCTTAAAATGATTTTGATTCCCCACGCACACCTTGAGCTCTTGGGATTTTGATAACTCAGATTGAAGGATTTCTTGGAAATAAATTCTTCTCACCCACCTGACGTTCCTCTGTTTTGGGTTCTTCAACGCTTGGTCACTCTTTGACGTCGTGCACACCTTACACCTAGTCTAAGTTTTCTTTTTTCTCCCTGAACTTCTTTGAGTCACTCTGAGACTCAATTGACACACTCTTTGCATTCGAGATGCACACCTTGCATACGAGTATCATAAGAGAAACAATTGAAACTCATTCATTTTCGTCACGAACTCATACAATCAATTTCTCGAACAATCACACATGAACGAAAATGAAATAAATCACATACACAAAATATATCATTCATTCATTCATACATCAAATGAACATAGCCCAAGGATTTGGGACAATTCTGTCTATTCTATTCATTCACGAAACAAATTACATATATTTCTTCTACTCTACTCTGTTCTACTGATCTCTCCAATCTCTATCTCATCATCTCCTAATATCATAATACTTTTACAATGAAATAACAAACTATCTAAGGACCGGCTCCACGAGCTCTCGTCGTCCTGTCTGCAACCTATCCTATCAAACTATTAGTGGCTACCTACTTTGTCCTATTACAATATCTAACATTTATTGCCAGATAAGAGTCAATACTCAATATATGCAACCCCTTACAGTCCTTCACGGCTTTACAAACATGACATATTAAAAAATGTTGCTTTCAAAAATATCTCAATAACTCGATTTAATTCTGATTTAATTTTGGATTTGAAACTCTGTCATGATGATATGTCATTCCTTTGACTCCACGCTTGTGTTTTGACTTTGAAGGTGATGCTCCTGCATCAATTGAACTCTCTGATAAAGAGTGATCATATTGGGATTTCGCAATCGTTGTGAATCGTCGATCTGTGAACGATCAGTGAGAGAACCTGCAAGTAACCCACACGTTAATGTTGTGTAAAACTCGTATTGTGATTGGGTTCTGTGGTTGAATTTAGTAAATCAAAGCTTTGTTCTCAATCTAAATTCTCTGTCAAGCAATTATGTGTTGGAATTATAATTATTTGGAAATCGTGTGGTTTAAAATCGATCAAGGGCTAAGATCGACGACCAACGATCGTTGCAGAGATTGCATATGCACACGGGTTAACTTCGATACTTGTACCCGTAATTTAAATTCAATATAGCATTGTTTGGAGTTTGGAATCCGATCATAGATCAGATGACCCGTATTCATTTTGGAGATTGGGAGGAGAGCTAAATCGTGAGTTAGTTGAGGTTCCACAATCCCTTGCAGTCGTTGGATCTTGGGGAAGACAGATCTACACCGTCGATTTGCAGACAAGGGATTTATCCAATATCATAGAGCTTGGACATGGGAGCTAAAAGGATAGCGCCAGGAAAGAATAGAACCAAGGTCACAACTCTTGGTCGCATGGAGAGAAAACAGAGTTCCTCCAAGCCATTCAAGGAAGATAGAGTTTAGCACTCTACGCTAGATTGTGGTCACGGGGACTAGTTTTATAGGAATAAAGGTGCTCATAGCTAGAACATTGCATGGAATTGATTCGAGGAAATTCATGTTTGCATGAAGGGAAGACAATGGACCTTCCATTGAGGAAGGAGGACCTTCCGAAAATTTTACTTACATTGTATGGAAGTAGAAGGAAAGAAAATTTTGGTGGCCATGAGTGTGGGAACCTTGGTTACTAATGAGGAAAGAATGATTGGGTGCATTCAAGAGAAACTTATAGATTCATATGTGTCGACCTGGGATCATGACCAAACTGTATCAGGAAGCATAGTTCATTTGCAATAATGAACACGAGTGAATAAGTGACATGGTGAAGAGCTTGTCTAAGCTCCAACACACCATGGAATAATGCTTGTCATAAAGAGTGGAAAAATTGAAATCAATGCAAGGGTGCATTGAGTATGAATGTTGGCGCATTCATTAAAGTCAATTGATACCTGAATTACATTTTGAAATGTTTGGTAGGATGAAATGATGCATGGGTAAGGGATGATTTTTTTTCCTTCCATGTTTATATAGATGTGGTGCAATTGTTAGAATGCACAAGTTAAGAAAGTCTGTGATGACGATTTAAATGTGGTGA
>ML780311.1:1327965-1345981 GCA_009831015.1 Picea engelmannii | reverse complement strand
CGGTCGGAAACCTACCAACAAACAAGGAAATACAGTACAATAATATATCATCACTGAGGTAGGCATTCCCATACTCAGAATACAAATGACTCAAAGCATAAATGTCGACATGCGAAGATCCATGTCAAGTAAGACAAGTCATGTCCACCAAACATACACTATGGATCCATGCCGATATGACTCAAATCTGAACATAGCCACCAAAAATACACTGTGGATCTATGTTTTAAAGACTCAAATTTGAACATAGCCACCAGACATACAATGTGGATCTATGCAACAGTACACTGAATATACTCCAATGCAACCTAGATCTATCAGAAAATATCCAGGGTCTTCATCTCCACCACTCTATAGTACGAATCTAACCATGTGAATACATGTGTTGAAGTCAAACATGGTAGAAACCACTTGATTACCGGTCATTAGTTTATATCGTTAACAAGTGCGAGGGAAATCACCATTAATGTCAATGACTCGCAAGGTACACTAGTACAATCCAACGAATGTGAATAAATGAGCTGAAGTCGAACACTCGGCGGAATCTTCCAATCAGAGGTCAATTATGAAAACCCACTGTCGAAAGCGAGGAAACCTGCCATTGAGGCATGCAAGTTCCAAGGTACCAATTAGTTTCTAAGTCTAGTTCCTGGATAATGAGTTGAAGTCGACAGGAAAAGACTCGTCACAGGCGGGCCTTAATGTATCCCACATCAATGACATGAAACGAGTAACAAGATTTGATGTATATCAGAGTAACAAGTGATTCAGGACTGACTCAGGGATGGCCAATGCAATAGAAGGCTTTAAGACTGCAGAAATGGACGACGCAATAGAAGGCTTTTCGGGTTGAACATCTTTTTGAACATATTGACGACACCACCAATGTCTTGGAAATACTGACTCAACAACAAGGATCACAGACCAAATTTTAATCTTATAGGAGTATGATCAGGAGACAAATGGATTTTCCAACCTAGACACAAGGCGAGTGAAAGGGTGTCATGTTCAAAAGTGACTCTTCCACAGAATACAGGTTTAGATACATTTCTTTCCCAATTTTTCCCCACCATTTCTGGAAAGTACCTCTTTATTTTTACGCAAGATTGAGGAGGATAACATATGCTTGTTTCAGGATAAATCCGTAAGTGCGGACACAAACCGATCTCCCTAGATCCACCTAGATCTAGAACAAAACAGGATATTCAGTGTGATCCCTGTTGTTGAGTCAGTGTTTCCAAGACAGTCACCTTTATAAGATTACAAATCGGTCTGTGATCCCTGTTGTTGAGTTAGTGTTTCCAAGACAGTTGTCGTGTCATCAATATGTTCAAAAAGATGTCCAACCTGAAAAGCCTTCTATTGCGTTGGCCATTTCTGCAGTCTTTAAACCTTGTATTGCGTCAGCCATCCCTGAGTCAGTCCTGAATTACTTGTTACTCTGATCTATATCAAATCTTGTTACTTGTTTCGTGTCATTGATGTGGGATACATTAAGGCCCTCTTGTGACGAGTCTTTTCCTATCGACTTCAACTCATTATCCAGGAATTAGACTTAGAAACTAATTGGTACTTTGGAACTTGCATGCCTCAATGGAATGTTCCTCGCTTTCGACAGTGGGTTTTCATAATTGACCTCTGATTGGAAGATTCCGCCGAGTGTTCGACTTCAGCTCATTTATTCACATTCGTTGGATTGTACTAGTGTACCTTGGGAGTCATTGACATTAATGGTGATTTCCCTCGCACTTGTTAACGATATACACTAATGACTGGTAATCAAGTGGTTTCTACCATGTTCGACTTCAACACATGTATTCACATGGTTAGATTCATACTATAGAGTGGTGGAGATGAAGACCCTGGATATTTTCTGACAAATCCAGGTTGCATTGGAGTATATTCAGTGTATTTTTGCATAGATCCACATTGTATGTCTGGTGGCTATGTTCATATTTGAGTCTTTAACACATAGATCCACAGTGTATTTTTGGTGGCTATGTTCAAATTTGAGTCATATCGGCATGGATCCACAGTGTAAGTTTTGTGGCCATGACCTGTCTTACTTGACATGGATCTTCTCATGTCGGCATTTATTCTTTGAGTCATTTGTATTCTGAGTATGGGAATGCCTACCTCAGTGATGATATATTATTGTACTGTATTTCCTTGTTTTTTGGCAGGTTTCCGACCGACTATTCCTTGTTCCCTACACACACTCGACAAAGTATTTCAGCTATCACTATGTTCTAACTTCATACTTTGGGGGGCTCTCTGTTACACATTATTTTCTTCATCCCTATGATCATTAATGATGTAAACCTATCTGTTGCCTTCAGAGGGGTCAGTAGCCTGAGTTCCTAAAGAGAGAAGGGAGAAGAACTTCTCCTGAGAAAATAAGTTATTTTTTCCTATGTAAAAAACCTTATAAAAAGGGAAGTTCACAGGTTGCTATATAGGCAGGGTGAGAGAATGACCCATTCTCGTAGGTTTCACTATATCTAGGGTGCGAGGTGTTCACAGGTTACTCTATAGCTAGGGTGCAAGAATGCCTGCACGTGGGAAAAATGAGTGTTTTCTCGAATCTTCTAGAAGGAGAAGCTTCTATGGTGAGGTGGCATCTGAATGGTTTGGATTTTACTCGCTTTCATGATTTAGTGGGATCATCCTAACCTCCTCACCTTATCCTCTTCAACTTATAAAAGGAGAGGAGTTCTCATGGAGAAAGTTAGCTTGAGCTTGGGTTAGCTTTGTTGGTTCTTGATCTTGTTAGCTTTGGCTTGGTTAGAGTGGCTTTAAGATTTTCTTTGTCAAGATAGATTGTGAGTAGCTATCAGATCCATGATCTCAGAATCCTTTGAGCAAGAAGTGTGTGGAGAATGAAGGACAATTGGAAGGGACCTTACGACATCAAGGTCATGGTTGTAATCTCTCTTTCATATTTAATATGATACAGTAATATTATTCTTTCCTATAAAGCTTGTTGTTTTTTACTGTATGATTCCTTGATCACATACATAGGTTTATATTGAGTTTATGCTATTGCTATCACTTTTGGTTGGTTGCATTCTTTTGCAGGATCATCATTGTATGAGTGTTGGAATGGAGATAGGATGGCGATAGCGAGAGGAAGCAACATTTAAATGGTATGTCACTCATCCCTCTTTAGTTAGTAAATTCAATACTTAAACTTAAGGAAAGCGTCATGTTCTGTCCTGCTTTGTTCTAGATCCAGGTGGATCTAGGGAGATCGGTTTGTGTCTACACTTACAGATTTATCCAATAACACACCTTCTCTGTGATCCATGCACAGTGCCTTTGCATGCTCTTCAACATTCCACGGTGTTGTTCAACGGGTTGTTCACTGCCACTTCAATATTTCCTCTGCGTCGCTCTCTCAAGCATTCACACACTCTCTCTATTCTACATGTTCTACTCGTGTCGAGTCCTCTACCTCATCATCATGGAAATTCCTCAGCTTTTCTGGCAACTATGCCCATGCGTTCATCATCACTGGGTGTTATGATGAGATCCCTTAGCCTCTCTAGCAATTGAGACTCTTTGTCTTCTCTGTCATAGTCGAGCTCATCCTCTCTTTTGTAGATATAGGCTTCAACGCTCTTCCATCTGTCAATTTCCTCTATGAACAGTCTTCATTCCACTGACAGATTCCTTGAGACTCTTCAGCTTCTATGGCGATCACCCTGAAGTCTCTTTGAGTCCTCTGGCAGAAACAATCAGCCATTTCTAGCAGTTACACTGTGAACATCCAAAAACCGTATCAACAACTGAATCTCCATTGATCGATTAACTATGAAGAGCAACAATATCCCTTCGATCATATTCCCGAATAACCTGCACCATTGGATCATAAATGATGGGTCTCGCGCTTATTTCGCCATTTCGCAATTCAACATTTCGACATTCCTATCTCTCCAAGTCACGATCTCCGAAATGGAGATTAGCTTCATGCTATCTCCTCCCTTGAGCCTTCATCGATGTGACCATAGGTTATGACCAGGGGCCCATTCTGAACATGCATTTCGCATTTCACGTTTTGGGGATTCTGTGATGAGTCGTCTCGACTCTCCATGTCCCAACCTATGAAATGGAGCTTGTCTCTTGGAGCTCTTCTCTATAGCTCCTCGTCGATGTGACCACTGGAAATGACCTAGCACTTATCCATACAACGCTTTCACAATTTCACATTTCGGCACTTCGAGACTCCTGTGATGAAGAGTTTCGACTCTTGACTCCTCCAACTCCCAGTATCTGAAACTCCGGTCGATGTACCTCTTTCAGGATTTTTCGGTGTTTCTCATTTCGGCACTTCAGGACTCTTGTGATGAAGAGTCTCGACTCTTGAATCCTCCAACTCCCAGTATCCAAAACTCTGGTTGATGTGCCTATTTCGGGATTTTCGACGTTTCTCATTTCGGCACTTCGGGACTCTTGTGATGAAGAGTCTCGACTCTTGACTCCTCCAACTCCCGGTATACGAAACTCTGGTCGATGTTCCTGTTTCAGGATTTTCGGCGTTTCACATTTTGGCACTTCGGGACTCCTGTGATGAAGAGTCTCGACCCTTAACTCCTCCAACTCCCAGTATCTAGAACTTTGAAATGGAGTATTTGTTTCTGATACCCGAAATGGAATTTAGCTTCTAATCTTTCCATGTGATCATCATTGTGTTGTTGGTCATGATATTTTCCATCAATGACAAACACATATACAATGCACTCTGCATGCACCTCTGCACTATCTCTTCTAGTCTTCACGATCTTTCTCTGTTGCATATTCCCAAAATACTTCTGGTGCCCGCCTGGCACATTATACTTGTACACAAGCCATCATCGTTGTTGTACTTTCCATCAATGACAAGCATACGCTGCCTGTAAAACATGCCAACAATCTCCCCCTTTGGCATTGATGGAAGCAAAGGCACCCGAACCTATTCTTTTCTCCCCCTTTAACATCAATGTCAAAGAAAACACGCTCCCCTTGAGATGTTGCAGTATTTTTTGGAGGTATCAGATATTCAATCAATACAAACTTCCCCTAACAGGATGGACTCTCTTCGGTGTGAGACGGGATGACACCCAGCTTCTGTCAGAGATATTCAAATGGTGTCTTGGCTAGGGTTTTAGTAAATATGTCTGCAATCTGTTTTGTGGTTGGAATGTAATGGACCTGAACAATCTGATTGGTGACCTGCTCTCTCAGAAAATGGTATTTTATGGGAATATGCTTGGTCTTGGAGTGGAATATAGGATTCTTGGACAAACTGTTGGCACTAGTGTTATCATAATGAATTGGGATCGGTGAAGTGTATTTTACCTCCATGTCTACAAGTGTCTGAATCATCCATAATACCTGAGTGCAATAGGTAGAAGCTGCAATGTACTCTGCCTCTGTAGTTGATAAAGAAATGGAACCTTGCTTTTTACTCAACCATGCTACTAGAGAATCTCCTAAGAAGAATGCACCTCCACTTATGCTTTTCCTTTCATCCATGCAGTTAGCCCAATCAGTATTTGAGTAGACTGATAATTGAAAATTCTGATTCTTAGGATACCATAGGCCATAGTTCATTGTTTCTTCCAAATATATGAATATTCTTTTGATAACTAGCAAGTGACTTTGTTTAGATGCAGACTGATATCTTCCTACCATTCCAACAACATGCATTATGTCTGGGTGACATGTTGTGATGTACAACAGGATGCCTATCATTGACCTATATGAACTTTGATCAACATCAGGTGAGTCATCATCGTTGCTTAATTTTCATCCAGTAACCATAGGTGTGCCCATAGGTTTAGAATCTTCCATTTGAAACCTTTTCAACATTTCTCTTAAGATATTTTTCTTGAGAAATGAACATCCCTTCAGACCTCTAAGTAATTTGCAGACCAAGAAAAAATGGTAGTTCACCTATCATAGACATTTCAAACTTAGACTCCATAGCAGAAGAAAACCATTGTACCAATGAATCCTTATTACATCCGAAGATGATGTCATCTACATAGACCAACACAATGAGCAAATAATTATCCTCTATTTTGATATATAGATTGTTGTCAACTGTACCTCTCTTGAACCCTTTGTCTTTGAGATACATATCCAGTCTGTGATACCAGGCATGAGGGGCTTGTTTTAACTCATATAAAGATTTCTTCATCTTGCATACTAAGTGAGGGTTATCAAACAGTTTGAAACCTTCTGGTTGTTCCATATAGACTTCTTCATTTAAATCTCCATTTAGAATAGATGACTTGACATCCATTTGATAGACTTTAAACCTTTTATGACAAGCATAAGCAAGAAATATTCTGATAGCTTCTAATCTTGCTACGAGCACAAATGTTTCATCAAAATCTAGTCCTTCTATTTGAGCATAGCCTTTACAGACCAATCTTGCTTTGTTCCTGACAAATTGTCCCTGCTCATTCAACTTATTCTTAAAGATCCATTTGGAATCAATGATATTTTTACCTTTAGGTCTATGAACCATCTCCCACGTATTGTTTTTCTCAATCTGATCAAGTTCATCATTCATTTCTTTAACCCAATGGTCATATTTGGTAGCTTCATTAAAATTCTTGGGTTCCAGCATGGATATGAAAGCTATATGTGATTGTTCAATGTTTTTTATTATCTTTCTCCTGGTTTGTACACCTTTGTCTTTTTCACAAATTATCTGACTTGCAGGATGATTCTTTTAAGTGATTCTGGAGGAGGAATTTGAAGTTGTCTGCTCATTTGAGTCTGTCTGAGTATCAGTGTCTTCATCTGATTCAGAGTCTTCATTTTCTGATTCTTGGACCTATTCATCTTCAACTTTAGCTGTGTACTCTGTAGAAGATTCATTATTGTACACCTCTCTTGCTGGGATTCCTTCATCAACTTTTATGTCAATAAAGTCAACCATTTTATGTATCCTCTTATTATAGCATATGTATCCTTTACTGTTTGTAGAATACCCTAAGAAGATACCTTCATCAGCCTTGTCATCATATTTTCCAAGGTTCTCATCATTAGTCTTTATGTAACATTTACTCCCAAAGACTTTGAAGTGTTTGATTGAAGTAGGTCTCCCATACCACAGTTCATAAGGTGTCTTGTCACTTTGTGGTCTGAGGTGGGATTTGTTAAGAACATGGACTATTGTGTGTATTTCTTCTACCCAGTAGGTTTGACCAATGTTCTTCTCATTCATTATTGACCTGGCCATTTGTTGCACTGTTATGTTTTTCCTCTCAACTACTCCATTTTGTTGTGGAGTTCTTGAGATTGTGTATTCTCTCTTGATCCCATGCTTATCACAGAATTCCTTGAAATCACTTGACATAAATTCTCCTCCTCTGTCTGATCTTACTGCCTCTAACCTCTTGCCTGTTTGATTATCAGTTAAAGCCTTAAATTTTTTAAACTTCTCAAATACTTCAACTTTTTCCTTGAGAAAGGCAACCCAAGTAATTATGGAGTAATCATCAATAATTAGCATGAAGTAGTTTTCTTTCCCTGTGCCTTCCCATATTGATGGTCCACATAAATCCATATGAACTAGTTGGAGTGGTTTCTCTATTGAAGTAGAGCTCTTGGACTTAAACTGTGTTCTGGTTAGCTTTCCTACTTGGCATGGTTTACACATAGAATCTTGGGGCTTTGATATTCTCAAAATATCTTTTACCGGCTCAAGATTTTTGAGCTTGATTAAGTGGTCAAAGTTTAGATGTCCAAGTCTCCTATGCCATAACCAAATTTCATCATACTTGCTTAAGTGGCATTATTCTTTTTCTTCTTTTAACACATAGACATTGTTTTCTGTTCTTATCCCTTTTGCAATTAGTTGTCCTAAATTCACAGATTTTATTCTACAGTCTTTAGAGGTAAAAACGACTTCACATCCTCGGTCACAGACTTGACTGACACTAATCATATTATGTTTCAGAACTTCTACAAACAACACATCTTGAGATTTCCCTTTGCCATTACTCAAACTTACCATTCTTGTACCTTTTATTTTTCCTGGCACATCATTTCCAAAAGTTACATTCCCTGATTTTCTTTCACTTAGAGTTAGAAAATTATTTTTGTCTCCAGTCATATGTTTGGAACATCCACTTTCAATATACCAGGGATTCTTTTGGCTTTGGGCTGATAACACTAGACCACACTTTTCATCTTCTTTCTTCTTCCAAACCTTGACATTTTCAGCAGTGGGGATCAAATCTGGTTTGTAATTCCTTAAGCGACAATCTACAACTTTATGTACATAGTTATGACAAATGTAACATTCTGGTTCACTAAATAGAAGATCATAGCGATTTTTATGCTCATAACTATTGTTATGTTTAACCTGCGTCATTTTCCCAACCATCACATGATTTATAGTCTGAGGTTGTTTGTTGCTTGGTTGTCTCAATCTTTGTTGTGGAAAATGGTTATTCGTTGAATATCTTGATTATTCATATCTAAATCTTAAAGAACAATTTATATCTTTGTGACCAAAATTAGAGAAGAAAAAACAATAACCATAGAAAAAACCTTTGTACCTTGAAATCGTTTGTCTTCTTTGAGGAGGTCGATTTATTTCATGCTGATAATCTCTCTGATCTACAGATTCGGTTCTGGTACTTTTTCTTTCATTCCTTCTTGGTGACTGATTTTCTTTCTTTGTTTCTGTAGAGTGACTGTTGTCAATGTTTGAGGATTTGACAAACTTGGTATGTTATGTATTGCTTGGATGATTACTACTTGATCCTTCTTCATACCCCAATCCATCTTTCAACTTTGGGTTTCTTTGATGATTTAGAATGGAGGTTAATCCTTCTGATGCTTTGATACTTGACAGATTCTGATGATACAAGGTTTGAAACTTCTCCAACTCTTTCCTGGTTTTCACTACTTCTTTTTCCAGAGATTCACATCTTGCCTTCTTTTTTGATAACTGTTGTTTCAGAATGTCTTCGATTTTCTTTGCCTCTTCTAATTCCACTTTTAGTAGGTCAACGTCTTCATCAAGCTATTTACTATCTTTCTCGAACTATATCAACAATTGTTTTTGCTTTCTGTTCTTAATTCTGAGTCTGTCAATTTCTTCCAAAGCACTGATTAATTCACCTTCCATATCCACCACAACTTTTTCATCATCCATTTCACCTCCTGTGTGTTCATCATCAAGATCTCCCATAGCCAAAATCATAAAATCATTTAGTTTATCTTCAATAGAGGAGTCACTGTCTTCATCATCTGAAGGATCATCATCATTGTTTACACAAAGACTTTTCTTCTTAAAATTATTCTCTTTAAAGAAATTTATGTGTTTGTGATTCTCCTCATCATCACATGTCTGATCCTCTCTTTTGTGAGGACATTTATTTTCAAAATGACCTATCTTACCATAGTTGAAACATTTGAAAGGTAGTTTACCTTTGTATTTTCCTGATCCCTTCTTCAGTCTCTTCACAAATTTTTCTTCAATTTCATCAGGCTCAGAATCCTCAATCTTTTCTGCCTTAAATGATGCTTCTCTAGAGGTGGGTTTATCTTTAACTATTCTCATTTCATATGCAGTCAGTGTTCCTAGAAGTTTATCAAACTCCAAGGTTTTTAGATCATTAAGTTCTTCTATAGTAGAGACCTTTGGGTTGAACCTATCTGGTAGAGATCTCAAAATTTTTTGAACTAAAGAAGGTTCCTCAGTTTTTTCACCAAGTGCTTTCATTGCATTTACCAGTTCTTCAACTCTCAGAAAGTATTTTCCAATAGTTTTATTTTCTTTCATCTTCATCTGTTCAAACTGTAATCTATAGGTTTGAATATTGGCGTCCTTTACCTTCTCATTACCTTAATAACTGCTAATGAGTTTGTACCACATTTCTTTGGCAGTTCCTAGGTGCATAACTTTTATGAATTCTGCTTCTGCAAGCCCACTCAAGATAGCATTCATAGCCTTATCATTGAAGCTAAATTCTAGCTTGTCATCCTTATTATCTAGTACAACTGTCTTTACATAACCAGTATCTACCACATCCCAGACATCTACACCTAAATCCATTATGTAGGTTCTCATTCTAACTTTCCAGAAGGCAAAGTTTGTTCCATTGAATAGAGGGGCCTTGTTGGTTGAATTTCCTTCATGGCTTGACATGTTTAAGCTCTAGGATCTACCCTTAGATAAAATGGGTTGGATCTGATACCAATTGTTGGAAAAATGAGAGGGGGGGGGGTGAATCAGTTGTTACCATGCTTAAACAATTATGCTTATTTTAAACTCTTTGTAGAACACTTAATGTCAATCACAATAATGCAGGGAAGTAAGCAATAGAACATTCAACATCATTCACACATATGAAATATACAGAGAAAAATATTTCCTGAGGAAACCCATAAAGGGTAAAAACCTCTTCTTCTTTATATGATAAGTAATATTTACATTCTGTACATTATCATACTTATGAGCACCAAATCATAATGAGGCTACAACCTCTGTTTTGCAAGCTGCTACTTGCTGAGAGAACCAACTCTCTGGATTCTCTAGCACCCACTAGAAGGAAGCACCGACTCCTTGGTTTCTCTAGAACCCACTAGAAGGAAGCACCAACTCCCTAAGAGTTCCAACACCAACTAGATGGAAGCACCAACTTCCAGTTACACAGGCACCGACCTATATATCAGAGAACCAATGTTCTCCCTTGCACCACCCTACCACCCTGGTTTTTCTGGATGTAACTAGATGGAAGCTACAACTCCATATGTTCAAGCACCCACTTGAACCTCTAAGGAAAACAATCCTCCCTAGAAAATCCCAACCACCCTTAAATATAAATTTTGCTATATATAATTTTATCACAGTGATACAATATTTATGAATGGCTTACTGGCCTTATCACTGTTCTGCTACATTTCTCTTCTCTACCTGCATTAGTGTCTTCCGGCACACTCCCCTTATGCTTTATGTTCTTCTGCCTTTTATTCTCTGTGCACCATGTCCCTTCAATGCACCGTTCCTCTTCTATGCATTTTGGCTACTGCACTTTGCCTCCTTCTATGAGCATAAATCCCTCTAAACAACAAATCCCATCTCTTCTCAATTCTGCGTATTTATACTATCTATGCACCTTCTCCGTGCTCCATGCATAGTGCCTCTGCATGCTCTTCAACATGCCACAATGTTGTTCATTGGGTTGTTCACTTCCACTTCAATCTTTCCTCTTCTTTGCTCGCTCAAGCATTCACACACTCTCTATGTTCTGCATGTTCTATTTGTGTCGAGTCCTCTACCTCATCATCATGGAAATTCCTCATCTTTTCTGGTGGTTATGCCCATGCGTTCGTCATCATTGGGTGTTATGCTAAGATCCCTTAGCCTTTCTAGTAGTCGAGACTCTTTGTCTTCTCTGTGACAGTTGATCTCATCCTCTCTTTTGCAGTTACAGGCTTCAAAACTCTTCCATTTGTCAATCGCCTCTATGAACAGTCTTCATTACACTGGAAAATTCCTTGAGACTCTTCATCTTCTCTAGCGATCACCCTGAAGTCTCTTCGGGTCCTTTGGTAGAAACAATTAGTCGTTTCTAGCAGTTACATTGTGAACCTCCAAAAACCACATTAACAATTGAATCTGTTAGCGTCGGAAGTCACTCCTGGATTGCTTGCAGAAGCAGATCCCGACACCCATCAGTTTTACGTCATTATATTTTTTAATGGATGATCAGATGGGTAGAGACTCGGGGAAATATCATTCTAACTCAGGGAATGTGTCTGGTATGTAAGAGACAAAGGAGGTCTTGATCTAACTTTAGCCAGTGGGTTGATTAAAAGGTGAATAGGTGGAAGACTTGGTAAGAAGGGTGAACAAACGACTTTGGGCAACATGCTTTCAGTGGTTTGCAGAAGAAAGACTCTGAATGCAAGATCCTCTTGGTTTAGGGTCTCAAGAAACTGAAAGGGGACTTGACTGGATCCTCCAATTCCAAGTCACTCAGCACTGGGAAAAATCACAAGAACCGATTAGAAACAACATAACTTCTACAGTGATCCAACCTACATCATCCTATAACAACTACAACTCGATTGGATCCTCCAATTCCGAGCTGTTCTAACACAGTGTAAACAGAGAAGTGAAAGAAACTGACATTCATAAGGAAAGAAGTCTCAAAATTCCATGCATAACCAGAATAACAGTGCTTCATTAAATCTTTACAACCGGGAGCTCTGCTCAACCATCGATAGATACAAAAATGGTGAAAACGCTTACATATACTCAAAACAACAACAACAACAAAATCGAGATGTTGCATTAAAAACTTTGCGTCTGCATGGCTTCTGACAATCTGCACCTACGACGGACGCAATCGAACTCCTAACAGTTCTGTGGGTGAATCGACGTGCCTTTAATTCGTCATCGGACTTTCCCATTATGGCGGAGGCGATGTATAACCACCACCAACTAGTTCAATAACTGCTTCATTGGGATTGAGGATGGCCCGACCAACTTGGCACCTTTGGGACGTGGAAGACTCTTCGCGCTGCCAACTGGATTAGCTGAATGGCCTGGTGAATCAACATGGAGGCCAACGCGAAGGATGGGGGCACATAACGGGAGTGGTGGCACAAAAACTATGAGGGTGAGATATGAAGTGATGAGGTGTGTGAGAGGTTACAGGGGAAGACACATGGAAGAAGGAAATAAGCGGAGGGGGCAGGGGATGAGATATAATGGGCACATTTTAGTGGGAGGCTAACATGGAAGGGAGCGGGACACATGGCAGGTGGTGAGTGGATGATGAGATGGGGAAGGGACCACACGGACCAGAAGAAGGGAGATGGATAGGTGTCGGAGGATGAGGAAGGGGCTTAAAGGGAGTGAGCCTCATCGCGTGGTCAGGTGGAGAACAAATGGCAAGATGGCACGACAAGAAAAGGGGCCCCACGTTGATTAAATGCAAAAAGACAGAGGATGTATGGATTTCCTATGCACCGTTTATCCGGGTGCTCCAATTGCAGCCGTTGGAGAGATGCGTCTTTGATTCCGGACCCCTCCCCCTCCGCTTAAAGGTAGAAAGGTGGGGGGGGGTTCCGGAATCACCCTGCGTGCTGTTGATCTGGGCATTTCGATCGTAGCCGTTGGAGAGATGCGTCCTCGATTTCGGACCTCCCCCCTCCGCTTAAAGGTAGAAAGGCGGGGGGGGGGGCTCCGAAATCCTATGTGCATCGTTGATCCGGGTGCACGAATCCTTGCCGTCTAGATTTGGTTTCCATTTAAACATGGATGCATTTGCATCCCAAACTTAGGATAAGTGGGTTTTTAACCCATTCCTTCGCATTTTTCTCCCCGTTACAAGAAATATCGCTAACATAATCGACACTGATCAATTAATTGTGAAGAGAAACAATAGCCCTTCGATCATATTCCTGAATAACCTGCACCGTTGGATCATAAATGATGGGTCTCACGCTTATTTCACCATTTCGCAATTCGACATTTTGACATTTCGACATTCCTGTGGTGAGGCATCTCATCTCTCCAAGTCGCGATCTTCGAAATGGAGATTAGCTTCGTGCTACCTCCTCCCTTGAGCCTTCATCGATGTGACCATAGGTTATGACCAGGGGCCAATTCTGAACATGCATTTCAGATTTCACGTTTCGGGGATTCTGTGATGAGTCGTCTCGACTCTCCATGTCCCAACCTTTGGAATGGAGCTTGTCTCTTGGAGCTCTTCTCTACATATCTTCGACGATGTGACCATCGGTAGTGGCCAAGTGCTTATCCATACAATGCTTTCACGATTTCTCATTTCAGAACTTTGGGACTCCTATGATGAAGAGTTTCGACTCTTGACTCCTCCAACTCTCGGTATCCGAAACTCCAGTCGATGTGCCTGTTTTAGGATTTTTGACGTTTCACATTTCAGTACTTCAGGACTCCTATGATGAAGAGTCTCGACTCTTGACTCTTCCAACTCATGGTATCTGAAACTCCAATTGATGTGCCTATTTCAGGATTTTCGATGTTTCGCATTTCAGCACTTCGGGACTCCTATGATGAAGAGTCTCGACTCTTGACTCCTCCAACTCTCATTATCCAAAACTCTGGTCGATGTGCCTATTTTAGGATTTTTGGTGTTTCGCATTTCGGCACTTTGGGACTCCTGTGATGAAGAGTCTCGACTCTTGACTCCTCCAACTCTCGGTATCCGGACCTCTGAAATGGAGTCTTTATTTCTAATACCCAAAATGGAATTTAGCTTCTGATCTTTCCATGCGATCATCGTTGTGTTGTTGGTCATGATCTTTGCCATCAATGACAAGCATACATACACTGCACTCTGTGTGCACCTCTGCACTATCTCTTCTATTCTTCATGAGCTTTCTCTGCTGCATCTTCCCAAAATACTTCTGGTGCCCACCTGGCACATTATACCTGTACTCAATCCATCATCGCTACTGTACTTGCCATCAATGAAGAGCTTCGCCAAAGAGAGCTAGAAACCTCAAGATCTACGTGGACTACTGAAGTAAGTAACGTTAATCCTCTTGCTGTCCCAACAATACTTACCAGTCAGAATAGACAAAACCACCAGAGTCTTCAGAGTATTGTTACTAGTAGCTCAGCATCCACTCAGACAAGAACCCTAGTCAGCTCTATGGCAGATGAAATGAGACTCCTTATCTTTAGAGGAGATGGATCTGAAGATCCAGATCAACACTGGTTTCTGTGTGAAGCTGTATGGAATATTAAAAGTATCACCGATGAAGCCATCAAGCGAACCCAGTTCAACACTACGCTAAGGAACCGCGCATTGAGCTGGTACATGAAACTTGTCTAAGGACTGGCACAACCTAAGCCCTTGAATGAGATCAATAATGCAATGATTGTAGAGTTTAAGAAACCTAAGTCATATTCACAATGTATTACATAACTAAAATATATTAAACAAAAGGTAGAAGAACCTATTTGGGAGTTCAACCAGAGATTCAAGACCTTGATAGGTCGGTTAACTTTTCAAATCCCCGATGAACAGAACAAAGAATGGTTCATCACTGTGTTGTTACCACATATAAGAGTTCCTCTGATGCAGCAGAAGATTGCATCTTAGGCATAATATTTGGAGATCGCCATGAAGCTTGAATCAACACCAATAGGAGAATCTAACTCAGGCATTAGCCAGATCATGAGTCAGCTAACTAGTTTGTCTTTACAGGTCAAGGATATGAAAAAAGATAAGGGAAAAGACAAAAGGGAAGATATCTGGTGTGTAAGATGCATATCTGAAGGCCATGATAAGGAACACTGTACCTTATTTCATGAGTACATGGCATTAGGGGCACCGAGCCCCTTAAAGCAAGTTAACCTACCCTGGTGTGATGTATGCAGAAATAGGCATCGCCTAGGTGAGTGCTACTACATGCAAAAGTACATTCAAACACCCACAAACTTGTATTGTACATTCTGTAAATCAGTGGGGCATGATGATCGAGATTTTATAGATTATGATCTCATGCATGAAAGGTCGAGAGACATATACAAGATTCAAGGCGAAGTACAACAAGAAGGAAACATTCCGTAGTACAACTCTCCAGGGAGAGGAAATTTCACTCCTCGCGGTGGCTATAGAGGATGAGGATGATGAGGAGGTATGGGCTGAGGCCGAGGAAAAATAATCTGTTACAACTATGCGTAGCCAGGACATTTAGCAAGGGGTTGTTAGAATCCTTTCACAACCTATAGTTACTGTAACTCCTTCGAGCATGTCATAGAGGAATGTCATGTGCTGCTGGATAAACTTCAGGAAATATGAGGACCTCGGTAGAACCCACAAGTACAACTGATATATGATGAACCTCATGGAGAAGATCCTAGAGTCACTGTTATCACTCGAGAAAGTGCTGCTATAGGAGAAGACAAAGCAACCCAAGGAAAGACTGAAAATGACCATAGAGTCAGGAAAGATACATAAAAGACCCCAACGATCGATGCTAATAAAGAAAGACAGATATTCAAGGAGGAAAGAAAAGAGTTCAAAGGAGATCAAGGATATTCATCAAAGAGACAACCAAAAATCAAAGAATATGGCATGCATCAGGCATTTGATTCGTCTGCATCACCAACAGAAGGGAAAGAGGTAAGAAAACTCATGGAATTTTTGTACACTTGTGTTAAGTTGATTCAAGATAAAGGCACTGTGCAAGAATTACAAGGTTTAATCAAGCAGTATGAGCTAGGAAAGATAGACCCTTGGTAGTGCAAGATAAAAAGACAAGAGAGATAAAGATTTGAGTAGATCTTAGAAAGATGAATGATGATTCTCTACATGATCCTTTCCCTACACCATTCATAGACAAAGTACTGGATAACGTGGGAGGCCAAGAAGTACATTCTTTTACAGATGGATTTTCCATAGAGTGGGGATCCTAGTCAGCAAGTTGTTTTCCATAGAGTGGGGATCCTACGAATATACAGTAATTCCATTTGGATTGAAGAATTCCCCAACCATGTTTTCCAGGGTGGTGGTTGAATCATTCAAAGAATTTTTGCATAAGTTTTTAGAAGCATACTTTGATGACTGGATTGTTTTTAGTTTGTTGGAAAATCATATTGAATGTCTAAGGCTAATGTTAGATAAATGTAGACAGTGTCAAATTGCTTTAAATTTGAATAAGTGCATATTATTCTCACCATTTGGAGTATTATTAGGACATATTGTATGCAAGCAAGGATTGTTGGTGGATTCATTCAAGATTTCAATTATAGTTGATTTTCCACCACCTACTTCAGTCAAACAACTGTGCACTACGCTAGGACATACTGGCTATTACAATAAATTTATCAAAGGATATGCTCATATTACTACACCAATGGAGAAGTTATTAAAGAAAGACTGTCAGTTCGGTTGGACAAAAGAATGCCAGCAGAGCTTCGACAGATTGAAACAAAAGATGGTAACTGCGCCTATTCTAGTCTTTTCGGACTAGAGCAAGAAATTGCATGTGCATGTTGATGCATCCTCCATTGCATTAGGAGCAGTAATGACACAACTGGGAGAAGGGGACATTGATCATCCATTAGCATTTTCCAGCAGGAAGCTATCCACAGCTGAAGTTAATTACACCACTACAGAAAGAGAGGGACTAGCCATGGTGTATGCATTGCAAAAATTCTGCCACTACTTGTTGGGAGGACACTTTAAAATGTTTACTGATCACTCCACGCTGAAGTACCTAGTCAAAAATCCAGTTTTGGGGGGGAGAATCTACATATGGCTTCTGCTATTTCAGGAGTATGATTTTGAGATCATAGTTAAGCTAGGAAAAATGAACAAAGGCCCAGACCACCTGTCGAGGTTGGAACATGGTGAAGAACCTACAAGTCTAGAGGATACACTATCGGATGCATAGTTTCTCGCTATTAGAAATATTGATGACCACTTCACAGACATAGTCTATTTCTTGTCAACAGGAATGGCTCCAGGCGAGTACACGATTCCTCAGAAGAAACAACTAGTGGTGCGCATTGCATATTTTTCACTGATAGTTGGTCAGTATATAAAATAGGACCTGACGAGATACTAAGAATATGTGTGATGGAGGAAGAGCACCCTATGATCCTCAAAGAAGCTCAGGAAGGAATTACAGGAGGACATTATAGAGGAAAAGAAACTGCGCAGAAGGTTCTGTGAACTGGCCTTTGGTGGCCCATGTTACATAGAGATGCTAAAGAATATACCAGAGCATGCGATATATGACAGTGAGTTGGAAAACCATTCTAAAGAGATGAGATTCCATTAGCACCATAGATGACCTTGTAGGCATTTGAAAAATGGGCCATTGACTTCGTGGGACCTATAAACCCACCAGGAAAGTGTTGGAAATACTAAAACAACTGAGAGGGGGGGGGTGAATCAGTTGTTTATAAGCTTAAACAATTTTACACTTTTTAAATACTTATTAAGATTTCTTCATGTGTCATCAAGCAACATACAACATATGGACAGTAAGAGTAAAG